>VWYI01044906.1:185528-224777 GCA_013399455.1 Anthoscopus minutus
CGAGGTGGAACCTTGCCCTCCATCCTTGGGAAGTCAATCACCAATCAGTCAGTGCCACTGGCTCAGATCCATGATAAAATAACTGCCATGAGAGAAATTACTGTGTGAGTTGTGTACCTTTGTATGTCATCTTGCTGTCCATTATTGTTCAGGGATTATTTTAATTTAGGGTTTTTTTCCTCTGTGGTCTATTATTGCTCACTTCTCCAGAGTAAGTATTATCAGTAATCTCACAGTACACAAAAGTCTGATGGTGATTGCTGGAAGATTTTTCCTTCAGTGTCGGACACTGTGTGTATTCTTGGTCAGATGTTGTCAGAACAGAAGATTGTAAGAAACCATGATAAATTAGCCTAATTCAGTTTCTTGCTTGCATACTGCAGGAGGTCTTACTGCAGTGGCTTCATGTGGATATTTGTTCTATTTGGAGAATATAGTTCCTTCTCATATGGAAACTGGAATGGAGAAGTTGATTATCTTGAGTTAAATAGGATATTGTACAGCTTCCAAAGTCTTGTCAAGGAAGGGTTTCAGAACCAAAACTGGTGATTATTATGGTTGTGTTGAATTGTGGTGATGGTAACCAGGATCATGTCCTCCAGTTGCTGTTTTAGACCCAGACTACTTTGGGAACATCTTCTGGGTTAGCTCAGTGTGGTCAGTTGCTTGAACTACGTCTGGATGAAAAGCTATATGAAAAGCTCACTTCATGCCTCATAGTTTGCAGCAGCGTTCTTTATTTTGCAGTCATCTTTACTACAGAATAAAACAAAATTTTCATTGTCGAGTAAACATTTCTGTAGCAACTGTGTTCCTTTAATCCTGTCTTAAACAGTGGCTGTCTACTAGGGTCTTACGTGCCAGGATTTAAAATACTCCTTTTGTGTTCTACTTAAAACTTGATGTTTTCCACTCTTTTTCTTCAGTGCACCGATGCCTTATCTAATTGGTGTCCACTTTAGCCTGATAGAGGTAAGTGTACTGGGAAGCATGAGATGTGTGTGCCATAAAAAAATATTGATGGAAATGTTTCAGAAAAAAATCCCTGTATTTTAGCATGCAGAATCGCAAAATTTAAACTTCATATGTTTTACTAAGTAAAAAAATATCTCTCTTTGAAAACTTACTTTTGAAGTGTTCTATGAAGACATGTACCTCTACTTAATGATCGTTTCTCTGTCTAATTAATAGCTCAGTGGTAGCTATTTTCCTGCCTCTTAGTACTTTAGCAAAAGGTTTTCTCAATAATGAGGAAAAATAAATTTTTCAGGAACAGGTAAAATTTATTTTGGAGTCACCATTACTCAGGTTTTGGCATTATTGTGATTTCCCAGATAATTTATGTTCCTGTCCCTCTGAAAACTTGAATCTAACCTCCATCCCATAGTTAGAAATGTTATTAATTTAGAAATTTGTATTTTTTGCAAAAAAACCAAGAGGTGGCTTTTACAGATTTGAACTTAAAGCAACACAGTAGTACTCACATAATAGCTGGGTGTGAAATGGTTTTGCCTTTTTCCATAACCATTTGATTATGCTGTGAAGCCTACATGTGCTGTCTAATTATCATGCAGAGTAGATAATTGATTTGGGAACATTATTTGATTTCCACTTCTGCTAAAGCAGTTTCTAAGGATCAGTTCACGTCTGCTAAGCTGATGGGGTGAGTTCTTCCCTGAGCCACAAGCCCTTCTGTTTTTCCGAAAAAAGGCCTTCGATATCATCTACACTTCTCAACTTCAGGCAGAGCCTTCTGTACTCCCAAATCAGGTTCATATGACCTGCATGCTTCAGTCATAATATCTTGATTAGGATGTTTTTTCTTATTCAATAAGGAAATAATGGAACTTAAAGGTTTGCCCTGAAAAAAGGAGTCACTCAGTTCCTTCGGGAATTATTTCCTTCACTGCATTATTATGTATTATTGTAGGTCTATATAGAAAAGAGTTCTATCCTTTTTCCTGAAAGGAACAAATTGTTTAATTCTTAGCTGCTAGCCAAGTACACTGATGAAAAAGCATTTCATTCATTCTTCTCTGGTAATAGTAGGTGTCACATGCTTGGTACTTACATAAATCTGCAAATAATTTTATTTTTTTCTGGTTTTCATCTTATTATATTATTAACATCCTGTCTGATTTTCACAAATATAAGAGAATGAAATGTTGTTACAAAATAGGTGTAGTTCCAATATATATTTATCCAAAATATTCAACTGTGTTCTTTGTAAATCTTGGTTTTCAGAAATTCCTATCAGAGATTATTATAACCTTAGTGTTTGAAGAATAAGAAGTATTTTTAAAAGCTACTCAGAATGCTGTATCTAATTCACAAATCCCGCCTCTGAAGCTCCAATTGTTTTAGCCATTACTGTCCTTTGTATAAAATCATCATTTGTAATTTAGCACATTAAAATAAAAATGTACTTCAGGAGGACATCGTAGTAAATTTTTTTTCCAGTATTTTTTTTCCTTCTTAACAGAGAGTCAAAAATAGATCACTGGAGGATGTGGTTTTACTAAATGTTGACACAAACACTCTAGAAACTCCTTTTAATGACCTGAACAACCTACCTGGTGAAGTGGTGAGTTAAGACATTTCATTCTTTTCTTTCTTTCTTATATAGGTGCTTGAATTACTCACAGTTATTTTTGTCTGGTTTTGCTATCTGATATAAAAGGAATAAGGGGGTGAAAAGCATCTAGTGCAGACCCCTGTATTTGAGATTTTTACCTTTTTGACAGCTGAGGAGATGTTGAATGGAACATCATATCCTTATTGTAAAAGTAGGATCATAATTATAAAGCTTGCTGCATTCATTAGGCAGAGCTGCTTTAAATGGAAGAGTCTCTTCATCTCATCTTAATCATTATATTACAAAGTAGGCATTTCTGTCTGCCTAGCGGCATGTCTTGCAAAAGAACGAGAGAGTTTTTGAAGGCAAAAAGAAGAAGGGGGCCAATTATCAGCTTCTGCTTCCCTGCCACCTGCCAGCGTTTTCCTTTTAATTAATGATCTGATGGCAGTGGTCAATATAATAAGAAATGCTTGTACAGTTGGGGTCAGAAAATTCAGGCTTTGATCTTCTTTAACTTTGTGAAACATTTATTTGTTTTCTCTAAATTATTTCAGTTTTATTTTAATCTCTTCTATCCTGCTGAGGGCTGCGTGAATGAAAACCTATACTGTTTGTCATTTGCTTTGGCAGAGCAAAGACTGCTTACTTAGAATTCTATTTGTAAATTAAACTGCAAACCCAGTTTGTCATAAAAGACATCTGATCCTTTTGAAATGACGAAAGCTGTCTTTTGTCTGTAAAGGATGATAAATTAAGTGCCAGTTCTTTCTGGACTTTGATCTTGCAGAGGGTGCTTCCCCCCCCCCCCTTTGTTTTAAATTTTATTGCCTATAGGGGAACATAGGCTGTATATCATTTTAAATAGTCACAAAATTCACTTAACTTGTTTTTCCCAATAGAGCTCTAAAATAATATAATTGTAAAACCACTCTTCATTATTCAATTAAAGATGTACAAGCTATCACAAATAGTTGTCAAGAAAAGAGTTTTATATAAAAATATGAAATCGAAGCATTACATTTTCTGAAATTGTAGATCATAAAAAACCTCTGGCGTAATCCAAGAAAGATCCTACAGTGATATACTAGGTCTTTTGTTATTGTTGATAATTTGTATATATTCCGTACAATAGAAGTCAATCTCTTGATGATAATATTCATGACAGTGCGCTTTGATTTTAATGATGTTAAAATCTTGATTTTTTTGTAGATCATGTGGTCAGTCTATGGACTCAGTATCAACTGTAGTTCAGAAATGTAAAAGACTATAAAAATTACTGTAATGTTCTGGTTTACATTAGTGTATGTACTATTACAGTGGTATGTTTTGTGATTTACACAAATATTTATACATGGATGCATGCACAAACATATATACAATAACTTTGACTGTACTCTATCATGAAGAGTATAGCAAGTTAAGTAAAAACAAGTAATTTCCTGGTGTGTCAGTAACTTTAACAGGAATTCCACTAACTAAATAGGGTCGATGTTACAATGTCATGAAGGTCTGCACGCCAAGTAATAGTTGGATGTGGAATTGAGAATTAGGCATCATATTCCTTGAGATACGGGAGTTACAGCTGGAGGTCCTTCAAACAGCCAGAATGAATCTTTGTGCAATAAGAGGCACTTGTCATGTGTTTTACAGGTGCATATCAAAATGATGTCTAAATAAGCAGGCTTGCATGAAGGAAATAGGGGTACATATCTTCCTTCTTCTAGAAGTGTATTTTCTCCTAGAATATATGCATGTTATTACTGCAAATCTTAATGTAGGCTATCCAAGTGTACAGAACCAGTACCAGTCTACAAACTAGACTTAACAATACTTTTCCTTATCTAACACAGAACAAAAAGGAACAGCTGTGTTCTGTGCAAAATATACTTGCAGAACTTGAGGTTTTTATACTGGAGCTTTTAATAATCCCATCTCTTACTTCACTTCAATCTGTAAGGCACTTTAATTAAACATTTTGAAAGAATGTATATACAATTATAATTGTAAAATCTGGAAACAAAAGGCACAGACAAAAGGCACAAAGCTGCATTTGGTTCATTAGGTGACAAAACGCTTGTTCTCCATTTGCATTCATGAGGGGAAGTGCAGCTGCTGACATCTTGGGGAAATGTATGACACAGGAGTGTAGAGTCAAAATGGTAAGTCAGGTTTAAAACATTAAAGGCAATGGCAAAGATACATGTGTGAAGCATTTTAGCTTATATAGAGAAATCTCATAAGCATACATACAAAAGTAGTAAAACTTCTGATGAAAAAATATAATGAGTACCTCTGAAAGGCATTAAAATAGAATGAAGAACTAAAAATATAAAAGTTGTAGTCTTACTGACCCTTTGAAAAATTGATTCCAGGTTGGTTAACAGCCTAACAAAAGAAATGCAGTATTTTCCAAATTTTTTAAAACTGTTTCTTATGTCCAGAGGGAACAGAGTAATTACTTTCTTGATCAATAAGCCTGATGATGTCCTCACAGCATAGGTATTTAATGGTTTACCCATGTATATATGCTCTGATAGTGAATTTTTTCATGATAAATTTAAGATTGAAAGAAACATTATTCTATGGCATTGTCTAATAAACTGTATAATAAATTAACTGAGATTTAAAGGCATTTTTAAATCATTCACTTAAGCAATTAAATTATAGTTATAGGCTAGATGACTTTCCATGCATGTGAACACTATTATTCTGTCAGACTGACCAGTGGTCTTGACTGTTCAAAGGTCAGTGGTCACAGTTGTCCTGAATTACCAGTCCTTTTTTCATGAGGACCCTCTGCTGTGTTGCATGCTGTAATCTTCTTAATGGCTTCATTCCAATATTCACACATAATATTTTAGATTTATTGACTGTTAGAAATACTACCATGCCAGTAGCAGTTCCGCTACTCCTAAGGTATTTAAAATTGGAAGAATAAATCAGGGCAAGACTTTCAGGAATCCTTTGTTTTCTTGGAAGGGGGAAAGCCCTTCTTTTTTCGCTCTTCTGCCAAGAAAGCTTGTTTTTAAATTTCATCATTTCACTGTGAATTTGTCTATTTTTTTAAAATTTAAAAATAAAAAAAAAAGAAAGTAAGGAGCTACTTCTCTGGGAGTAAATTTCCTATTTTAATAATACTGAGATCACCACTTTAATAATATAAGGCATTAGGAAGAACATTCATGACCATAGACTAAAGTTAATAAATTTTGGTCCTGACCCTGCAATACCTACTTACACTTAACTCTGACACACAGACTTCTCTTTTGCTCAGATGTGAACACTTTCCTAAACAGCTTGCAGAATTGGCAGCATCACTTCTAGTAACCAAGATTTAATGACTTGAAATCATAGACTGAGTGTAACTTTTATAAGTATGATCTTCAGAAAGCAACAGGTTTTATAATCTTTCAGCTTCTTCTGTGGTTATTAAATATTGTCAACTGTAAAAGCTACAGAGCTGTTGAAAGATGTGTAGTGTTTGTACTGCCTGGTACCTACCCACTGTGATGCAGTACAGAATCTAAACTGAGCTTTAGAGCTTTAGTTTCGAGATTCCTAAAGTCAGAGGATTTTAACACCATAAATTCGGCACGTAAACATTACTGTTCAAAAAGTAGCATTAGTAGCATATTGTAGAAATAGACTGCAATTCATATAGAAAATTGGTTACTTTATGCAGTGATTACTGGTAGTGCAAATTATTTCTTAAAATATGATGATTAATGATATTATAAACTAAAAATAAATGATAAATTAAAAATTAAGTTCAATGTATAGCAGTGCAATTAAAAAGATTTTTTGCAAAATACAAATAGCATAATTTATGATGGATTTTTTCCATCAGCAAATAGCCAAAAATATTACTAATATATTTTAGAAACTCAGAGTGGTCTACAGTGTTTGCAGTGTTATGAAGCAGCTGTTTATTGTGAACAAGTTTGTACAGCTGAGATTCTGTTGAACCTTGATACAATTTTAGAAGCTAGAATATGAGATTGTAAAGTAAAACTAGTTTTGAAAACATTTGCATTCAAGTAGTTGTTTTTGTCTGAATGTCTAAAAATGTGATTAAATGCTGGAGGTTCCCTGAGATGCCTAAATCCTCTGCATGTAGATAATAATCAAATATGTAGAAGCCCTTTACTACAAATAGTGATTTAAATATCGGTCTTTAGTTTGTTTTGAGGTGATCTTCTCTTGCTTCTTGTTATTGACAGTGAGCTTCTACTTTGCTTTTATAGTGGTATTATCTGATGGAGAACAGCAAAAAGTAGTTTAAAACATAACAAGTGTTGCTAATGCCAGAAAAATATCTGGATATGTTCTTTTCAGAGATAAATAGTAATTTGAACCTCCAGTGTGTGATTCTATATTTTTCAGACAACAAACATATTCAAACATAATTATTCTATTTGTGTTAAAAATCATGTGTTCTTTTGATTTTTTGGAGGAACAAAGGCTTTGATTAATAGCTATGTGATCTTATTAACATATTTTTTAATTTTGTGTGATTCTTCTCATGGATATTGAAGAGATATCAATCATGTTTTCTATCAGATATTTAGATTTTAGGAGTCCTAGAAAGGATGTATGGTAACCATTTAAATAAATGATATTTTTTTGTTTCAATGACCAACACTGTGTTTCTATATTTTAGATACACTTCAGTTACAAATCAGTCTCATCTGTATCTTTGAAAAACTATTTTATTGATTTAAACCTTCCTGAAGTACTGATTGCTTTTCACAGGCAGTGTTCAGCAGTCCAATGAAGTCACCTTCCTGTGAGAAGCTGTTGCTAGGAGAAGATAGAAACAGTTTGCTTCTAGTGTAAATTAATAATACCATTTCTGCAGCAGGTCACTGGTGTCTTTCAGAAATAAATTTTAATGGCATTGTAACCCCTGCAGTTTGTTGCTTGCAGTTCTTTATTTTTAAACTTTGTAATAGGCTATTTATGCAAGAGAGATACAAAGAAAAAAAATTTGGCATTCTTAACCATAGATGGATTAAAATATATTCGAGGAAGATACTTTGATATAGATGCTGCTGCTATTTTTTTGGTGTCAGAATCATGTAATTTTAAAATAATTTTCAGTGCTATTAATGATGTCACCCAAAGGGGTCTCACATTTCTTTGGTTTGTGGTGCATGGATCTAAGCAATCACAGTCCTGCTTGGTGCCAGGTCCTTCCAAGGAGTTCCATGCACCCTCTCTTACCTGTGCCTACTATCCTGGCTGTAATAATTACGTTCTCACTCTGTCACTCTGATTCAAATGTGGAACTTGGAGAATTTGATGTCAGCCTACCCAAGTGTGGCTGGGCTGGGCCCTGAGTAAGCACTGTCCTCTGCTTGCATGCTCACTGGCCTCAGCTTGGAGGAAGCCAAGGCAAGTCCCAAGGGCACTTCAGGTGTGCTGCAGCCAGGGTCCTGCTGGGGACAGCAGCCACATCAGGGCTGAGGCTCACAGACAGCTGTGGCCCACATAATCTCTGCAGGCTTTTCTTAAGAGCACCGTGCTCCTTGCTCTTGTGCAGAATAATCTGATGAAGCCCTTCTTGCCCCCTGAGAGACCCAGGAGTTGGAGGAACTTTATTTGAACTCCGGCATTGCCTTTCTAAGGCTCAAACTTCCTCCAAGACAATACACAAAAATGTGCATCTGGCCAGAGTACCTGCCTCTAAACTGCCAGCCCATTGGAGGTTCTTAATATTGCTGAGCGAATAACACACCAGTATGTCAACAGACCAGGAGATTGGTTGTTTTTTATGGTTCTTTTTAGTGCATTTTTTGCCCAAAGCATCCTGTTAATCAAATTTACAATTGGGTGCTTAGAGCCTGCCAGAACTGAGAAAATTAGAAAATAACTTTTTCATTTATGTTCCTCATTTGATCATTTAATCCCTCTGCTGTGGCTTATCTTTACCCACTCTCTTCTCTTAACCTGTCCTATCATCTGCCATAATTTCCCCAAAATCATAAGATATAATTTAGAAGAATGTAGATTTAAAAAGAATGTAGAGACTTTTCTACCTTTTCCTTCCCTTACATTTAGAAGATGCTTTGCTAGTCTTGACATAGACCAAATTTTAATGTTGACAGTTCTTGTTGACTTCATGTTATTGCTTTTATTTTAGTCAAACAGTTCTGCTGTCTATGGGCAGATCTTCCTTGTATGCATTTATTTTTGCCATTGATATCTTATTTTTACAACTATAAATTAATCATACAATACAGAACAAAAGAGAAAATCAAACCACAAAACAGCGTCATGCATTTAATTTTTCAACCTTGAACTTCTTAACTGGTTTTTGTACTCAGACTTGTACATTTTTTTTTCCTTTTGAGGTGTAAGGCAAGAGCGTAAATGAGCCTTGGTGTGTGCTTTCCATGGGCTAAACGAATCAGGCTCTGGACTTTTATCTAGATCTGTGGAGCTTGGATATAAATTGAAAAGATCACAGCTGTGGGGAAAAGACCTATACTGTAAAGGCCTTTCTGCATAGATTATGAACATCATAACTCAGTAATTTTTTTTTCCAAACTATAGTTATAATTGGACCCAATGGGGGTCTCTCTCTTTGATCAGATCACAGTAACTGTGACTTTACACTGGAAAATGTCACTACTGTGAAGGTTTATCACCTGTAGAGCTGGTCTTTTCTCTGATGCCATGTTCAGTTCTCATTAGCATTATTCAAAGTTTAGTTGTTAATTAGGTTGACACTTCAATTACAATCATCATCTACAAGAGCAGTCAGGACTGCTTGCATAAAGAAACAAAAAGATACTTATTCTTGCATATATTTCCAAAAGAATGAAAGCTGTTTTGGTGATACATTTGTATTTATAATTTCTGTTTAGATAATAACTTGGAATGTTACTTCATTTAGGAACTTAAATAATGCTCTTTTGGGTATGTTGCAATAAAAAGGGATGTAGAAATGTGTATGCTACGTAAATAGAGTTGACTTATTTTCCAGGTGTCCCTCATGATGAAAATTAGAAGATTATAGACTATATCTAGGTATTATTCCACATACCTTGTAATAGTTCCAGAATTATATTATTTTCCTCCAAAGTATGTCCAAGTAACTGTTATTTAAATTAAAATTTCCCCCCTTTCTTTTTTTATTTTTCTCTAATTCTGTCTAACCAGTGGTTGTTGTTTGCCAAGTAAAAAACAAGAAACTTCCTAAAAAAGTCAACCACTATAATCAGAATGGTAGTTTTTTCTTTTTCTTTCTTTTTTTCTAAATTTGCAAGCACTTCCTAATTACTGGGGGTTTTTTTCTTCCCTTTCACATGTTTTATCTTCAAGGACAATTCTGGAGGCAGTGTAACACTGAATTTACAGAAACTTTTCTCAACTATTTGACTGTGGTAGCAGGTACTCCCATGGTATATGAGAAATGATGTAAGATTGGAATTTGACCTAAAATAAGAGATACTCCTTGGCACTAAATAGTAAGTGACCATTAAGAGTCCTTAAAAGTAAACCTTCATAGCTTAAATAAAACGGATCGTGCTGTCTATACTCAAGCAAACAAATACATGTTACTATGAAAAAAAAATCTGAAATAAAGTGACTCATGCATTTTACAGTAAAATAATTAAGCTTATTTATGTCACGAGGCCTTGGAAAAAAAAAGAGAGCATAAAACAATCTGCTTTAGCACTGTACCATCATCCCCTGCCTTCATTTTAATTAACAGACCAGCAGGTGCTCAATGCAGTTAAAAAGATAAGCTATCAAGGAGGAGGATGAATTTTTGGCTAACCTATAGGCACTATGGTTTGCCTGCTGATTGGGTTCATACCTTGCTGTACCAATTTCTGAGGTGTTAATTTAACTGTTCCACTCTGTCATGCAGGTCTCGGCCTTGAAAAATAAACTGAAAAAGCAGTCGACAGCTACAGGTGACGGAGTGGCTAAGGCCTTCCTTCGGGCACAGGCAGCACTCTTTGGATCCTACAGAGATGCACTGAGATACAAACCAGTAAGAGAGCTTTCCTATTGCATTTTTTCCTGAGTTTATAAGAGCATAGTCTTATTCTTTAAAGGAAAATGTGTAATGTTTTATCCTGGTCTGGAATAGTTTCTTTTAAATATTCCTCTGTGCTAAGGACTTGGAAGATACCACCGTCTCTTGACAGTGAATTGTACTGAAAAATACTCATCCAAAGTCATCTATTTTCCTATTTGTATCATTTTTAGTCTTTGTTTAGTATAAAATCTGATTTTATTAGTAAAGCTGCTCACAAACAGTTCACCTGGTTTAATGTCATGGAGAACTGAAGGAACTGTGCCTTTCAGACTCCATCATTTTTACAGAGGTTTCACTGTGTTGGAGGGCAGAAGCTTCTTTCCTAGCAGAAGCCAGATATGAGTCAAACATGAATCTGTCCTGTTATACGCTTATCTTGATTACACTTGGAAGACAGGAGAAATGAAAACCCATTTAATCTCATCAGAACCTCAGAATCTGTATTTTTCACATTTTACTGGTATTCAATTGATTAATGTTTTATGGGCTTTCATAATTCCTAAATAACGAGGGTGGCACATATTGAGTCTGTTGGAGATAAAGTAATTAATTAGAACAAATAAGAGATTAATTAAATCCATCAGTCTAGATTATTTTTCTAGCAAACTATTGGTAGTAGTTGGTTTTTCTAGCAAAGTATTGGTAGCAGTTGGTTACTGAGATGACATTAAGTGAATTGAATTCCAAGGATATGATATTTGGTTGTCCGATGGATTTTGATAAATTCACATTTGATAGGATAAAATCCTTACTTGAGGAGTCAAGTTAGTAAAGCCGTTAGATGTTCGGAACATGGGGTGAGTGTTTGGGGGTGAGAAGAGTGCTCTAAGGAGCTATGGGATTCCTTGATGGAAATGGATAAGATAGTTTGTAATTCCAGATGAGGGTTATACTGGAGGGAACTTCACAATACAGTTTGGCCCTCAGGTCTTCCTTCTCCCCAAGTGGTTCACTTCTAGGTAGTCTTCTGTCCCATGAGCATTTTGCACACCAGCTGTGCGTGCCCCTGAGAGCCACTGTTAAGAGAGGGAAGGTAACCCATGCAGATGTGAAGTCACATACAGGTTTAGATCACCTGTTTGTGTTTAGCTGTTCTCTTATGATATGGAAATCCCATTTGCATTCCATATTGAAAGGGCTGCACCTGTTTTAGAAATTGCTGGATTTCAACACACTACTTATTTCAATAGAACAAATCATTTCAACAAAACAGATAGTTGTCCTTTATTCCACAGTGCCATCACCTGAATCTAATTGGCTCCTTAGTCTAAAGGTGAGGACACTAGTCCATGCCAACTCATGGCAGCTTGCAGTAGGAGCTGTTAAGTCAAAAAGTGTCTTTTGGACACTTAGGATATGTGCAAACAGAAGGATGTCAGTCTGCTTGATGTCCTTAGCTCTGTTCTGACCAGAAATAAGCTTCTGTTTGTCCCTTGTTTTGGTAACAGTGGAACTGAATGTGCAAGTTCTCTAGCATCCTGGTTAGAATCACCTTTGAAATGAGTTCTCCTTTTAACTGACTCCCATTTTATTTCATTTTAGCTGTTGGCATATCTGAGGTCTCTACGTTTGCACTGCGTGAAAACAGTGCACTATGCTTCATTTCAACTGGCAAACATTTGTCAAAATGACCTTTAAAGTCTTTCTTTCTGCATTATTTTCTTTTGCAGATTTATATTTTTCTGGTTCCACTGACTGCATACAAGAGAAGATATTTATGAAACCATTGTGGCCTGATTTTTTTTTTAAAGACACGTTATTTCAGAATATCTTAGCAGGCAGAAGTCTGCTGGCAAATACTAGCATATCTTGGATCGATACCAAGTTGTCCAAAGAGAAAGCTTATTTCAAAATAAATAAAACCACCTTGTAACTGTTATTTTGAGCTATATTCACATAATCTTAACTAATTCAGTATTTCACAGAATTTTTGTTGTCAAAGAAAAATTGAATTCACTCTGGGTTTATAGAAATTAATAGGATTTTCACATGATTATTCAGCTCATTCTTATTTGTCTTTCCCTTTGTGAATTGGAAAGCTGAAAAAAATCAAATCACCTTTGGCTGTATTAGGAATATTTGTCAAGAGTCACAAAACTCGATAACTCGATAACTGGTATTGAAAAGAAAATACTTCCCTTTGTTTTGGAGTCTGTAGTGCTAAGTCTAATAAGGTAATTTAAACCACAGCCATGGACTTCATTTACATTTTTTTCAGGAACTCAAGTAGTATTTGTGTAGAAAATTTGTAGGGCTAATACTTAAATGGAAATATTTTCCATATAGATTTGATATACTTTTGCTATAAATAAACTTATACTTTCAGAATCAAGAACTGAAGTGTTTTGGGGTACAGTTCTGAGGATCACAAACCTCCTGAAGAAAAATAAAATAATGTATTTGGACAGTTATCAATTGCTTGAAAGTTGAGAAACGTATCTGAGTGAACTGTTTTCCTTAAAGCAGTGTGTCCTGTATTATTTCAACTTGAATCATGAAACAACTGTCATTAATATTCACTTTGAGTGAAGAACAGCTTTAAGAGTGTCTGTACTCATCCAACACTTCTCTCCACTCCAAACGCTGTTCATCACACTGAACACTCATTCTGTGCAACTGTTTGTTTGCAGCACAGGACAGATTCTCCGGGGTATAGCAATATGTCTTGGACAAACGTCTAGCAATTATTGAAAAAAAAATGATTGGTGAAAGGCAAAATGGGAATCTTCAGGGGTCTTGCAGAGAGTTCGTGGGCCTCCAAAAGACCATATGGAAAACCTGACTACTCCCATACAGACAGGAAATATGACATGTAATAGAGAAAGTTTATAATACATTTTTATGCATATTAAATAATAATGAAACACTTAATCCAGTAAAAGAAGAGAAGAAATAGTTGGGTTTTATCTGATTTAATCATTACTAAATTAATCTGTCAAATTGATATAGCTGTTAAGAGTAATTTTTAATGTGCTGTGCTTTATATTAGCAAAGATTATACAATAGGAGTGGATCTGTAGAGAAAAGCAGACCAGCTAGTGCTAAGGACCTGACATTTACACAGTCTGTATTTCTGCTGTCATTGCGGGTATGGTTCTAGTCTGGTGTTGAATTCTGAAAACACATGACTAGCTGGAACTCTACTTTAGATTAATCCAGAAGGAATCCACCTCACATATGGTATGTAGGGATGATTGAAAAGAATGCTTCAGTGTCATTTGATAAATGACCTAAAAATAGTCCAGAAAAAAGTATTATTAGTGGAATAGTGAATTATAATGGTTTTGTATATGGTCTCTTTCACATAGAGGACTACAATCTATTCTGAGACACTCTATTTTGGATGCTCACAACTTGGCCTTGAACCTTGTGTTGCTCCTAATTTCTTTGGGTAGTCCAGAATTTGGGGATTTTTCCTGGATAATACTGCATGCTCCATGTTTCAGAGTTGAAGGCATAGGTGGGACATAGACACAAATACAGTGGTTGTGAAGTTTGTGTTTGCGTCATTTTGTTTTCAGGGTATGTGTGACATTGTGTTTTTCCCAATGATTTTACTTTACACGGTCTTCCTGCATGTACCTGGGCAGATGAAGGCAAAGACTAGTACATGTTTTTCATAAATCATATGCAGTATGGTCAGTTACTAACATAATATGTGATGTAAAGAATTCTTAAAAAGGCAGTTTGTGTCTGGAGAGGGAGTGGTAGATAGAAGGAGGAGGAAGGAATCAAAAAATACTGAACATAAAAATATTTATTATGATAGAGATTAATTTCTCCTCTTTGGAGATAAAGCCTTTCAAGCTTTCGATGTTAAAATAAAAGAAATAAACCTAGAATGGCTTTGTTTCAAGTTGTTATGGTTGTAACCTCATTGATCAGAAATGAAGAAATGAAAGCAAAGTCTGCTGGCTTGCTCTGGGATGCTCAGCAGTAGGAGTTTTGGGGAGGCCAGGATAACCTTCATGGTGAAGGTGGTACAAGCTGTCAGACCTCTCACTGAATGTTAACTGCATGCTTTAGGCCAGTATTGACAAGCAGTGACATCAGCTGTCCAACAGATGTTGCATTCAATGTACAGTAAATCAGAATAATACAATTAAATTTGTAGTGGGAAAAAAAAGAGATTCAAAAAGCACCTGAATTATTTGCGGATGCACAGATATTAAATTATTATAATTAAGTTTCAAAATGACAGGTATCTCTTGAAATGAGCATTGACTTGTTTACCTTTCACCCAAGAGTTAGGTATAAAAAGTACAACAGCGTACAGAAACAGTAACGAAATAGCAGAACATAGTGTTTAAATCCAGAACCACCCTGTTATGACTATTTATTTAACTTCCATAAGAATTCTGTTTTACATATTGAAAACCATACTGTTTTATTTGTGTCAAGGACTGTTACTGGTCCTTTTTCACATATAGATACTTTGTTAATAGGAGTTGGTTTTATTTATAATTTGACTGTAAGAAATATCAGTATATCTGAATTTTTTGGGTTTTTTTGGCAGATTGCAAAAGATTTATACATTTTGGAAAAAATTGTTTGTAAATGGTACCTTCCTGAGAAGAATCACTGCACACTGCAAATGCTTACTTACACCTTGGCTATGTCATGACAGAGATTTTTAAAAGGAGGAATTTAAATACCAAAATGAAATTATTTTAATGGTTGCAATAGAACTAATAGTTGGTATGAGTCATGCTAGAGTGAGGCAATGTTTTCTGCAATGAAAAAGTATTTTACTTCTTGTTCAAGTTAAATATCACTTGATTTAGAAAGCACAAACACACCTTCTAATCTAGGGGTTTTCATTCTTTTTAAAGTGATCACACTGGTTTAGCTCAGTTTTCATGTTCCATTGAGATCTGTATAAATATAAGCTTGCTTAAAATGTGAATGTAGCTTAGAGTAAGAAATTCTGCTGTGTGTGGCAAGCTATGAAAGGGGAAGAAAATTCTATAGCAACTGTTGTTAGAAGAATAGATAAAATGTTTGGGCATAGATTGTTTGGTGTGAGTATTAGCTGTCTACTTTTCAGTACAGAGTCCCCACTGGGTTTAGATCAATCTTGTTTTGAAGGTACATTGTAGATCAATACAACAGGGGCCAGTTGATGGTCGAGCAGTTAAATATCAGTAAAGCATTCCTCCAGAACTCAGTTTCTAAAGGTAGTCAGCTGTATTTGCAGAAACAGGAATGTTACCAGCTTTATGTATGAAAGCAGTGAGAGCTAGTTTTGTTTATAGTGATTCAATAATTTACTTTTTAAGTAGCACTTTAAAAGGCTTTGTGTTTGCAGTAATAAGCATGAAGATTTGTAAAAGTTTTATTTAGAAAACAATTTTGTTGGTGAGAATCTTGAACAAATAAAAGAGGTAGGAGTTAATTGTGTTATTTCATCAAAGTTACCACACATACCCTGAGAAATCTTCCATGTGGAATTTCTGCAGGTTTCAATAGATTTTCTCATTTTAATGTGCTGAACAGGTAGGAGCTTTAAACATACTCAAATTTTTAAATCAGTCTCACAGTTAACAGGTTGAAGTAACATGGATGTCCTTTGGATTTGAACTTCTTATAGAATTAAATGTATTTTCAGCAAAGAAATAGCTTTGGTCATTCTGTGTATGAACTGTACTGATAAGGGAACAGATGCATCAGTGCATGCATGCTTACTAGGTACCTGAAACATCCAGTGATTAAAGGAAAGTATTTCAGAAAATATTACAGTCACACACTAAAAATGTGTTGACTATTTGATGTTCTCTTAGAAGGCTTCACCATGAGAAGTGCCATCAGGAAAAGTGGCTGTCTGCTCTCGCTTTTCTGGTAGTGTGAAAGGGCAGAGCAAGCATGCCTGTTTTCTCTCCTGTGGGGAGATAACCTCTCCTTTTTCATCTCTCCCAAGAGAATTGGGAGACTGGCACAGGGAAGCATAGCATAGTTTTTATTTTATTATATAGTTTATTTTGAAAATATTTTCTCTCTTTATTCCTAAATTTAATGTTTCATAGTATGTCATGAACCATAATCTAGTCAGGGCTGCACTCCTACCAAGCCTCTTTCCAGAAGAGTTTTCTTTGTGTAACAATAACAATAAATAATTAAATAAATATGATATATGTGTGTGTGCATGGATACATATATATATGTATAAATAGGGAGTTCTTTTAATTTGCTGCCTTAAAATTTTTTGGAGGAGCAACAGAACTGAGAAGAGAGTCTGCCCTCAGGAGCACTATGTCTTATACCACCATGTCTCACTGGAGACTGTTCCATTTGTTTTGATGCACTTTGATTTGCTAAGTAGCTTGGGGTCATCTTCTTAAGACAAGAGTCTATAGGAGCTCAAGAATAGCTAATGCAAAGTGGGTCAGGAAGGCAGTGCTATTTAAAGTACGCAAACATTTCAGACTGTTTGGCAGATCCAGCATGTCCTGCAGGTGCACCGTGTTCACCAGTTATTTTAGGATAAATAGGGAAAAATAACTTAGGTGCTTCTGAAGATTTGATGGACACAGTGCTGTGTATTGTACTAAGCTGGATTTATGTCTCGGAGCACCCCAGCTGGGACAGGGCAAAGATTGTGCAAATGTAAGGCTTCTAGTTCTTCCAGTGAGATAACTTACTGTAAAATCAGAGCTTCTATAAAGAAGTAAGGAAGACTTGCTGAACTTAAATACTTGCAGAGTCGGAAAAAAAAGAAAGATTCGGAAAGAGCAAAGTTTTTGATAGTATAAGAATAGATTTTAAAATTACATTATAGTGGTTTTACTGCAACATTCTCTTAGGTCACACTTGAACCATTTGAAAACAAAGTGTAAGGTGCAAGGAGCAGTTGAAAATTATTTACAGCTGCTCCAGCAAACTCAGCTAAGTTTCCTGGAGAAAGTTCTTGGTGACACTCTGGAAACACCTCCCTGCAGTCAGCTGGAATGATGGGAAAATGCAGAAGTGCCATGTGCAATTGGAGCTAAACAGGGCTAGGAGCACAAAGCTGGAGTCATCATGGCCTTAATAAATTTATCTTTAAAGTAGCTGGAGCTGTTGTGAAGATCAGTGTAGCAGCTGCCTTTGATCTTCTTTTGAGTGGCTGAGATATCTTTCATTCTGTTGTAGGACTGCACTGCAAGATGTAGCTTCTGGGTAGTAAAATTTCAAATGGTTGATTTGGAAGTGGCATTTTGTAGCATTCCAAGTTGTGTGACTTTAATAACTGTGGTAATTGTTGCTAACCTGCTAATCATTTTGTTTTTCTAAACTTGAGTGAAAGGCCTTTCAGCTTTATGGTGAAATCTGATTGTGTACCTCAATTACCACAGAAACTTCATAATGTTTCCATTACTTGTCCAGTTATGCCAAACAGCTTCAAGTATTTGTCAGAAGGTATGGACAAGAATAACAAAATTGGATTAATGCTCCTCATGAACATCAGTGTCTGTGCACACTGAAGACAGCAAATTTTAAATGGAATTAGGGAATAACAGAGGAATTAATTTGGTAGTTTATAAATACTTTCATTAACATATCTTTCTTTCAGTGACTATTGTTTTCAGTAACAAGCTCTGACTTTTCAATGAATATTTGTTTATCTTCTTTCATCATCCAAGGGTTCTGGTATCTAAAGGCTGTGCACTTTTCCCATGTGGGAAAATACATTTAATTGTATTAAATGTTAATATTCAAACCTTTCTCATAACCATATTTCAATATGTAGCCTTTGCTTTGTGTAAAGATGATTGTGTTTCAGTCATTTCCTGTTAAATCAGCAATATATTTATTAGTCTTCTCATGTCTTGGTAGAATAAATATAAAATTAATTTGGTGCAGACACATATTTTTGGACTGAATTACGATATATGTGTTTGCTCACCATCCTAACTTCTTCTGTTTCAATTTTTTAGGGAGAGCCTATAACTTTCTGTGAGAATAGTTTTGTGAAGCATCGTTCCAGTACAACCAAGCAGTTCCTGGAAACAGCTGTTAATCTTCAACTGTTTAAACAGGTATGAGAGAGTAAATGGCCTATATTTATTGATTTTCTTTTAAAACATATCTATACTGAAAAACGTTTTCCTTCCTGTCAGCCTACAAAAGTCTCAGATAAAATCTAAATACAAGTACTTTGGGTAAAGACATCTCAGATTTGTTATATTTTTATATCTTCAGTTATAGTTCAAAGGAGTGATGGTGAAACTGAGTGAAAAATAACCTCAGGGTGCATGGCTAGTGCAGCATCTCTTCAGAGTCAGCAACCTAACTAAAAAGACAAATCAGGGATCTCCCAGCTTGATGGTTGAACTTCCATTCTCAGCTCCCTTGGTTTGTGCCCAAAGAGCCTAAACAGCAGAGTGCTTAACTTAAAATTGGACTTCACTGGTGTGTATTTGAAAACAGGATTTGTCCTGCAGCTGCAGTTTTCTTTGCTAGGCTTTTTGAAGTATACACACAGAGTATGTCACAAACCTGAGCCATAGGAGTGGCCTGAACAGTATACTAGCTGCTCTCTTAATGCAGAGTTTGAATTAGTAGAGGACAAATTGTTGAATGTCTGGCACAGCTCAGTTATAGTTTGATTACAGTCTTTGAAATGGATTTTGTTCTTTGATTTTATTCTGTAACCCTTCTCCCTTTTTATCACTTGACCCCATTGCATGAGAAGGATGACAAACTTACCATTAGATTTTTATGAAAATCAAGGAAAATGTGAATGAAATCAGAAGATTCATGAAAATATAAATTTGCCTGCAAATTCCTGGGAATGATTTATACATAGGAGTTCACATTTAAATAATGAGGGGGCCTTCTTTGAAGATATACAGCCATGGATTAGGGAGATCCATGTTGTGTAGAATTTTCTAATTTTTTAAAAAAAAACATTTGATGTTCATCAGAGATTAGTATCTAAAGTAAAGATTTGTGTGAGGATGGTATTTTGTAGAAGTCCTGTGAAAATACGATCATGAAATTGAGCTCCTTTAATTTTACTGTGGTTATGTAAAATAAGCAATAAGAAATCTGAAAGCTTTTGAAGTATGACTGATTGGGTTGAAATGAGAAGTAACAGATTAAAGTTATTGAAGAGATATTTTGTATATCTCTGTGTGATAATGTAGCATGGAATTTTCTTAATAAAAAGCTGCTTACAAGCATTGTTTCTAAATTGTTGTCCCACTGGTAGCACTGAAACAAAACCTTCAGGTGCCATGAATGGGCTGGCTCTATACTTACCCATTATGTTTTAATGTGTTCAATCAAACAGAATCAGTTTACAATTTGTTTATAGCTTCTTTGTAATTGCATCTTATGTGTCAAATATTCTCATGAGTGTCCAGAGAAAATACAAATTCATTCTTAGAACTAGCCTAAAGCTTAATGCCAGGCTATCTCCTTAAATAGTGTACATTTATCAGCAAGGTAATCTGCAACATTTATTGGCATTTGTTCCTAACATGTTAGAAGGTGTTATATAGAAAAATAAGCAATGAATGCAGGAGTCATAAGCCTTTGAAAATTGTTAGTAATGCAAATTTAATTTGCCATCTTTATGAGCTGATCTCTCTTCTTGTGAGATATGAGCTGTTTTGTGGAAATCACATTTATGATGTTTTCTTCTAAAAACCATTTAGTTTTAAAAATTGATAAAATTATTTGGATTTTATGAAATGGATATAGCCTCTATTTTAGTTTTACAACTCAAAATCAGTTGAGGATAATGTCTTTAGTCACCTTAAAATCCAAAGGTAACTCAGGAATTGTTAGTTTTTCATTGAAAGAGGTAGTCACCCAAGGGCTCTTTGGATCTGAAATGAATGAATGCATTTCTTGAAAGAGCAGGCCCAGATTTTTCCATCTGTGGGTTTGAAAAATGGAAAGAGAAAACCCATAAATTTTATGTGTAATTCCACATGCTGTTCTTTTAATGTAGCAGTTTAAGTGCAACCATTAACAGTAAATTACTCAAAAGTAGTAACTACTACTGCCACCACTGCTAGCACTTATCATTTCTTTTAAATAATGTCTTCAGTATCTTTTTGCTAACAGTTCTCTTTATCACTATTTACATTAAATACTCAATTGGTGTGACCCTCTCAAATTCAGTCAGTGTCTCAGCCTTCTGTTGATAGGATTTTACCAGATGATGAGTATGTCCATAAATCTTATGCTACTTGATTCTATAGAATGAATTAATAACTTTCCCCAAAGAGATAATGTGTTACAGTTCAAAGGAAGGGATAGGAGTGGAGGTTGTTATTTTTGGGGGGGGAGGGGGGGTTCACAGTAGTAGCTCAAGGTGCTCTTATCTCTTTTTCTTACTGTGAAATAATCCAGTGATCCCACAGTGGTCTGACCATGAACCAGCCTATTTGGAAAAAGGCCAACTTGGAGTAAAATGAAAAAATAAGAAGGAATTTAGACAAGGAAGAGAGAAATATCTTTGTGCTTACCTTATTCTTGCTTCTGGAATTTTTGTCCTCTGAGAAAGTTGTTTTTTCATGTCACTAGTCTGTTCATTGGCAAGCATCAGATTGTCACTGACACTGTTTGGATAATCAGTCATAAAAAATGATACAGCCAAATGATTAATTCTGGTTCCTTCTATGTACTGTTTAGTACCAGTGAATAACTCATAATTCTTGCTAGAGGATGAATTGTGAGTAATTGGAAAATTGCTTTCTCACTTTATCCATCAGACTTGAGTCAGCGTTTTCAAAACAAAAAGGGAGGGATTGCTTCTTGAAAGAACTTTAAATCTATAGGAATGTGCTTGTTCTACTTCCTTGAAGCCTGATAATTCTTAAAAAGAATGCATTCATCCCTTCTGAGTGTTTTAATCATTAATTTTCTAATTTTGACTTTTTCTAACACATTTGGGTCATTTCAGTCTTTGTATATACACTTACCTGTAGCTTCAAATTCATGTCATCATGCAGCTGTAAGCTGTACAAAAGGACAACTGGTGCAATATGTATCTGTAGATGCACCTAAAGAAGGGGTAGTGCTTAAAAATACCCATGATTTGACAACAGGACATCAGGGAATGGCTTGGTGACCTTTATATGGTTGTGATAACAAATCCAGAGTTACTATTAAGTAAGGAAATAAATTCTTTTCTTACCATTAGAAAAATACAGAAAATATAAATATAAATAATTTTCTCGATCTATACTCTATATTCCTGTTGCTTATTGTTACACCTACTGTTGTAAAGTCCTTCTGAGAGCAGTGTATTATCCTTAAGACATATATGGTCTTGAACATACAGATTCCATTATAATGGACATATATAAAACTCTTAACACTGTAAAGCAATAGAAGAGATAACTAAGTGTGTGTGACCCGTTTTTTTCCACCTCCAGTTTATTGATGGTCGGCTATCAAAATTAAATGCAGGAAGAGGATTCTCTGATATTTTTGAAGAAGAAATTACAGCAGGAGGCTTTTGTAGAGGTACAGAATTAATTTGGGAGTACTCATTGACTCTTCTTGGGGAACTGTTTGACATGATGTCCTCATGACTTCCTGTAAGTTTTAGAAGTCATTGATCTTGTTATTGTTCTGTTGTTTAGCTTCATACTTGGAAAGGTTTTAGCCTTTAACAAATCACTGCTGGGATACATACTATTATGTATCTAGTTACACCAGTGTATTAAATGAAGATATGTTAGTTTAATCTTGTAAAATAATACTTAGATTTCAGCATAGGATGAGCTATCACTATAGTGTTTACATTTTTAACTGCATATTTATATGGTATGATACATTCTATGTAAACTGCATTTTCAAAATCATTCTGCTTAACTTCTAGATAATAATGTTTTCCATAAACACTTTATTTTCTTTTCACATGTTCTTATTTCTGCGGTGCAAAAATCACAGTGATGTCTTGAATGTTAAGAGAAATCTGCTTTCTCCAACGAGTGTGTTACTCTAAAAAAAGGGAATTTTTTTTACTTTTATATATGATCTGAAAAGGGAAATTTATCTTATTCATAAACAAAAATATTATTCCTCATGTTGTTTGCCTCAGCTGTGTTCACTGACAATTGTTACAACACTTTTCACATCAGCTAACCCGTATGGAAGAGTGCATCCTGAATCCAGTGCTGATTTTTACAGAATTATGGAGTCGTTTCCTGTTGAACATTTAGGACAGGTGTATTTTTATTTCAGGTATTTACAGGTTTTAAACCCATGTGTAAGAGATGGGAAAAAATGTGATCAAAATATACATGACAAATTTGCTGTTTTATGGTCAATCTTGAAAGTTGTGTAGAAGCTTCCTCTATAGATGGAGTTTATGTAATTTGAGGAAATCTACTGAGGTGCAGATGGCAGCTTTGGCTGGGCTTCCTTTGCAAGACTGTCCTTGAATGGGACACATTCAGGAGAGGATTTGGCCCTCACGGAGGAACTATCAAGTGCTGCAGAGCTATCTGCACCACCTAAACAAGTAACTTTTCTATACTCAAAATGCATAATTTCTTCTGTTTAGGATTTTCACTGCCTTCTTCTGCCTTCTGTGTCTTGCAATAGGATCTAGCACATAATTATGGGTTTTGTTTCTTTTTTAATTTGTGGTTCATTGCAAAGAGATTTACTTCTTCCCTGCCTTTTTAGGGTAAGTTACTCTGCTCTGTAAACAGATTTGAGACTTTGAGCATCCATTATTCAGATAGGTGATGTCAGTATTCAGAGCTTGTTTTTTCACTGCAGTTAGGGGTCAGGAGGCTACAATAAAACTGCAGTAGAAGTTAGATAAAGCTTGTTTCTTGGCTGTGCTCTGGCAGGCTGTGAACTGTGTCTCACCTGGCTCTGCTCAGGAGGGACGACTCAGCTCTGCTGGCAGCGCTGGGCTGGCTTGCACTGCGTGTGTGCTTTTCAAGTCAGACAAGCTGATAGTGCCAGGCTGTGGACAAATTGCTTAGGGCACATACTCAGTATTTACATAACTGCTGTCTCATTATTATTATTATGAAGTGCAGGGGTTACAATATGTGTGCAATTGAAGGTGACATTTTGTGACGCTAATGGGATAGAACTATGATCTCTTCATGGACTTAACTCCCATCAACTTTAGCAGGAAGCCCAAGGTTTGAAAAAACCAGATGAAACTCAGATTTCAGAAAAGTCACAGAAAGTTAGTGTTAGCTCCAAGCTGTTAAAAGGACAGGTGGACACATTCTTAGTATAGACAGAGTAATTTAAAAACTACCAAATCAAATTCAAATGGAAAATATTTCTTTAAGTAATCTCTTTTTAAATTTGCATTTGTCCATATACACAAGTTTAACTAAACCAGAAAAGAAAATGAAACTGAAAATTGAAGAATAAAACTTGAATTTCATTTTTAAAAATTATTTTCTTTAAAAAAAAAAGTGGTCAAAACTTATTTGTGTCTGCATCTGAAAATAAATTTGTGAGATATCTTCATTACAGTTTTATAATTAAAATTTTATTTTCTCTTACATTTTATTCTATAGAAGCATTAGTTCTCAAGTGCTTTATGTAACTTTCAATACAAGAATATAGTGATGGATTGGTTTACTTGTAGAATATGTTAATTAACTTTTAATTACATGAATTTTACTGCAGCAGGTTTTTTTTCTATTGGTCTAATAGCACTGATGCTAATAGAAGGAAAACTGAAAAAATAAAAACATTTGAAATTCCCTTGTAATGATACTTTGTTTTAAAGAATCAGATTTTTTTTTGCTAGAGTTTCAGGAGGTTCAGCTCCAGCTGAGGGTATGCAATGTTAGCATGACTGTCTGTAGATGAGTATTTATCTATTTTCTTGATTGTCATCCCTGAAGTGTCACTACATAACTAGATGAACATTAAACTTGGTCATTTGCTGTGATCCCATTTATTGTTTCTGTTAATAAGTCTGGTTGTGACAGAGAAAGCTCAGCTGTAGAAAGAGTCACTGTTACGGACACCTCAAGGCAGGTGATACATGAATGTTGTTGACAAGAATTGAAGTGACAAAATACCATGTTAAAGAAATGATTCATGCAATATCCTTTATGATTCATGCAATATACTTAACACCCCAGAAGTGGTTAAATTTCACCTTATACATGTTGTGTGCTTCCTTCCCTGACAGTTCTAGGGAGTCAGATCAAAGATGTGAAAAATGAGTTGTTTCTGCCATTCTTAATGGAGATGGGATCATAATGATCATGAGTGTCTCTCCTCTCTAAGCAAGCACTGCTTTTACTTGTACTATCATTCCTGAGAGTCTGGCTGTCTCAAAATTGCTTGTGAAAATTGACTGGAATGGGTGAAAGTACCTGATATTAGTCTAAAGAGTTCATGTTTCTACACCTCATTTTGAAAATTGGGAATACCTTTTCCAATGATCCAGTCAATTCTCAGAAGTGTTTCAGGAATGTATTTTGGCTTTCAGAAGCCAGTGGAATAATTCTAGCCAGGCCTTAATTAATGGGTTGGAGTTTTTCATTCACTTGAGGAGTTTTGCCAGCTCCTGTTAAAAGTCTGTAATGTTATATCACTATGGTCCTTTCAACATGGTCAGACTCTGAAACTGGAGCATTCTTGTCAAAGTGCACATCTTGTATAGGGTCAGTAGGAGCTCACAGTACTGGGGGATTTGAATGACTGATATACTCTAGAACTTTCTCAGGGATCATGGACCTAATCTTTGTTGTTCAGCTGAAGCACCTTTGGGAAGCAGTATTGACTACTTCATCAAGTAGAATTTGATGTGCTCCTTTGTGGCCAGTTTAGCCCTCAGTGGTCCTACAGAAGTCAGTAGCCCTCACTTGCCTTTAGAAGTTTTTCTTTCTGAAAGAAAGTAGATACAATTAATAATTTAAAAATATTTTTTTGTGCACAGGAATATGGAGTTGTGACATAAACCTTAGGTTTTCTCTTGTTCTTTTTCCTTGGTATGGTACCTTCTGGAGTCCATGTCATTGTTGTGTTTGAAAGTTTGCCCAGAGGGATCATCATGCTTGAATGCAATTAATACATAATTCCTTCCTTTGAGTTAGTGTTTTCCTCTTTATACTTTCTAGAAGTATGTAACCTTACCGTCATTTTAATTTCTCTTTGTATCTCAGGTGGAATTAAAAACTTTATATGGTAAAAACATAAGCTTTTACAAAGGAACAGAAAACAAGCGATAAGATATTCCTGGGTTTATTTCTTAGTGTACACATACTCTTGTCTTCACATTCCTTGTCTATCTGGAAAGGACTAATTGAATTAGTAATCCTCTAAGTACATTTTTTATTCCGATAATGAAGAGGGTTGCAGCATTTAAAATGTTGAATGTATATTTGATTGTGTTAATTTGACATTTCTCTTTCAGGAAATTCAAGATCTTATCAGCAGTGGATGCACACAGTGAAGGTATAAGCTTGGTTAAGTAATTATACTGGCCACCCTTTCCTTTAGCTCTCCATCCTTTTCCTTACCTCTGTGTAATGGTAAAAGTTTGTTCATTTGTGAGAAATATGTAAATACATTCCAAAAGAAATGCAATTTTTGCAAGTATATGTAAAAATACTTTTGAGTTTTTTCCTTGAAGAATTAAAAAAAAATTTCCATACACAAAACAAATGCCAAAATGCATAAGGTTTTTATGTCTGTATAGTCAAAATTTCACTGCTTTCTGTCTCATGTTACATTCCATAATTCTGAATTAGGTGTGGCAATTTGATATGAAGCTTATCACTTCTAGTAAATAGCAATTTTGTTAATATGAATTTATGCAATTGGGCTAGCAGAAGACCCTTGGTATAACCTTGTTATTCTGCAACATTAGTAAAATATATTATTTTAGATTAGGAGAATTCTTGTGTGATTAAATGAGATAATTCTTCCTGTCAGGTCATAGTATTTTTTAGTTGCATAATAAATACGATAGGAACACATGAAAGATAGCCTAACTTCTGAATTGATTTTGAAATGGTGATGGTGAATGAAGACTGAAAATCCATCATTCTGTTTGAGTGCCTTGATAAAAGTGTCAGCTGTGGAATGACGTACTGTAACCCTTGTGTAGCTGCAGACAGCAGGTTGGGGAGGAAACACAGCTGTGCTTGCTTTTACCCATTTCAAAGGAAGGTTGTTACTTCTTCACAACACAGTGTTTATTTTTCCTTGCTTTTGTCTTAAGGTTTGCCTTGTGTTAAAATACTACTAAAAGACATTTTTTATGTATTTCAGAAAGGCAGTGCACTGATCAACACAGCAATGACCAAAGCCACTCCGGCTATGAAAACAGCATATAAATTTGTAAGATCATCTATTTCAAATAAATAATACATAAAAATCCTGCAGTTTCCAACAACCTCTCATTCTCCCTGAATGCTGAAACACTAGGGATTTTATGAATAAATTGCAAAAAAGTACTTCAGCCTGTAGAAAATATTTAGCTTCCTTTGTTTTCTCATATAGAACTAGGATTTAAGAGTTGATTCAGGGTCTTCTAGATAGCTTGTACATAAAAACAGACTTTATCAAAGCATCAGTGTGCTGGTTTTCTTTCAGTCCTAATACACACACTAGAAGCTTATTTGAATATCATTTAGGTATTTGATACACAGCTGTAATTTCACTTTGGCAGTAAGTACTGCACTATTGAGATGTGGTAAAGCATCAGTAATATGTGCAGCAAATCATCTGCTCCTTTTTAAAAATTATAGTGGAATACTCATGTTTAACTGGGTTTAATGATTACACTTTTCATCTTAAAAGAACTTGTTTTTCAAAGACTGCCTACCTTATGAAGCATGTGAGATTATACTGTATCATGCAGTATGGTAAAACAGGAATAGAAAAAAAATGATCTGAGAAGTATTTTAAAGTTGCATTTATAATACATGGGAAAAGATTTTTGCCTTCCTTTTTGCTTTTCCAAATGTTTCACTAGCTGGATGCATTATAAATAGTCCTGAATAAGTCAGTAAATCAGTCTGTGCTAGAGTATTTTAAGTAAAGTTTTCAAACAGAATTTTTGATTTTGCATCACTTAAAAAACACAGCAGTCATGGAGAGAAACAGGTAAATAATATGAAGTATATTTAATTTAAAGGACTCATTTATAATTTAAATAATGATTCTTCTGCAAATTATTGTTCTTCATTTGCTCTTAGACTGTGGTTCAACCTTCAGTTTTGATAATTGTGCCCTTGATTATAAAGATTCCTCATAGTGAACTTTTATGTATGCCAGGAAACTACAGTAAACTTTTGAGGATCTTTATGTATATGGTATCCATATTTCTACTCCATTTAATTTCTTACACTGTTGTCCTTTATGGAGTCTCCTGCCAGAGGACTGAAGTATGCATTTCTTAATTGCCACATTTAGCGCTTTGAGTAATGTCATTGGTACTGTCCCTCAGAATTAGAACAAAGTACTCCAAAATCCATCCAAATGCTGTGAGCAGGATCTGGAAAGTTTAAAGTGGCTTTCAGATTAGCATCTGGTACATGGCACCCCATCATGTTGTTACTGAGCTTATGGATCTATGATTTAAGGATTAAAATGACTCAGTGACCTCTTGATTCAAGAAATTTTTTTTTTCTGAATTGCCATGTACAAAAACCACAGAAAAACAGGTGAATTTCAGATGTTTATGCCCTTGCATGTATTTTAAAATTCCTATTTTCAAGACAACCCTGTAAACTTCCGTAATTTTTTCCCATATTTTTATAGGAAAGACAACTTTTTTTCTGTTAGGGTTCTGGGTGTTACACCTCCATCTTCTATTTTGTTTCCTTCTCCCCCCTTCTCTTTCTCTCTCTCTCATTTTTTTTTAGCCTAACAACATGATAATTCCTTTCTGTATTGAAGAATATTCTTGTCTGTTTTCTATGCAGCAATGATTCTTGTCTGCCTCTTTTAATGCACACAGAATTCTTCCCTAAATAGCAGCACTATGCTGTTCAGCAATACTGGGCAAAATCTCTATCTGCCTATGAAATCACTTCATTTCTCTTAAGGTTGATGTTGCCAGACTGAAACACTGTAGCAGTCATCATAAAAATCTTAATATTTCTTCTAGATGCTTATTGCTAAAATACCCTTTTAAAAATAAAAGAGCATTTCAAATAAAGGAATTATGTATATGATCATTCATAGCCTGTCCCTAGTAATAATGGAGAATTTTTGAGTATTTATGTTTTCACAGCACTGGAAGGATGTACTGAAAAAAAATCCTTAAATTTGTGGATAGAGCATGAATATAAAAAATACAGTGGCAGTGCGTGTTTGAAATTTGTGAAAAGGTTATATCACCATGTATTATGGCCTCATAAGGCGTGTTCTGTGACTATAGCCAGTGTCTTGCAGAGCAATTTAAGTCCTTTTATTTCTCCAGGCAAAAAACCAGGCGAGGCAAGGAATAAAAGAAGTGAAGAGTAAGTTAAAACACAAGGTATGTAGTACACTTTATTTACTTTCTTACACTGCTTCCTGTATCAGTTTGAAGCTTATACTTTACAAATCGCATGAGATTTGTGTTTTTAATGACTTTTGAAATAAGCTTAGCCCTTTGTTCAACAATACATTTTTCATAACAAGCCCTCTGGCAACTATCTGTCATTCTATGCATCCACTGAATAATCTCTTTATTGTTTGCATATTTTATCATAGAACAACAGAGGTCTTCAAAGATACATTAAGAGGATGTATGTTTTCATAAAATTGATGGCTTTGATATCACAATCAAAGCCTGTGCTTCAAGCTGAGAATTTGAGTAGGGAGAGTCTTGCAGTACAATATATATTTCAGGAGGTACAGTTGTCCAGTTTTAGTTCCTTAAGATACACGAACAATAGCAGTGATTCAAGATGAATGAATGGTTTCATTTTGCAAAAACAGCATCACAAACTATCAGAAAAGATGATTTAGACATTTTGAAGCTGCTTTCCCATTTCGAATTTTGCTTCCGTGTAAGATTTTTCTGTACAGAGAAGGAACAATTCTTTGGATACCTATTATGCTGTTTTAAGAAAAATTTCAAAAACATTTGAACAATTCAACTTTTAAATGACCATGTTGATAAATCAGCATTTTGAGAAGCTAAATTTGATTTTCTTACTACAGATGGTATTTTCATGACAGTAATAGACTGTGGAAAGATAATTTTGTATGCATTCTGCATACGTAATATGGAGGGTTATTATAAATAAAGGAATTTAAATCTGTTTTGTTGCATAGGAAAGTGAGGAAGAGTATGGATCTTGCAGTGCTGGTGCAATACAGACTGTTCCTGTCTACACATCGCATTATGAGAAAAGAACAAGCTCAGAAAAACGAAGACTGGCACAGGTAAGACACCTGAATCTTCTGTTTATATTCACATACATATGGGGAAAATTTTTTGCTGCTTACAGTAGTGTGTTTGTGAATCTGTTTCCAAGATGATTTTCCTCTCTGTGTTTGGATATGATGATTAAAAGGCTATGTTTGTGGAAATACTGCTACACTGCTTGTATGAAGAAAAAAATGCTACTTGTGTTTTATCCCTGTTGAGAGGGGAAAGAACGGGAAATGCTGGTTGTGAGAAAGGCTTCTCACAAAAATACATTCTGGTTTATTCATAGATCTGTATTAAGCAATCTCTTTCAAGGCATATTACTTTAGTGTTTCTAATTGTTTTGGCAGTCATATGGCCTTTAACCTTGCTCAGATACTTAGGATTTGTTATTCTGTTAATAAGTCAGCTAGTAAATGCAGTACCAGTGCCTTAGCTTTTGTTCTCTCATCCTTTCTTTTCTTGATTTGAAGTAACAGGTGTAGTATCTCAACTTTGGCAAGTGTTTTAATGTTTCTGGATTCATTTTGACAGTTTTGTTTCAAAAATATCAGCAAAGAAGTTTTTCTAACACTTTTTTTCCCTGCAAATATTTATCTGCATATGTACATATTTTTAATGTGTGGATATTTATTTTTACACTATATTGTTATTGTGTGTTTTTAATATATGTATGTTTTCGGTTTCTGTATCTTCCTAATATGAGAATTATGTATATAAATTTAGTCCAACTGCTCTAGCAGCACTTATTTTTTGCTCTAGGTACTGCAGTGAAATTCTGGGTTGTGTATTTAATCAGTTTGATTTTGAATTCATTTTTATCTGTAGTAAATAGAAAGTTTCTGAAATACAACATAAAACAGCTGAAGATGATTGCTAAATGATGGTGAAATTGTACATTAGTCTTAAGTCATAATTTTTAGAAGGGTTATAAATAATACAAAGACTTTCTGCTTCACTGATATGGTAGTGTTGCCTATTGTTATGTACAGGAATCTAAGGATACAAAGAAATATAATTCACCTTGATACAATTAAAGATTTCTTTTGAAAGTGCGTGTTCAGACAGAACAATTGAACTTTTCTGTGTTTTTGTATTTGTGCAGCTGTACAGTGCTAAATCCTGTAATCATTGCTGTTTCTACCAGTTGTCCTTTTGCTTTGCAAAAAGGCAGGAGTGCAGATGTGTGCCTGGTTTTGTTTCCATGCATCCACACACACATGTGTTAATGGATGTGTATGCATACAGACATACATATACATGTGTTTATGTAGGGTGTATTTGCCAACAAAGCTGGGAGCTGAGACCCTCACAGTTTTGCCCTGCTCCAAACCAAAGGTGTCTTCTCCCCAGCTCTTGTCCCAAATGTCATGTGAATCCAGTGGGTGGGAAGGAATATATGAGGATTTCCCACCAAGAACTCCTTTACCTCACTCATGCCATTCTCTTTTTCCTCCTCCCCAAAATCAAACAAACCAAAGGATTTATGAAAAATAAGTCTGCTGTTGCTACTCTTGTTTATATTTTTGGTCTTGGTATTTGAATAAGGTAACATAAATTCTTTATTAATAAGTTGTGATTTTAAAGTTTACATCCAAATAAAAAATATATATTTGTATTCACAGTGCATGTGTATGAGAGAGACCATGTTTGATCTTGTACTGAATCTGCTGTTTAAAAGAAGTGAAATTCAGAATGCTGTTATTGTCAGGTTTAATCCTTATCCTGGTATTCTTTATCCTGCAAATGAGATTCTTCAACCAGATTTCTAAAATTATCTTCACCAGCAGTAGTATCAGTGTCAGTGCTAATGTGGAGTTGGGGCAATTTGATACATAGTTAAAGTAAGAACAAGATACCTATTAAGTTGTTATATTGGTGTACTGAAATACCTACCCCAAACCTAGATAAACAATGAACAAGACAGAGTGACTGCTTTTAGTGGTCATCTGGCTTCCAAAATAGAGGCGCCTCTGCACTTTGTTACTATCTCTTCCATACTGAAACATTTGGAAAATTGCAAATATAAAGAATTTGGTGTCATATTTTATGTCATATTAGAAGTATGTATTGAGCTTTTCCTTCTCCACTTCTTGGAGACAGTTAAATGCTAAGAGTTACCTGAGATGCTGTAAAACATACTTTGAAAAGTTATGTAAGATATGGAAGTTTGCTTTATTGAGAAAGATTATTTTAAAAATTTGCTCCTAACAGGATTTGGGAGTCTGAGAGGATGTTTCCTTTACAATTGGAAGTGGATCTGCTTTTACCCCAACAAACAGGAGTTTGTATTTGGGTCTGCTAATTAGTATGGTTATTTCCTGTTTTGTTGATGAGGCTTTAATAAATGTCAAGGGTATAGCCATGAAGATCTCCCAATTAGGCTTTGCATTTGCAAAACCCAACCCCTTTGCTTTTGTGTGAGGATGACAGTTCCAACTGCAGCCTCAGCCTAACAGGGCTCAAGGGAAAGGATACTTCCCTGGTTTTATTGAAAACATAGCCAGTTTGCCCAGGGAGAATACCAGCACTGGTCACAGGGCAGAGCCATTTTTAACAATGAATATTTACTAAGCATTATCACTGCTGTCATAGTAGCATTATTGTATTTTTTCTTTTCTAGTTTGGCAATAGACGTAAAAAAAATCAGCAATAAATAAAAACTTTACAGCATCTAAAATAGCTGTCAAAACCTAACCAGAGGATAAATAATTAAATGTGCTATTGCAAACTGAAGCACTTGGCTTGCCCTCCTATAACTTGCATTTTGAAAGTGTTTCCTAAAAGAAGGAGCTGAGGAGTGCACTGGTAAGTGCCCGTGTGCGTGTGTGCACAATTAATCTGTGCCTAAGATGAGCCATTCCCTCTCTGCTATATTCATCTGAGCTTGCTCCTGCTCAGGTTCGCTCTTCTAGGCTCTTCAGACATGTGTGAGCTTAGCTATATTGCAAGTCAACATTAACAGATGGATTGCCCTAAGCAAGGGAAAGCCACAACAACAAAATCTAGTGAAAGTAGAGGATTGAAGCTTTTTATTGTTAAGCCTTATTAAAACCTTGGCATGTGTGCTGCTGTTAACTGTTTCATGCCTAGAGCTAATAATATGTCTCGAGTATGTTTAATCTCTTATATTATAATTAGGAATGTAGAAGGTACAAAAAATCACCAGCTACAATTTGTGAAGTAAAAATTAATGGAAGTATGAGATTATTTAGGCTCTGTTTGCAGTATCTTGTGAATGATACCACTGTGTTCCTTTAACTATTGATGAGCAAGGTACAGGAGGGCATGCTTTAGACTATGGAGCATTGAGTTTTTTCATAATCTGTTTTAATTCTGTGCTGTTTTATGCTTCCAGGTAATGCAGATTTCTGGGTACACAGGGACCTAAATGTAGTAGAAGCTCGGTAAAATTGTTCCAAATTAATATATAATTAAAAATATAGCATGTTTATTACGATCCTGGTTAGACTGCCAGGAAGATCTGTTTGATTTCATGAATATAATCTTCATAATTTTGTTGTTTTATCAAGTGCTAAGGTAGTTTATTGAAAATGGACTATGTCAGGATATCAACAGTCTTCATATGTTTCATGGCAAATAAACACTCTGGAAGATTAGCAGAGTATCAAATAAGAACTACCAGTTCCCTTTGCAGTTAGTATGTTAGCAGTGCCCCCTTGTCTCTCAGCAAATGTAGGTTCTACCTGTACATTTAGGCACCTACTATTTTCCATCTGTAATGGAAATGGGAATGTGGATTCTAAGAGTGGATTTACAATCACTTTGTCTTAGCATTGCTTTAAATGTTCCTGTACTGAAGATACCAAGTGAACTACTCACAAGGACTTTGTAGAATCCAAACACAGTGTCTAAGAAAGCTTTAAAAATACTTTTAATAAAAATCAAGTTCAACTAAACTTTTTTCTTGATGTTCTTAAGCAGAAAAGGTTTTAAATTTTTTTCTTTCTTTTTTTCTTTTTTTTAAAAATCATATTGCAAATGCAGATTTTTCACTTTTATTGAAGTATGTCCTAGAGACCTATACAATATATATTTCAGCTTGCAGTAGAGGTGTGCTTGGCATCTGTTCAACAGACAGCAAGTGTCAGGCAGGAAGATGTGTTCGGAATAACCTTATCTTCAGGAGTGCCCCATGTATCAATATCCCTACAATGGCCAGTAAAATAAATGACATTATCATTAGCTACAAAGGACTTCTAGCAACTGATTACCCTCCTAACCTGAAAAGGTAGTGAGAGTGGACTGTTCTGAAGACTAATTTTTTTTCCAGGAAAATAAGAGAGGAAATTGTGATAATGCAATGCTGAATATTTATATCTGTATAAGATGACTGAATTTCTTTTAGAAAAAAATATCCACAGTCAGCCCCACAACGACTTCAGAAACCTAAATCTGATTAAGTGCATTTACCTGTATTTGTATTCAGACAATGTGCTTGAGATCACATCTATGCCTACCAACCACATATAACACTGGTTCTGTTGCTGGACGTTTCTTCTTACCTCATTGACTGAAATATTATAAATTTAAAGATGTCATAAACAGTACAAGCTAGTTTTTAATGTAAATCACGTTTTGCATCTGTAAAATACAATTTTGAAGTAAGCATTTGTTGATCAGTAAATTCTGTTTCTTTAGCTAATGTGGTGTAATGTGAAAATATTGTAGATATTATTAACTTCCTTTAATTTGGAGGAAAATCTTTTGTCTTGTTATGTCAAGTAAGATCTCTTCATTCTGCAAAACAGTCATATTTCCTTTTAATTAAAAATGAAAAAGCTAGGCAGCCAAAATTCAAATTGCAGATTACGAGAGTGCCCTCTTGTGGCTCCAGTTCCTTTCCAAAGTGGCAGAGCACATGGGGATCCTCTGCCTGTGCAAGCCTTGCCTGGTAAAACAAAGACCTCTTAAAAATCAGGGGGAACTTCCTTTATTGTAACTGAAATTGTCCCTGGATTTTGTGTGAATTAGGCGTTTAGATGATTTCATGTATCATGCATGATACTATTTTCAGGAGAAGGGAATCAAATCTCCCAAGAAGAGATATAATTGCAAGATGGCTGAAACCCATCTCTGCTTGCCACTAAACAGTGGCAGTGACTGACCTTAGCAGAGTTGTGTTGTTTGTTCTGCACCTATAAACCAGTGTTAGCCTTGTGGCTGCTTGTCTTGGAGTTCTGCTGTAAAAATCACTTGAGAAATCTCTTCACTAATTACAATTATTCCAATTTAATTTAAAAAAATAAAAACAGATGGGATAATTGTCAGAAAGGTGCTCTGGAATTTTTTGTTAGCCTGTGGAATGCTTGGTTTTTGAGGGCAGAGTCATCCACATATCTACCTCAGATTTATCTTACTGAAAGAAAAATTTATACAAGCAAAAATTTGCAGATGCTTTTCCTGGCTATTGTAGCCTGCCTATTTAAGTTTTTTTAATAAAAAGAAATTAAGCATTTCAGAGAGTCTTTCTTCTGCAAACAAATAAACCTTACTAGTGTGTCTAGCACTGTTTCCTTTTTCTAAAGGATCTCAGACAAAAATGCTGTCTTGCAAAGTATCTTCAAACTGGACGAACCTCTCTGAACTCAGTATTTAATTGAAATAACCAGATTAATTTTTTCATCAGGAGAATTTATTGGCATCTTAATATAGCAGTGGTATATTTTAATTTCTTTTGCTGTATATCTTCTGTCTTCTACTAGTCATAGTTTTGCTCCACTAATCCAGGAGTCAGGAGAGCCATCAGACAAGAGTTGTAACCTGTGTCCCGACTTCCATGTTGCTTTTACCTTCTGGCTTGAAGGTTGAAGAGCACCACTTTACATCTAAAACTTCAGCTGTAGTGCTCTACATTCCCTAACATTTTCTTCTTCTCTGTATTCTGGTACCTAAGAAGGAAAAAATAAAATAAAATAAAGTAGTACAATTAAAGAAAAAAGTTTGTCTGGAGACAAAAGGAGGAAGAAATAGAAGAAACAGGAAAATCCTTTCTGCAGGGAACTCAGCATCTCTGAATAATGAGAGTCCGGATTCAGCCTGTCTAATTTTAGATACTTCTGAAATGCTGAAGTTAGCGGCAGTATGCTGCCTTAGGCTTTCTGCAGTAAGTGGAGAGAGGGGCATGACTGAAGGGCAGCTTAGCCCACCTAGAATCTCAGTTGCATCCTGATGATGTCTCTGTCTTGCTGCTAATTTTCCAATTTGGGCAATAAAATAGCTGAAATTAATAATATCCAGCTCCAAGTGCCAGCCAAATTCCACAGAGCCTTGCAGAGAAAGACCTTATTTGTTGAGCAGAAGACTCCTACTGGTGTCAAACAGGATGAGGGTCTCCTCCTTGGTAATTCTTCTGTTTGGAATCCTTAGACAGTGTAGAAATATGCTTGGAGACAGTATTTCTAAGGCACAGTCTTTTTATCTTGTAAATGTGATTAGTCTGTTTTCAGGCTTCATACGGAGCTTCACTTAAATAGGATCTTCCACAGTCTGTTGGTCTGATGGATAGGGTTCGGTGCTGCTGAACTCTGGAGATGTAGGATGTTTGTGTTTATCATCATATCCACATTGTACATTTTAACCTAAGTATTTTTGATATAAGTTTTCCTCTGAGAAAGTCACACATGATCAGCAAACAGTGCTCTCAGCAGTGAGATACCATGAGATAGTTCTGCTGACGTAAGGATATGATGCGCATTTTACCCAAAAGATCAATTTAACAAGTAGTCTTTCTATTATCTGATGAGGAATTGTATCAAATAGATAGCACATTCCAGCCAAATAAACTGGATTTACAAGTGTCTTGGTTCAGTAAAGTTCTACACTGTGCACCGGAGTTACTTTCAGGTCTGTTGACTTTCTTGTTACCTCAAATCCATGTTCTATTTTCTGGTTTTGTTCATATAAACATTCATGTGGCTTTGGAAACTAAATTAGTTTTTCTTTTCCAACACACATTCTCCCTTATCTTTCTGCTCTTCTGTCCACTGTGACCCCCTCATTTCAGGCCTCCATTCTATCATTTTCCTTCTGTCTAATCATTGAGTGTACATTAGGACATTAATAACCGTGTGAAAGGGAAAATAAGTGATATATTTCTCTGGTTTTTCAAGTGCAAATTTTGCCTGGTGAATCTGATTCTTAAAATCATGCACAAAAAAATGAGCTGCTGGCTTTAGTTGTTGCAAATGGCAGTGCAAATCTCCATGTCCTATTTTAAAAGACTAACACTTCTGCTTGTTGCCAATTAAAGTGGAGCCAGGCAGCCTTCGGATGGTGCACTCATTGCAGCTAGAATGGTGTGTGGCACAGTGCCATGGTGCATCATCAGCTGAGAACAGGAGGGTTTGCTAAGAATAGCCTCGATGCCATTGAGAAAAAGTGGGATCTGGTTGTTGTGAGATGGTGCCTCACTCTGGGCAGTGTGGGGCCTCAGGCTGATTTGGGGGGGCTCAGGCTTCCTGAGGAAAAAAGGGTCTGCAGTTCCTCAGGGAAAGTGGAAGGTTGCTTGTTGTTTTGGAGCAAAACATAATTATTTTTGAAAAAATATTTACTGAAGCATGATTAATTGTTAAAAAGAAAAAGCAGCATTACACAATTCTCAAATGATACCTGTGTTCAGGAGTGTAGCATGCATAAATGGTACAGAGCTGAGAGCTTGTTCATTTTTCACCACAGCAATTCAGAACAAAAGTAATTATGTTTGCTGTCCTTGACTAAATATCTCAACAAATTTATCATCCGTACTTATAATAAATCCTACCTCAGCATAGGTATTAGGGTTTACTATAACTTTACAATAGTCACTGGAGATCTCTGTGGCATTAAAGCATACTTGGCATTTCAAAGCACTGGTCCATATACATATTTCTGATAGTATTTAATGTATATGAAGGACAATTTTCTGATATCAGAGCATTCTTGATTAGAATCTGTGCTTCTTTTCTGTCTCTGCTTTCATTCTTCTTTCATCAGTTTCAGGTCTCTGGGATTGTAATGAGGAGTACCTTCCTCTGAGTCATGGTTTTAGGTTGCAGTGTTTAACTGGAAAGGAAGGCAACAAGTTGTGCTTTACTGGAAAGCCTGATTGAGGATCTTTTGCTTCCTTACTGGATGGAGCCATAATTATGTCTGTGATTTGGCTGTAGAAGAGGATGGGTAAAATAAAATACTGAATGATAAATAACAGTGGGTTTGTATTTATTTTGCTTTCTCATACATCATATACAATGAATACTCTCTAAATTTTTAAGAAAAAGGAAACAGTACTTCATAGATTTAAACCATAGTACATATTTTTTTTTGAAACTTTTTATGTGTTGATGTATTGAGTAGCCAGTAGATGTGAAATTATATTTATGCTGCCATATATCAAAAGATTATTTGTTTTTCACTTTGAGTGTAATTAATAGCAGCAGCCTTGTTAAACTTCCTGCCTTAGTGTCAGTCAATAAGCACTCATTACCAAAAGCTGGACGTGTGAAAGGTGTAGCATTATATAAAAAGCTGACATGTCAAAGATGGGCTTTCATGCCCAGTCAATAATATAACCATCTTACATTTAAATCCTTTAGCGTTCATGTATTTCAGCATTTTTTTTATTCCAAAGTAGTACATTTTGTGAGGCTGCCAGCAAGCAGAAGAGAACATTTTAAGGGATAATTCTCCCTTTATTTGGTTCTACTGTATTTATACTGTCAGCTCCTTTTCCTTATTTGAGTGATCAGCATTGGTTCAGGTCTGCATAGGCTGCAGACTACTTGCAGAAGGAGATTTTGAAGCAGCGCAGCAACCGGAGAGGATGGATATGGTGAATACAAAAAGGTTATATAGCCTCACACCAGCTTGCAGAGACCACGAGCTTGTGCTCAAGTGTGCTCAGCTCTTACATTCCAAACAAAATGAGACATGAGAGATGCCATGTGCAGGAAAATGAGAGACGTTTGAAACAGCAGAAGTTGAATTCCTGTTCTTGTTATGATATGAAGTAAATGCATTAAGTAATAGATTTAATATCGAAGCAGAACTGTTTGGAAGAAGCAAAACAACCAGGTACTTTAAAGAAGTTTGTTCCTTTATTTTATAATAAAAAACATGACAGCAGTCTATTAAGACTTTATAAAGTTCTGGTGCAGCAAGAAAGGACTGTTGCCATATCATTTCTTGTGGTAATAAATTTAAATGGTCTGGTTGTTATTAGAATGCTAATCAGGAAGGAAGCGGAAGTCTGTCCTTTTTTTATAAAGGAGTATAAAAAAGGTTACACACTTCAAAATGCAGAAAAGACAGAAA
>VWYI01044908.1:20425-41305 GCA_013399455.1 Anthoscopus minutus
CCGCCCCGGCCCGCCGTTTCCGAGCCCGCAGGGATGGGCGGGGGGACCCGACGGGCTCGGCCGGGGGAGCCGCGCCGGGGCCTCCACAGGGAGCCCCTGGTCCCCCCGATATCGCACCGAGGCCGCCGCAGCCCCTCCACTCAGCTGCCACCAGAGCCCGGGCCCTCCCCGTCACGGCTCCGTGCCCAGCGCTCCCCGGCTCCTCGGGACTGCCCCGCACGCCGCCAGTGCCCCCAGCCCCGTCAGTTTCCCAGTCTCTCGGCCCACGCTGTGCCCGCAGCCTCCTTCTGTCCCCGCTGTCCCCCCTGTCCCCGCTGTCCCCCCTGCTGTCCCCGCAGTCCCCGCTGTCCCCCCGCAGGACAGCCGCTCCCCGGGCACAGCGGGGTCTCCAGGAGCCCCGGCCCCGCTGCGGGACTCTCGCTGCGGGACTCTCGCTGCCTCCCCCGCAGCGCCCAAGCGCTTCCCGCTCCCGCAGCGCCCGTCTCCCTCCGCGGGCACGGAATCCCCGGGTGCCCCCGCTCCGGGTAACCCGATCCAGCAGCGCTGTGCTCTCATCAGCAGGAACAGGACTCAGCAGCCAGTCTGGGAAATAGACCCATTAGCTAACTAATTAAAGGAACTATTAATAAACACACCCAAATTCATTTCAACTTTTCTGAAGAGTAAGAAGATCATACAAAAGAAAATTCTGCTTTGAACATTTTGCCAGCTTGCAGGGCAGCTGAGTGAACAGCCAAAAATGAATTGTTACAAGCGTTCTGTACAAGTTAAACTGCTTTGGTACAGTTATTTACTGCATACATATATCGTGAAAATCACTTCTTCAAGTATTTGCCTTTTTTAATGAGTCATAGATGCATTATCTCAACAAAGCTATTTTCCCCCAAATATAAATTTCAAATTCTTTCTTTTTTTTGATACACCAAAAAGGTAAATCATCAAGGAGTCTAAATGCAGTTTTCTTAAGGTAAGTTTTAAAACAAAACAGATGCCAATTTGTAAAGATCCTATAAAGGCTCGCTATATAAGGGAATAAGATCACGGAAAGCACATATATCAAATGTATGTGCTGGGAAAGCAGAAATGACTCTAATTAGAAAGTTTCTCACCTGCTGAAACCTAAAGAGATAAACTCTGTTTCCTGTACAGCAAAGTAAATCCAGAGTAATCCCCCAGAAACTGCTCTACTGTTGTATCAAGGTAACAAGTAGCTGAATTTAGTCAGGGTTCTTGGAAATGAAATTCAAATTAAGCCCTGCGAGCGCTACCTCCACCCAGAGAGGTTCCCTGGGCGGGCAGAGATGGAGGCTGGGGGTCCTTAAGGAGCCTTCCTCAAACACAGCCTGGGCACTCAGCTGCACACGCTTCTGTTCCTGCACTTGGGAAAACCAAACGCATGTGCAGGATTTCGTTTTAAGGGCTCTTCCCTTCCATCCTCTCACGTTACAGTCTGAGGCATAAATCCCAGAAAATTTGTCTTTGACCCACATGCAAGGGGCTGGGACTTTACAGCAAACCTGGAATATTCTGTCCTATCAGAGAAACATGAAACATGCACTGAATGTTCCCAAGCCACCTGCAGGGAGAAAGTCAAGTAAAATTTACAGTTCAGAGAGGCAAACACCAAAAGCTTTGGGAAAGGCTAATTTAATACATCTGTCACACTCCATTACAGAGTCTGCAGTAATCCAACACATCCAGTGCTTTTCCTTTTCCAGACAGAGAAGAGCCAATTGCCCAGGCTCAGAATTAAACATCTGTTTCACAAAACAAAGATATTAACCTCCAAGTTTTGTAGTGAACCAATAAAATCCAGTCATTCTCCACTAGTCAGTAACAGGTGCTTTCTCCATTACACAAATTGCTACAGCCAAATCCCCAGCACAAGCCACTGCAGTGACTGAATTTGAAGGTACTACGTGGGCTGTTATTAATGCAGGGATACAGATGCTTCTTTTACAAATACAATATATTTATTTTTAAATGTTCTGCTGTGGTTTCTGTAACTGGTTGCATAGATGTAACTAAATATTTAGACTTTACAGACTCAAGTATTGTAAAATAAAAAAATACAACTGGCAGCTTTACGTACTGGAAAACATCGAATCATGTTTCCATATTAATCACAAAGCTTTTGAACAGTATAACAATTATTTCATTGTTTTAATTGCTATCCACCCTTAGTACACACAAACCAATCACAAATAAAGGTAGGAAGCAGACCCAACCACGACTTTTTACTTTCAAGTAAACCCTCACAATTTTGGAAATAAACCAGTCCATTCTGGAGTGGGGATGAGTCAGGCTCCTCAGGAGCAGGAAGAATGGAGGAATTCCTCAGAGAGAGGCCAATTCTGCCCCCGGTGCTGCGACATAAATCCAAAGTGACTGAACATCATCTGCAGCACGAGTCACTCTGCATGTGCTGAGCACTCGCTCCTCTCCTTCCAAATCCTGCCAGGCACAAACTAATGAAGTACAAAGAGCTGTGATGTGTTCTCCAACAACTCAGCTCAGCATGAGCAGCAAGCAGAGGGAGCATTAATGGAACAACAGCAAACATGAGACCAGCAAATGAGGTTTGCCACAAGCTGCAGCCATCATAAATCAAACTCCAGCTTTGAACTTCGGCTTTGCCATAGACTGGAGATCTGAAATCATCCTAATTTAAGGATATTAGAAATAAAATGCTGTGAAAAGGAAACATAACTCACACTTGTTTAACCTTGTGAGACACCATGGCACCAGGAATTCCCTGCCTAAGCAATGTTTTACAGAAGGCTTTCCCAGCAGGCTTTTCCTCAAATGTGCACAGTACCTTAGCCGGTATTTTCACTGATTGCAAGCTGTCCATACAAATTGCAATTTGATAGTAAAAACACATCTTTGGCTTCTCAGCCTTTCAGGGATTAAATGAAGAGCGATTTACACCGAAATGGCAAAGAACAGCAGCACTGGAAACTGTTCTGCAATATCACTGGGTCACTCCTGAACCCTCTCCCTGGGAACAGCATTGCCCTGGTAGGTCTGTTCTTCACAGAGTTCAGGGTGCATTTTGAAGCCTGGTAACTTGAAGTAAATGAGAAGATGGAAAGACTGGAATGACTGGAAAATGATCAGAATTAATCTGTATCAGTCTCTAATCACAGATAGAATTTTGCTTCTCCAAAGGGTCAAGGATTAATTCCATTTCAAAGCACATAATTACAAATCTCTTCTGTTTCTTGAGGACATTCACAATGTAGTAGAGATTTTCCAAAAATATTATCTGGCATTTCTAAAACTGTGCCTATAATGTATTTTAAAAAGCATTATGTTAGCTAAACGTTATCTCTACATCCTTTTATACTCATGTCTTAATGGGCAAAATGAGCACCAAGCAGCTCCTCAGAAGTATATAAGGGTTAACAGTCCTTCAACTAAATGCATATTCCAGAAATCAAAACTGCACGAAAGCCATTTAACCCAACAGAAATGGAACAGAGGCACAGGATCTGGCCAAAATATGAACCTTCATCAGGAAAAAATGCAGAACAGGCCTCCTGAAAGTCTGTATATATTAGCAGGACCATGAGAAGATTTTCTCCTCAGATTTTCCTAAGCAAAGTTATCAAAAGGTTACAATTCAAGGCCAAATTCCCTTGAGAAGAAAAACAAATCTACCAAAATAGCTACAAACACATCCCATGGATTAAAGGTTATATAAAAAGCCAACAGGTCAGAAATACCTCTCTTCCTCCTCTCCCTCCACAATTCTATCTAATTAGATTGAATGCCTTTTTATTTTGTTCAGTGCAGAGAATTTCTGAAATCCCAGTTTAATCAAGCCTGAGTCCTACTACTCCTCTGAGGCACCATTTTCTTCAAGGCCATAAACTTCAGCTGAGGTAGTGGTAATTTTACAGTATTTCCCCTCCCTTGAATTAATAATAACAACAGTCTAATAGTATCCCAGTGTCTCACCTACGCTTTATTAAAACACTTAATTTCTGATCCTTTAAATATTCTCCTTTATGCCAAGAACTCTCTGATTTGTTACTGACAGAGACATTTAGAGCAGATGAGCACCAGGAGGATGCAGGAGGAGCCCTCAGGATGGGGGTGATACCATTCCAAAGGATCCCAGGAACCCCACAAGAACAGACATTTGCTGTTCCCTCAAACTGAGGGCCAAGTTCTGGCTTTGACTGTGGCTGCACAACCCCAAGGTAGGGGCTGAGCTCTGACTTTTTCTATTTGACTGGAAACGTACCAAGGTTACAGCTGTTTCCATTAGAGCTGCCTCTGGCCAGAGGAGGCACTGGGCTGTAGAAAGTTATAAAGTCCTTTTTTCAGTGTCACACAAGGGCTCAGACAGGAGCTGATTTTGGTGCATTAATAAGGCCCCAGTAAAGGGCATTAAAGTTATCCTTAACCTGAACAGAGAGGGCCCCTTATCAAGGTAAAACAGGACCTGCTTAATAGAAAACCAGAAAATTCAAACTGGAAAGCAAGAGCTTTTAATTGCCAAGGTGACAATCAACAGGAACAAGCTTTGTCCTTTTAAAGGTGATCAAAATAAGTAGAAAGCTCTTTTTAAATCTGCAATACGAGACTTAGTAAAAAGGTGAAATGATGAATAAAGCTCTAATTGCATGTTTGATGTTATAAATGGAGAGACTAGAGGGTCTTGCAGGTTGTAAAACCTGCAATAAATCTGGTTAGTGGCTTTAAGTAAACCAGCAAATTTGGTTAGTGGCTTTAAGACCTGAACTCTGGACGACAAAGTCACCTCCCTGTGTGTGTCCAGGGCAGGGAAACCAAGGCAGGAACCAGCAAAGCCAGACCCAGCTCCACCCACACCGTGTCAGAGGCTGCGAGGGTGCCCTGTTCTATTCCACCAGCAAGGGCCCGCCTCACCTCTCGAGGGATTCCCTTCTTCTCCTACTCCCTTGCTGCTCCTGCCTTCCCCTCCCAGATGAATAAATAAACGAGGTCTTTGTCACGGTAACCGTGGAGCCCCTGAGACAGGCAGCCTCCCAAGGAGAACTGCCTCTGGACAAGATGCCCACCAGATATTCCAAGGAAAGTCTCGAGGGAGATAAATACTGAATTAGTTCAATGCTTTAACTCAGGTCTCAGTAGCCAATGTCTCTATGTACAATCAGCTCCCCTGCCTGAAGCTTGTAGGAACACGTGAAAAAAACAGCTGCATGTAAACTTCTTAATAGGTGAAATGGGATTGCTTTCTAAAAAATGCCACTTGGCCTGCTTGGAACATGTCTGATTTAACAGAATGCCCAGCCTATCATCCTCTGGGGCCACCAGCTGTGGAGAGTGAATGTTGTGATATTACCAGCTCTGAAACAATGTAAGAGGAATTTAATTTTAGAAGGCAGATATGGATTGTTCTGTGCATACGGGAAGCATGAAAGCATTATTTGGGAATGATAAAAACTGTCTTGTAAGACAGCACTCCTTTGTGCAGTCCTGGGGAAGGGAGAATGCAGCTCAATGCTGTGATCAATGAAAATCTTACCAGCAATCCAATCAATGTGAATCTCTTTGGAAAGAACATCAGGACTGCTGATGTTCATTTGCCTCAGTGAAAGGCTGGGCTGATTTGGCTGCTTCTCCACAAACCCCTGAAATTCGTGATGCTCTAAGCCAGTCTTTGCCTTCTGACACTAAACTCCTGCTGCACACAGGACTGCCACTGTATTTCCTAGGATTTTATGGGGTTTTCTTTGCTCTTTTAACAAAATTCAGGCTTGGCTCCAACATACAAAAATGTGAAAGAACCTGATATCTGTAAAACTACTTCAAGGTAGTTTTAAGGCAATCTTAAGTTCTGCATCATGGACATGGGTTTGGAGCCAATGATGGAACTTTCAGGTATTTATGACTAATCTGAAAGTGAATTTCAAGACAAAGTTGTTCTGCCATCAGAAGATAACACAGGGAAATTGAATACATACAGGGGAACAGAAATTCAGAATTCATCAATTTCATCCATTTCTGTTGTATTAGTAACAGTTCTTAACACCCCACCAGCATATCCCTGAACTCCAGACAAGATTCTATCCACTGAGCTGGGAGTGTTTTGGTTCTTAAATTTAAAACCAGATGCTTCTAAAAATCTATCCTTCATCTACAGAAGGAAAAAATGTGTTGCTAAACAGATGAATTAATGCAATGTTATCTTAAAAGAAGGAAAATAATCAACCAAGGTAAGGACATTCCCACATCACATATTCACTAAGTCTGACATCTTCCATGTTTTATTTTAATTGTGTGGAAACAAAAGCTATTTTAATTAAAGTGAAGGCAGCTACACAAGCTAGAACTGGAAAGTGAAATGCCTTAAGCAGTTCTTTGGAGGACTTCACGAAGTCTAACAATTTCAATCTATTAGCTGTCCCTCTCTCCACAGAGATCATGATTAACCAGCAAACTCGCCCTTTCTATTCACTCAAAGCTTCAATCTATTCCATCTGTGCTCTCTGAACCTTTCATTTCCAATAGGTTCAGGGTAATTCAGAGCAGCCAGGGAGGCTGACAAGCTCTGCCTTTCTTTCACATCCTCAGGGCTACATGCTGACATCTTCAAATGAATTTAGAAATAAATACAATATCACTGCTTTCATACAACAACATCATTTATTTGAATTCCATTAAGGAAGCACACAGGTGTAATTAGGAATTGGGCCATGACTCAAACAGCCACTTGCCCTCACGCTGGTCTCACCATTCCGCTGTAATGGGATAAAACCCTCCTGTGAGCTCCCAGTTTGACCTGAAGGCTGAATGCCTTAAGAATCCAGATGGACAAAGAAGGGAACTCTGCTGCAGATCAGCGAGCGTCTGTAGGAGTCCCTGCATCTGCCTGCACACACCCTGAACAGCACTGGCACCTGTGGCAGATCTGCAGTTCCCACATGGAATCTGTCTGCTCCTGAGGGATGCTGCTGCTGGCAGAGAAGCAGGAAGCCCACACAGGATGCCATGAGCATTAGCACTTAAGCAGTTCACGAGGAAGGAAACAACCAAGTGATGAAGAACTGGGAAGTGTCTGGGTGAGACAGGCAGGTGTGAGAGATCCCAGCCAACAGCAGTCTGTAATGCTGAACCACACCCAGAGCCAAGGAGAAAACACCAGCCTGGCCCAAATCCATGATTATGGAATCCTAAAGAGGGTTGGAATGGAATCCATGATTATGGAATCACACATCCCATGAAAGAGGGATGCTCAGCTGTTTGGAAATGGTTCCAACATCAGGCACGGGTGATGGCAGAAAGTAACTCTGTGACTGGGGCAAGGACATGAAACCTGAATGAAGCTCCTGTGGCTCCCATCTCCATTTCCATCCTGCAGCCTCTGTCATCACTGCTACTGAATTCAGCTCCTCAGAATTAGTTTGATCATTTCCAAAATCTTTCAGGTCACCCACCAAAATGCTCAGCATGCAGGTAAGCAGCGCCCACTCAGGGATGGAATACTGCAGCTGCATCCAAAACCATGAAGTGTAGTGATCACCACAGTACCAACAACACAGGGAGGCTTTCCCTCCCCATCAAAAATTTCAACTATACCATGAAAAGCAATTAATGAGGAAGACAGGACTGATAACAGTTGTTATATAGAATTACCTAACTTTCATGGCTTTATCTTATTATTAACATCATTAGACTTCTCTTGTTTAAAGTGTCTCTGTTTTGTAGCTGCAATGGGATGTTAGTTTGCTGAGGCCTGTCAGCTGAAAACGGCAAATATAAATATACCAAGTGATCACTGTCAAGCTTCTTTCCATTTTTCCTGGTTTCTATGCTTGAATAACAGCTAAGGCTGAACACCACCTGGTTCTATAATCATGATGTTTTCTGCAAGGGAATGAGAATGAAGAGGCCTGGGAGCAGATTACTGGATGTACAGTTTGATGCTACAAAAAGAAAGCATTAATTGCAGCCTACGAAGGCACTCAGCCCTTTTCATCTGAGATCTGGTGAGCATGTGGCCTCGGGCTGAGATCATCCACAGTCACAGCTCTGTTGGAAAGCTTTTCTTTTTGGTCCGTTAGTTTTCCATCAGAACAAGGAGCTCAACCACCTCAGTAGGCAGCTGCAATATTACTGGAGCTGGTGCCTGCAAAATAAAACCCCAACCTCTATAAATGAGGGGAAAATATTAGTTTTCAGCTGTCTCTGCGAGCTCTCTGCATGGCTCATCACTCAGCTGCAGAAATGGCAGTGCCACACAGGAAAGAGGCTGCAGCAGCTGAGGCTGACTCTGCTACTGAGCACCTCTACCATCCATGCTCCTTTTCAGATCAGATCCAGGCCAGTAAAGAATTATTATAATTTCTTTTTCTGTTTACTGCCTGCAGTCTAGATGAAAGTGAACAAAATCCAACACACACAATACAGGACAGCACCACTGGCCAACCACTGCACCTGCACTATTCCCTGTAAAGTGGGGTTTTTTCATTTCCAGGAAGGATCAGAACCATTTTCTACAGCCAAATTACAAAAATTCTGAACATTGTTCCCGTGAAGTTAGACCTTGACTCCTGAGGGTTTCTTGTTTCCAGCTGTGATTTCCCAGCACTTAGCAGAGTTTTCACAGCAATGCTGTGTGGTTTCATTATTTCCTCCTCTGGAGCTGTGTGGCATCTCCAGGAGCACACAACGCAGCATTTCTCTGCTCCCAGCTGATGCCTACTCGTGCAGGGCAGATGGCAAGTTCTACTGTGCGAGCTGAGAATGAAACAAAAACCTTCCTGGTGTCACCCTTGGCCAGCAGGTCAAGGGAAGACACTGAAGAGTATTTGGAAAGTGTGAGAGCTTCCATTATGCAAGGGCTAAAATGTGCAGAGAGACTTTTTACTACTGGAAAAACGAGGTGAGAATGATGAAGCTTGCATGCAAGAATGTTTGGTTTTACTGCAAAAACAAAAGGAGTTATTTTCAACCACTGACTGCAGAGGAGTAACTGAGAATCAGTTGTTCTGATTTTCTTTACAGGCATGTAAAATAAAGTACAATCCATTTCACATGAGATTATTGAGAAAATAAGCAAAACTCTGTCTTGGCTACTGCAACTTGCATTCAGCACAAGCAAAATTCAGATTTATTTATTCCAAGAAAACTTATGGTAGTTTAATATTTATCTTAGTTTGAAACTGAAGTGTGAAGAAGGGATTGTGTCTTCTTAATTCAAATTGCTTTAATTAACGTGAGGGCAACTCAGCAGTTTGGCGGAATACAGGGTTCCTAGGATAAGAACAAGTATTTGTGTCCCTGAAGCCATCAGACCCCTGGGATGGCTCTGGTGAGGGGCTGTGCATGCCCTGTCTGCCTGGAGCAGCCCACTCAGCACAGCTATTCTGATTTGCTTCATCTTGCAGCTTTCACAATCCCATCTTCACTATCAGTTCTTACTCTGCAAAGTAGTAGCACAACACAGAGTTCGATCTTTATTTCTTCTTCTTGTCTTCCAACTCCCATAAATTTCTTCTTGTTTGCCCTCAATCTTAATTTTCTGGGCTCCCAGCCTAGAGTTTCAATTATTTTCTGATAACTCGCATAGGTCAGTACTAAAGTTCAATGTCATCTCTAAATCTAAGATTATATATGGTCTGTTTTCCTGCATGATTCCTTCTGTTCATCCCACTGCTGAAAACAAGGCTTGGTATTGGAAGGAGAACAGTAGCAGCACTGACCTATAAAAAAGGGGGCCACAAAAAGTGCAGGAATTATGGAGGGATTCACTTGCTGAGTGCCAGGGAGAAACGTTTATTCAGAAATTGGAGAAGAAAATGATGAGGTACTGGAAGTAACATTTGCTGAGGCCTGGTCGGATTTAGACTAGAAGGAATACAGTGATCAGCTCTTCCTAAGACAGATGTCAGAGAAGGACAAAAGACAACTGAAACTGCCACAACAATTCCACAGGCTCCAGAGGAGATTTTGATACTGCCTGTTTGTAGGAAGAAGACAGAGTAAGTGGGAGAATGTCTGGTTCTTGTGACAAATTTGTCAAAATGGCAGCAAACGCCTGCAGCAAGTCAGAGAGAGCCCAGGAGGGGCTGAGGGAACAGTGCAGGGTCACCCCAGATGTGAGGATTAGAGAGCTGCTCTTCTCAGGTGGAAAACAAATGAGAATCTACTTGTTATGAAGGATGGCTTTAGCACTTCACAGAATGGAGTGAGAAAACAAATGAGAATCCACTTGTTATGAAGAAAAGGATGGCTTTAGCACTTCACAGGATGAAGTGAGACACTGGAAAAGGCCCCTTACACCAAGTAACATCCTGCAGAACTCTTAGCATTTGGGGGGGACTTTTCTTCATCCCTCCAGTGTCTCCCAGCAACTTTCCAGGGAAGTTGGAGGCCATAAATACCTAAGGGCTGGGAGAGTTAGCTAGCTGAGAAATTACCATCTGACCTCCTGCAACAGCTACCATGCTACAGGGCCTGGGAAGGATCCCCTCTGCACCAAAGTCTGGATTTGCTGCTCCTCACTCACACGGGCTGCCAAAGCCCAGAGCTGGCAGCAGAGCAGAGGCTGCCAGAGTCACCGCTCTTTTCTGGAGCTGCTGAAAGGGGAACAGTTGAAGAGAATCTCTTCATGAACCATCATTTTATTATTACTGATGCAATTTGATTATTTGATGACACTCTATAATGCACATGCAAACATTCTAAGTACCAAACTATAAATACAGGAACAAAGGTCTGCTATATTTAGTATTCTGCACTTACAAGCATTTATCTTTCTTCAGGGTCTGATCCAAACCAAACTCATAATTCTGACAGAAAGAGATGAAAGGATGAAAGGAGCACATGACTGCATAGAGATAGAATGAAAACAAATACATGCTTCACCAGTGATTATTGTACCTCTTCTCTGATCTACTGCTGCTCAGATAAAGAGGCTAAACAAAAAGGCAAGCAAAGACCTGGCTGATGCTGATATTTGTACTGTAAACTGCTGCAGCTGAAACAGCAGGGAATATCTTCAGCAATATCCAAAGTTATGACAGGACAAATGGGGAGAAAAGGTAACAGCAGCAGCAAACACCTCTGGAAAATCCCAGATCTTAAGCATTTACCTTTGTTAGCTTTACACGAATAATTAACAACAATAAAGGAGCACTGAAATACCACTGCAGACATCAGCCTGTTGGACAGCATTTGGGAAATGCCACCTTTGTCAAGGGAATTCACAGTGATATTTTCTTTATATTTTTTCTAACCTGAAACTGGATCCAGGTCAGACTCCACGTACTTTAGAATAAAAGAACCTAAAGGCTAACACACAGGATTGTGTCTGATTCTCTGAGTGTTCATACAAGTTAGCTCAGAAGAATCCATTTATTTTGACTCTTTCAATGTCCATGTCCCATCAATAGCACAGGCACCAGCCAACTCACCATCTCATTACCCCAGTGCCCACTATAAGCACAACTTACCAAACTGAAGGAGCTTAAAATAAACCTCAAAGGCTTGAAGGGGCAAAGAAGGAATGAAATATTTCTTAGATCTGTACCATCTGTCAAAAAACCCATTTTTTGTAAGTGGTTTGTTGCACTGTTAATACAGACATTGAAAATATTTTCTTTAATAGTTTATCAACACAGATTACAACTGAAATAAATACAAAAACATCTTTATGACATCTTCTTATAAAAAGCTTTTTATTTTCCCTTTGGGAACATAAAAATCTACTGGGATGGCATCTACTTAATTGCTTGGAATATTTTAATCACATAGATGCTTTCATGGTATCTTTATTTTTTTCCTTTCCCCACTTTTCTTTTCTGTTCTTACACGCCTCTGAGCAGGTCATGTCACATTCCAGTTTTTAACACAGGTGCTAGAAATTAATTATTTTCATGTGGTAAAATGTGCATCAGATGCTGTATAGCTGCAAGTAAACCAGATCCTGCTCTGAACACCCTGTATTCTGAGCAGGCAAGACAGTTTTAAAAAGGGAAAGCCTTTGGGAACTGGAGTGATTTTTCAAAGGTTCCAGAAAGCCAGTGGGTACCCTCACTCCTAAATCAAGAACCTCTATATTCCCCCTCTCTCATGAGGAAAAGACCTCTAAACAGGTAAAATGATTGCATTTTTGTAAAAGGATAATAATACCTGACTTAAAAAATGGGATGGAAAATAATGCTTTATAAGGTCATTTAAAAAAATAAACCAGTACTATCAGAAGGTCATTCCAAGCTATAAGTCATTTTCCCACTTTACAGCCTATCAAACAGAGATATTTCTGCTCCACAAAATATCAAACAGTATGAAATCCTCAATTTTGTTGGAGATGCCAGTGTTCATGTGTGGCTTGTCTGAAGAGATTTTGTTTATTTTTAAAAATCCCGAGCATGCTGCCAGGGCTGTAGTACAGCCTGGCTCAGTGGAAACCCATTAAAAGCACTTTGCTGGGCAGATGGTGTCAAAGAGTCAGGAGCACAGACCAGAATCCCACTGTGCACAAGTGTTCAGTATGCAAGAAATCATCTCCTATCAGACAGTGCTGCAGGGGATGCAGGCAGCCACCGAGGACACAGCACAGCAGAGCCAGGGTAGGCTCCCAACCCAGAAATATGGGAAAGGATGTGGAACAAGGCAGCAGGAACTGGGGAGCCCCACGTGAGCAGGGACAGATCCATGCAGAGCACCAGATCGAGCCTTAAAAACAACACATTGCTTTTATTCACCGAAGGGGTAACCAGCTTTTGTCATTAACAGGGACAGCACAACTCAAAGACTAAAATAAGATTTTGAGAAGTGTCCACTACATTTTGGACCCCCATCTTTCACCCCAATGCACAGGGTTGCTGGGCAGTTGGCATTTCAGTAGAATTCTGCAAGTGGGTACAAAGAAACTCTTCAGTGACATCTGGAAATGGCCTTGCCAGGACAGTTTTAGAACATGACAGAACTTGTAGGTCATATATCAGACTGCACTAACACAGCAGAACATTGCAAGGCTCCTTTTGCAGATGTTCCCTTCCACCCTCTCCTAGAGAAGGAAGGACAGGTGAGTTCAGTGTTCCCAGATGAGTGGCTAATTCTGTAGGTGAGCACAGCACCCAACAAAGCTCCTAACTCTGGGTTAAACAGATCCTAAACAGAACAAACACAGGGAAAATGAAAATGAGTGTGAAAGTATTGCCTGTACTCTGCACCACATGTGCATGTGCAATAAACTCCCAGTGTGTGTGCACCTTTTTCCTCTGCTGGGCACAATCAGCTGCTCCGTTCTGCCCCAAGTCCTGTATTGTGGCCCACATAAAGAGATCTTTCTTCATCTTCAGCGCTACAGACTTGTGACCCTGAGCAAACAAGATCCTATTTTTACTTCTGAGAACAAGGTAAGGATGACAGGAGGGTAACTGCAGGTACATGGTGTATTTACAGATTTATCACACTGCGAAGTTTTGCAGAGCTGAATAGTTCTTTCAGCAGTAGCTCAAAATGCAATCTACTGAAACAACACCAAGCCCTCCTTCAGAGCAGGAAAACCTGACAATAAACCCCACTGCTAGCAGCAAAGTAGGAAGTTAAATGTAGGAATCTCTCACACACAGACAAGGACGATAACTACCCCATGTGTACCAGCAAATCAAAATTAACCAAGCAAGGCTGATTGCATTAGGACAGAGATGCAACACTAAAGGATAAATACAGATATTTCAGATCTAAGCAGATGCAAATCACCATTATTTTCATGAAGACAAGTAGAATGAGTCACCATGGCTCAGCAGAAAATGGAGGATACAATTATATGCTAATCCAGAATCTTTGCTAAGTGAGTGGATTGAAGACTTAATTGGGATTGTCTCCCTTCCTCTATTGTGGATTAGGTCAATATTCAGAGACACCACTGGCTAGTTACCTCTGCCAGCTTTGGGTTCGTCTTTTTGCATAATGAATTTACATAATGTACACTGAAGACATAAAACTACACTTTTCAAAATATAAATAAAAAGCAAGTGATGTTGAGGACCCACAAAATTCAAGGTTTTGAGAGCATTCAGCACTAGATGAGACTACACTCTGTGACTTGGAGGATTTTTTTTAGCATGCAGGACATGCAGACTCATCTGGGTGATTATCTGGACATCTGCCTTGCTCCTCAGCAAGAGATCTGCAGGCTGTCTGCTCAACAGTCTGCCTCTCTTGAAAGCAAGCACTTCAAAACACAAGATGTGGAGCACCCTGGTTCATCTGGAGAGGAGCTCCTGTTGCTCCTGAGTCCGTCTCAAAGCTGGGTGCCCCCAGGGTAAAGAGTGTGTCTTTCCAAACCTCTGCTTGTGCTGCTTGTTATTATTACCCCTGCTGCTCTTTTATACATACCCAGCTAACTGATTTCTTTTGTTGTTTTTATAAGACCTACATTATTCAATATCCTTCCCACAGTTTAGAATCCACATGGTCATTTTCAGATGTGGGTCTGTTTTGCTTACAAACCATTACCATAGCAAATTTCTGAAACACTTCAGCCAAAACATCCTTGTGGCAAAGTTTTTGTTTGCAAATAAAACCTCAAATAACTAAACAAACCAAACCAATTCAAAGTAGCTTTAAAAACAGAGCCAGATGGGCCTGTGAGAAGGTGAAGTGACTACAGGAGGAGGAACAAAGCCTTCTGTTCTGTAAATCTCGGGCAATGTGGCAACACTGATGAGTCCACTACCACCCTTTTATACACCATTTGTACGAGAAACAAAAGTGCATTTTGCCGAGCCACTTCCAGGGAGAGAGTTGTCTGCAGCACAGAAAACTCCCTCAAGGAACCTTTCTGGAAACCTTGATTAAAAAATGCCAGCAGTGAGGGTGAGAGACCAAACAAGCGTCCTGTGTGTGCAGAGCGGAGCTCTGAGGCAGTTAATTGACCCCAGGGTGCAGATGCCATCAGTGACTGGCAGGATTGTCCTGCTCTGCTCCACTGAGCCACTGCTCAGTGCTGATTCAAACCTGCCTCTGCTGCAGTGGATCACAAACACACAGCAGTGCCCCTGTCTGAAGCACTGAGGCAGCACCAAACAGCTCACAGCAACACTTCCAACTACCACAGTTAGTCTCACTACAGTGGTTTTTCTCAGCCCGTTCAAGGAAAAGAGCCATCTACCCTTCTGAAAGAGATCCAGAGCATCTTACACAGTGCCCTGGTTTTGGTATTGTCACAAAGGTCTTTGTTTACAAGCAGACACAAATTAGAATGCAGTCTGAAAGCAGCCTTGTTACTTCCATTTCCTCCCCTCGGTTTTTTCTCGCCGGCACGCAGAAGGTTTCTGGCACTGGTTTCACAACACTGCTCAGATGTTCTATGAATCACCACTGGTGTGTGGGCTACAGGCTGAAAAATACCACTCCAGAAACTCAGTCTGCTCTGAATTAAAGCCTGCTGAAGGCACTGAAATCCCCTCTCCTGACTGCAGTGGGCTCAGGATCAATAGATGGTGGAACTCCTTCTGTCACAGAGCCACTGGGAGCCACACATTCCTCTGGGTCCAGGGTAAGTCACAACACTAAAGAGGAAATGGAAGTTTGCACTGTCCCACACAGGCTGTGCTTTGGAAAATGAAAGGTTTCAGTCCCTTAGCTCTGTGGGGCCACCAGACCACCACCTTACACTGGAATTAAGTCTGTTCAATAAAGAAGAAATCAGGGACATGAAGAGGCCAATCCTCATTCTGCAGTTAACTGCACCCACATTTCAACCCCAGGTGAAGTAGCCTAACGTCCTCAACTATGTACTTTAAACTGCTCATGATAATTAGTGTTATCTACATGTCTTGGAACTACTTAAAATCCACTTCATTTGGAGCTGCCATTAATAATGCAGCAGGCAATACTACAAAGGTGGGTGAAAATCAAGTAATTTAATATACCACTTTATAAACCCAACTTGTGATGAATCTCAGCTGCCTCTTCAGCTTCCCTGCAATCAATCTGTCTGCAGTCATGTTTATGTATCCTAGGACCTGTGATAGACTGCCACCAGACTTGGCATCCACAACCACATCAGGAGCTTGATTTACTGTGAATGCAGCATGAAAAATCAGATTATCTTTTGATTCTCTCCTTTATTAAATAAAATTGATCTTTATTGAATAAAGCTGCTTTTATTAATATCTAAAACACTGGCTGGTGTCACAGAGCCTGCCAGTCCTAAGGAACTAATAAAAGAAAAGACAGAAGTAAAAAATAAGAATATTACAGGGAAATATTAGAAACATTAAGCCAGTATTGCAGCTGACAAATGAAACATAGGTCTAGCTGTGGAATTTTTTGTTTAGTGTGAATTTATTAAATAATTTTACTGGAAGGAAAGGAATCAGAATGGGGCTTTTCCCACAAGTACTCTGGCAAGAAACACGAGCAAGAGAGAAAAAGTGGAAGCTATGTTCCCCTTCCCTTTTACAGTGTCTCAAATAACTTCAATGCAGCTGGGACAAAGCACAAAAACTTTGGGTTTAAGGAAGCTGCTTGAACCTAAGGCTGTTGAGATGAATTTTGGGGGTTTTGTAGAAAATGCTGGGGTTTTTGCCTGCAGGCAGAGCTCACAGGAAAAGCTCCTGCTGGCCACACGTGTCCTCCATGCTCACAGGAAAGCAGCGAGCACGGCATTCTCCACACACACCAACTGCACAGCTGGAGCAACAGACGCCAGGGATGGGGCTGTCCACAAGCAACACCAGCTCTGTTACTTAGAGAAAAAACATGTCCCTCATCATCACAGTCACAACCTGTCAGCCTGAACTGCAATTCAACCCTGAACTCCAGCCTAGCTGCCAACAAGGAGTGGGAAAAATACATCTCTTAAATCAAATAAAACAATCTTTGGTTTTAATCCATATACAGAATTCTATCTCATTACTAATATACTGCCACTTTTCTAGAGGAATGAAACTAGACATTAGAGTGAATTAGACATTTGGGGGTTTGCTTTCCTTGTTTCCCCACGCTCGCTTTGCTGTAACAGGAGATTTGCATCACTGCACATATGCTCTGCACATCTCTAACTATGAGGAACACCCTGAGGGGATACAAGGAAATCCTGCCTAGTACACTTGCCAAGCCTCCATTTCAATAAAATTGAGAGCAAAAGAAAATCAAACCAGCAGCTCTATGGCCTGAGATATCGTTAGAGAGCAACTTGCAGGAAGATTTCTGCCCAGGATGACACTGAACACAAAGCAGAATGAGTTACTAAAATATTTACTTGGATTTTTACAGTCAGCTTAAACTTGAAATCTGAAATCAATGAAATCCAGTCTTATATAGAAACATTCATAATGGAAAAAGCTCCTCCGTCTTTAGTCTCACAATCTACATCTCAAAAGTGTTTGACATCTTATGGGAGATGCTGTTTCCATTCTAGACTTAAGCCAGACATGGAAGCTGGAGCTCAAATAAAGTATTGAAGTTTTGACTGTACTCCAGTGGAGCTGATGACTTTCCATTTACACAAGAGCACAAAACACCCACATTTTGTATAGAGTCTGTTTTCATTAATGTCAGCTGGACCTGGTTGTTTTTTTACTGAAGGTTTCCCAAGAACTTCCTCTAGCCTTTGATAACAAACAGCAAAATTCTGATGTGACTGAGGGCAAGCATTGGCCTCCTAGGACTGACTCAGGGAAAATCTGCTGAAGACAAAGCTGTGAAATTGAACTGCCCCAGAACTACAGTTCCAGAGCACAGTCACCCCTGCCCTCACACATCCATCTCTTATCAGACTGACAGTGCATTAGCACACATGGGTTATATCATCACTGACAAGTTTGGCCTGGTAGGATCTTCAGCTCGTTATTGAAAGCAACATTTCATTTCTTAGGCTGGAGCTCTGCATTTTACAAGATAAAAGCAAAGCAAAATCACAATAGTATTCTCTAGTCTTCAACATTATTACCTGAAAGATTTGGAAAATATGAGTACAAGGTGTGTTGCCATGGTTCTGAGTAATAAGCAGCAGCCCTATACACAATAGACAGCTGATTGCTGATGCATGTTAAAAGCTTTTGTATCTCTTTAGGAAAACTTTGTCATCATGTCATAAATGAGAGAGTTTTTCTATTAGCAACAGAAAAGCATCAAAGAAACATGCTCTGTAGTAGTAATCACGCCTGATTTATTTTTGTCTGTTCATCTTACTACGTGGAGGGGGGTGGGAATCAACCTTTTACACTGTGAAGCTCATACTAAATCTCTGGAACCCTCTGGTCTTTCCAGTGCATTAAGACATATCCGTGCAGATGGAGTCTGTTACCAAAGGGAAAATGAACAATTGCATTCTAGATATGTGTATTACTAAACAGCAGAGTCCTGGCACTCACACAGCAGTAGTGTCTTGGCCACCTGAAGTGCCAGATCAATAGCACAGCTAACAGCAGTGATTCTGCTGGCATCTCCTGGGTCTGGTTTCATGGAATCCCAGAATTCTTTAGGCTGGAAAGACCCCGAGACCATCGGATGCCACTGCTAACCCAGCACTGCCCTGTTCACCCCTGAGCACACCCTCAGGCACCACATCCACACCACACCTAGAGTCTCTGAAATCCCTCTAGGGATGGCGACTCCACCACTTCCCTGGGCAGCTGTGCCAGGGCTTGACAACCCTCTGGCGAAGCAATTTTTCTTAATACATCTTTCCAAAGAGAGGTAAGTAACATTTCAGAATGAAATCACACATGAACGCTATAATTGCTGAGTTGGAAATAAAAGAAATGCTATATTCTGTAAAACTGAAATGTCATTTACTCCAATCCTGGAATAAACTGCAACCTCAGTCCAACACTATGCTAATGCAGTAAACTGAAACCCAGCAAAAGCCAGGGAATAAAGAAGTTCATACTTTCACTGCACTGAGCCTATCCAAAGTACTGACGATAGTGCTTATAATAAAATCATTTACAACCTAGCTGGGCAATCACAAGCCACTGGTGTGCAATGTGAATGAAGCAATCTCTTGAAAAAGCTCTGACTTCTAATCCCTGCTGCTAATGCATTTCCAATTGCAACTTTAGAACAGGATTTATGTAGGCACTGCATTTAGGGAACATTTGAGAAGACTTATAATTTTGCTCCTTTCTTTATCTGTTCTGAGGAAAAAGGGAGGAGAATGGAATTTGAGACGGGGAACCTCCATGGGAATACATAGCTATACCTTCTGTCAGTAAGTTCGGTTCTGGATACAAATTCATTAGTAAAAATAACTCACTTAATGAAAAAGAGAAGTGCTGATCTCTGGAAGTGTAAAAGGGTCTAAGGAATAACTAACACCTTTTTTTCATAGGGATATTTATAAGCATAAATATCCCTACCAGTATGTTTGCAAAATCACAGATTAAATGCATATGCTCTGATTCCCCATTGAAGACTAAACCACGTGAAAACTTTGTTTTCCTGCCAAAATGTAACTGCTGATGCACAGTATCTGCTCGGTAGAAATGTATACGTCCAATTTGCATTTCACAGGAATGCTCAGAATCATCTGAATTATGTATTGTAAAAGGCACCTTTTGGCTGAGGCCATCGACAAAAACTTTTAAGTTCTGAGGAAGCTTTAAATGCACACAGAAATCTGTGCACTACCTGCGTGCTGGTTTTCTGATTGGAGCTGTAAACAAGCTGGAGGGCTCTAAGAAGGAATCGCTGAGTTGTCTGAAGTGATGCCATCAAGACACCTCAACTCTATTCAGCATGCAGGATATCAGACACCTGCTACAGCATCTCATCAAAGCTTTTAAATGCTTCACTAAGGACCCATTTCTCTGGTCCAGTAAAACACTGCCAGTCAGTCTGAAATACAGGATTTTTAATCTAGAAAACGGCACAGAAGATAACAACGGGGCAGCCAACTCCAGCTTGTACCTCTGGGAATTTCAGATTTCCATATCATAAACCCTTCGTAATCCAAAGCAGAGCTACCATGCTCAGGAGCAGCATCTTCTGCCCGATCAAAAGTACAGTAAGGAGGTAACACATGCCTCAGGAAGCTGCCAGACTGTCGTGGTCAGCCAAGGAAAGATCCTTCCACGCAGTTCTCCCCTCACACCCGCTGGTTTTGACCAGCACATGGCTCCCCCCGAGTCTTTCCGCCCTGAACTGTGGGTATCAATCAGCACTCAAGGCATTTCAGAGAGACAGGACGAAACAGAAGAGACTGAGACTTACCTTTGGAAAAAACTGCTGCCAGGCTCAAGAGGAGAGGCGACAACAGATGCCCCATATTGCTAATCCCGGAAGCACACATCCTCCGGTTCGTGGAGCACTTAGGGATCAGTTTCACACACTTTGTAGTCAAAATCAAAGCCGGTCAGCTGGAGAGGCTACATTTGCTGAAAAGGTCATCTGGAAAGAGCAAAAGGCATTTCCTTTGCAGAGAAGACTTACTTCTTCGGCGCTATCCCTCCCCCTTCCTCCCTCCTTTCTTCAAAACAGACGATGCTGTGAAAAAGCACCCCTCTCCTCGCAATCAGTGAAGGAGTCAGTTTGGATTCAGATCTCGGCGCGGAGCCGCAGCTGCCCGAGGCACCCCGTGTCGGTGCCGGGCGCTGGGCAGGGTCGGGCTCGGGCGGCGCTGCCCTCCCGCCCGCCGCCGGGATGCGCTTCACACGGCCAGCGCCCGCATCCCTCGGAGCGGCGCGGCTCCCGGGCGGCACCAAAGTTTTCCTATAGGTGATGTTGATCAGCCCTGAAATCATCCACACACGCAGGGCTTCGTGTTGCGCGCTCTTTTTTTCTTTCGTTTTTTTTCAAGCTCTCAATTTCCTCATTGACCTGTCTGCAGGAGAGCACGGCACAGGCAGCAGCCGGCGAGGCGCTCAGGGCTGCCGGGGCCGGCGGCGGGGCCGGCGCGCACCTCCCGCCCCCGCGGCCCGG
>VWYI01044908.1:41652-63586 GCA_013399455.1 Anthoscopus minutus
CTGCCCAGCCCCTGCCCAGCCCCTGCCCGGCCCCCGCTGCCCAGCCCCTGCCCAGCCCCTGCCCAGCCCCTGCCCGGCCCCCGCTGCCCAGCCCCTGCCCAGCCCCTGCCCGGCAGGGCACAGGGCACAGGGCACAGGGCACAGGGCACAGGGCACAGGGCACAGGGCACAGGGCAGGGCAGGGCAGGGCAGAGGCGGCTCCGGGAGCACGGGCAGGCAGAGCATCCCTGCGGCCGCTCCAGCAGCACCCCCAAGCCGCCTGCATGGACGGACAGGGACAGGGACAGGGACAGGGACAGGGACAGGGACAGGGACAGGGACACGGACACGGACACGGACACGGACCCACATCCAAACACCGCATCCCTGTGGCTGCCAGGAGAGATGTTCTGACTTGAGCGTGCTGCTGCACGTGGCGAGCCTTTGGCTCCTTCCCTCATCCCAATTTGTTGTGTTTTCAGCTCTCCCCAAGCCACTGCAACAGTCGTGAGCCAAATCAAGTGTGGTGCAAGTGGAATAGGGAAATAATGTGAAGGGTGTGTAAGGTGTACATGTAGCAAAAACAGCAGCAAAACCACCGACATTTGGTCTAAAACAGTCTCCAAAAGTGCTGGGGGAAAATAACTGACCTCAGGTTTTCTATTACAGAAGATATCAACAGCAACCCAAACATTTAGTCAAGCTTAATAATGAGATTTATATTATCCTTGGCAGATAGAATTGCAGTAAAATGCAATTTACCACAGCCAAAACAAAACAAAACAAAAGAAAACAAAACGAGAAGTAGCTACAAGAATTTATAGTCATTTTCTTCCTTCCTGGAGTACATGTTTGGGAACAATAAAAACATTCGTCTGTATATCAACATCCACAACACTGAAGCTGTAAATAGTCTATCAAAATAACTTTGCACACTTTCTGTTTGCCAACACTGAGAAGTACACGATTACCCATGCAGTGAGAAAAGGCTGCAGTTTGTGTGGTGGTGTGAATTCATTTTAGAAGTTCATGTCAGCTTTGGAAGGATTCCCAGCTCCTGAGAGGCTCCCCAGAGCTGGAATGAAGCACATCTCCAGAACCGGCATTGCACTGCAAACAGAAATGTTCCAGCTCAGAATATCCCCTGCCTGGGAGAGGATAAATAACTGTTAGTGACCGAGGTGGCCAAACCTCGCAGTGCTGTACCACACAGGACAACACTGTCCCAGACACAGCAGTCATGCTCTAGAGGAGGAGGTCGGTGCCCAGCTTCATTCAGTGGAATGTGCCAGGGTAACATTGCAGTTCATCTGTGCTCTGGTGAAGAAGCTCCCCAAAGAAGTCTGTGCAAAGTATGAAAAGTGCAGAGGAAGAGCTTTCTCTCCAGACACAGGCGTGGACAGTTTAGTCACCAAAGTAACTGAAGAAGAAAAGATACTGGAATAAGAAGAAAACCAAACTTAAGATTCTCTTCTCCTTCTACTTTTACACTTTCTGCCTTTATGCTTTTACACTCAGTTATTTTGTGCATCATTTGGAGATGTTTTGTGCATAGGCTTTTAAGGCATTGCAGTCATTCAGGGTAACTAGAATGAAAGGAGGGCAGAAGTTCTTACAGAGATGCAGAGAGAGAGTTTTAATGCCAGCCATATTATGTTTGCAAAATTAGCTTCTTTTCCTTCTCTTCATATTTTGCACCATCGTTGTTGAAACAAAAGACTTGGAAGCACTTACTTCATTTTTCAGCCCAAATGTGGAAACTATGGAACCTAGGATCCTTCATCGAGGATGCTGCTATTCACTGAATAGATTAATTTTTAAATTTGGTCTTGTGAGAGGGAAAAAAATTAATCTATTACTTTTTCCTTAATGTTTTTTAAAGTAATTCTGAAATTACTAATTACTAAAGTAATTCTGAAAATGGTCATTAACTAATTATTAAATTTTATGCATTAATACCCTTCCCCTCCAGAGCACTATGTAGACCGTTTAGTAGGTCATAATGGACACAATATTTCATCAGCATCCTCCTCCTCATCTCCCACTATCCTGTTATCCCCACAAACCAGATTTGGGTCTCGAGTCTCTCTCAAAGCCAAGTGACTTTTGAATAAACTGTTGTCTCCAGTCCCTTCAGAGGTGAGCAAGTGCACTCATTTCTTGTCCTGCCCAGAAATAATCTTCCTTTTGGTTTGGAGGGCATTTTACTGAAGTACCAGCTGAAGGTCAGGCCACTCAGATTTCTGCCTGCAGAGTGGGTGTCCTAGTTCCAGTTTGTGCCCACGAGTGCAGGTGACAGCACATCAGCTGTCCAAACTCTGTCCTGGCCAACGCTCCTGGCATGAAAAGCTTTCCTGTGCACTGCTCATGGAAATCACAGCAATTCATTTCATACAAGTCATAATGAGAAAACATCTTCCTGTTTCATTAGCAATATGGTATTTTGGCAAGAATGCCTCATCTTTTCTGGGTGATTAACACCACTGATTTTGAAGGGAGAACTGGCATTAGGAAAACACGAGAGAGAGTGGGGAGACCTGAAAACCCACAACCTAATGGAAAAGGTAGACAACTGATGAATTCACACCCAACAAGGTAATGAAAAGATCCATCCTCACCCTGAGACTTCTTGGTTCATCTGCAGTGTGATACATCAACTTTATGTCATTAAAATTGCGAATTATTCTGATTGGTTTATCAATTCCCATTTTTGTTTGAGGTTGGGCTTTTTTTAGGCAGTAATGGCCCATCTTTGAAAGAACAGATCTGGAAGGAGCCCCACTGACCAGGCAAAGAACTGCAGACAAGGGAAAACTGGAGCCAGGTACATGAGCAAAAATGTTCCTCTGGCCAGTATTTCACATCTAGATAGATAGATAGAAAGATAGAGATACAGATATCTCAATAAATAAATCTGTATAGATAAAAAGACATTGAAATACAGAATATGCCTAGTGATCTGAAAGCTAACAGTTTGTTCAAAAAGCCAGTTGCATTTAAAAACTGTCTCTCAGTGCCCACAGACCTGGAAGAGCTGGGCATGTTATTGGGTCTTCTAACTTGAGCAGCTACACATTTTTCTCCAAAAATATTTTTCACTTTCAATTAAACTCTGAGGGAAAAGTCCCGGTGCTGCTGAAGTCAGTGCATGCTTTGCCATTGATTTTTACAGAGACAGATTTTTACTCCTATTTTTTTTCTCCTTTGCATGGGATTGCACAGAGGGCATTGAAATGGATTATCTGGGTTTTCAACTGCACAACATTCAAAGAGAGGAGCAATTAGAGTCAGAGATTCAGAAGATGAAAAGGCATCAGCATGATCAGCCTGACCTCTCAGCAATTTGATACAACTTCATGTGTTGTCTTCAAAACATTTAGCAGCAATGAGGCAGCAGGTGTACTGTGACTGCCATTTAGAATGCACAGCCTAAGTTGTTCCATTATTATTCCATGTTTCTATCTCTTATTTCCTCATCACTTCTATCTGTGGTCTTTTCTCTGTGTGTGTGTGATGCAGAGTCTTTGGGGATGGGACTTTCTTTGGCTGCTTGTGTACCCCACATCTTGGCCAGCTGCGCCACAGTCACAGCTGAGTCTCTTTGTGTCGCTCCCACAGAAATACTCTGAAAATCGGAACAGCTTAATGGGACATGCCACAAAGACCACACTGAGTCACACGCTTCAGTTGCCTCTTAATTTCTGCATTTTACGCTTTTTTGACATTAACTAGCACTTAGATTTTTGTTTCAGTGACAGCAGGATGAAGCATTAAATCTTTGTTAATTCTCATCTGTTCGCTCAAACCACACAGGGAAATAAAACCTGAAATCACTGGATTTCCTTATAATGCTTGTGTTTTATGAGAAAAGCAGTCACTGAAAACCCTTGGCCAGGCTGAAAGCAGAGCCATTTGGCAGCTTGGATTTCTGCTGTCCGTGGCAGTGCCCCTTGAGTGCCATCTCCGTAATGATCAAGCACCACCCTCAGTGGGGAACAGCATTCCTACAGCTCTGCTTTGTGCTGCTGGCCTTGCAGCCAGCTCACAACCGCTGGAAAAGGAGATGAGGTCAGAATTTGCACTCTCCTTTACTTGTTTCCAGTGAAAACTCGGAAATATCGAGGTTCCAAGTGATTTCCTTTGCCATTCTAAAAGTGACAAAGGACCTTGCCACAACACAGCTCGGCTCTTATCAGCCAAATCAGCAGCACTCTAATAAGTAAAAGTGTATCTAAGGGGGCTTTTTGATCTGAATTAATCAGCTAATATATTAACCTGCTTCATCTGACAGTAGGAGTTTAAAAGCTGCTGTGACTGCAAGTTACTGCACTGATATCACAATACAGTGCAATGATTTATAAAGACCAAATCACACAAAATGCAGAGGCCAGCTCAGAGAAAACTCAATAAGTAAACAAAACAATATGTGTGCACCTCAGGGGAAAGTCAGTTTGAGAAGAAATATCTATATGTTGTGAGAAAATGAACAGGTAGAGAAGCAGCAGTCCCTGCCGGGTAACCCCAGCGGCTGGAATCGCAATGCTCGCAGGCAGCGTGGCCAATTGGAAATCTGATACCATTCCCAGGGGAGCCGCTGGAAACTCACGGCTTTGTAGCAGCAGATAACTGGAACAGCGGAACAGAAGATGTTACCCTGCCTGAGCTGAGACAAGCTGATGTGATGCCAGCAAGGAAGGAAGGCAAAGCCCATTTAAAATAACTCTGGAGATATGAAAACATTTGCCTGCATGTACTGCCAGCTTCCTTTTCTGAGGAAGACAGAGATTCCTTAATTCATCATTTAGACCTTCCTTTTCAATATGAAAATATACCGAAAATACAGCAATTCTATTAGTGGGATTAAAAATGAAACTTTTATGCTTAATCAACTGACATTTTTAGTCGAAGGGTCATTAAATACACTAATTATAATTTGTATCACATTATTGTGAGTAGAGGTCCATTCTTCAGTGATTAGAATTTTTGTTCTGAGAACCAGTTGATGTTCTGTGCTCAACATCTCTTGGAAAGCTGGAGCCCAGTGCTCTCAGGGAGAGATTTTAGTGCCCCAGGCTGATTCCTGTGGCCTGGATCCAAAGGTTTGGAGCTTCCAAGCCCCCGTGGAACGCGGGTAGAGCAGCTTAGAGCTGACGGTAGGCTGGGCAGAAATACACAAAGAAACAGCGCAGCCCAAGAATTTGGGGGGAACGAGAAGCCCAGAGACCCAAGGAATAAACACATGTGCTGCCGACTTGTGCGCACACGTTAGACCTTAAGGCAGCCGCCTGCTCGGCAGCACCAACTTTCCTGAAATTCATAGGAAAAGGGACTCGTTGCTGCGACAAAACCCAGCCTTGTTTGTCACCAGAAGCCGGCTACTGATGGAGTGCTAGTGACCCCTAGTGCCGTAGTTACCCGCTGAGGCTCCAGACATCATCCTCACACCAAAGCACGACAGATTTTCTCCTCAAAATGAGACAAAAATTGGCGCCCGAACTAAATATGTATTACAAATGTATAAAATACAGTGAACTAAATGACGTGAGGAAACAGTAAATCAAGGGCATTAGAAGAAAAAGCAAAAGTTCTCCTTTTTAAAGTATTCCTTTTCTAGATCTCGAAGAATAGTTAGCAGAGGCCCTTAAAGCACACCGACTGATTGTCTTGCTTTATATGGTTTCAGGAAGAATGGGATTACTTAAATTAGCGAGTCATACAGAAAATATTTGTCTGATTGCCTTCTTGGAACTCTGTTGGCTGCTGAAGAATTGCTGTTGCCCAAAATATTGGCCATGTTTTTCTGCAGTATTTTGTCTGCATACCAAATTCTGTGTGTTTTAGATCACACTGTGTATTTAGGGTTGGTCTAAAAAGTGTAAGTCTAATCGATTTTTAATGGAGGATAAATGATTGTTATGTCTAATCAAGTCTGTTACTTGCTTATAGGTAATACTCAACAATAACGTGATTATTACATTTTTTACTATTATATCCATGTTGTAATGCTTTTGGAGGTTAATAATTTATTGGCTCTTTCTAAAATATTTATAAATGGAAGATCCAGTGTTGCAAAATGAGTAGTTACACAGAGCCAAATTTAAACCTACTCTAGAAGACAGTGAACCTTTTCCCTCCAAATCCAGATGGTAACTCCATCGCAGAGTGATGAGATATCAGGCACATCAGATCTTTGCAAGATTTAAAAGTGATTCCTATGAGGACATTTTAAATTAAACAGTTCATCTTTCTGCCTTCCTCTGTGAGTTTTTTGGTTGTTTGGGAGGTGTTTAGGCTGTCTGGTACAGCCCATAGACCTCTTCCTCTCTGCCCTCACATTGGAAGTAACAGAGGCAACCAGGGCAGGCAGGTTCCACAAAAAGTCTTAGAGGAGTTACAGGGACACTTGTTTGTAAGCTTAACATCTGTACAGCAAAGCTGTGCCTGCCCTCTCCAAAGTGTCAGCACTGAAGGGCTTAAAGTCACTGAGAGCAATTAAAGTGTCTGCAAACTGATTACTGAACTAAGCTCCTGAGGTCTATCCAGTTCCACTCATTCTCCAGGGATCTTAGCCACTGTTTTTTACACAGAAAATGCTTGATCAGCAATGGGAAATGAACAGGAGGCAGAAGAATTCATGACATGTATAATGCACATATTTACTTTTCAAGATTTCCTCAAAGCAGGCAGAAATTGCATGCAGTTCAACTCGAGTCACACTGAAATTTTTGCCTTTTTTTCCAAAGCCCTCATTCTTATCACAGATGGGAGAGCATATGGTAGGAAGCCCTTACACTATATTGCAAACAGCTTCCACACTATAGTAGATTTCATATTGAAACTGCAGTGTCAGTAAACGGGAGGAAGCAACCGAAGATATCCAGAATATTTTAACCTTCTCACTATAAACATTGGCTGTCCTTGCAGTTGGAGCTGCTGGAGAAGAAATTGGAGAGGGGAAAATTGCACTAACTCTGTGAATGTGTGACCAAAAAAAGCCCCAAACCAACAACTCTGAAAACAAGATCCTGTGAAAAAGAAACAAATTTGCATGCAAAATTGGAAAGCTGAGGGATTAGAACCTGCAATGAATGTACATTAACAAAACTGGAAGAAAAAATAAAGGGAGAGAATAAGATGGTTCAGGAGTTTAAGAAGGAGATTGATTTTTTTTTCTTTTTATGGCTTAATTTCAAACCAGGCTTACCAGGAACTACCTGTGATGCTTAAATTCCATTGAAGGGAGCTGGTGTTTGGTCCCACAGCACTGCTGCTGTAATTATCTGTCCCCAAGCCACAGAAGAGGCACAAGTTTATTGGCTGTTACATTTGGTTTGTGAGTACAAGCTACCCAGCAAACCCAAGAGCCCACTAAAGCCCATGTGGAGGAAATGAAACTTTGGATTTGTCTTTCAGTTGCTCCCAGGAAAACAGAATGTAAACATTTAAATCCACAGCAGTGAGTTCAGAGCGTGCTCCAGGGGTGAGCCCTGCACGGGCACTGCCAGGAGCTCGGGCACAGGAGAGTCACCAGAACACACCTCAGTGTCACACCACAGCACCTGGGAAGGAGCTTCAGCCCTACCCTCCAAAGCAGCCTGCTTGCATCATTCCCAGGACAGAGCATCACCTAGGCAAAGGTCTTCCCCAGACACAACTTTTCCTATATGAGCAAGAAGTTTCCAAATAACCAATGAACCATCAATCCATAGGTCTGTTCTTGGAAGCAGCTGCTTTGTAAGGAGCAGCCTTCCCACAGCAGCCATTCAGCTGCAGTGCATCAGAGAGAGCAGGAATATTCCTTCCCTGGGCTGAGCACAGCTAACCCTACCCCAGACTTGGACCTGCACATTCCCTCCCTACACCTAGCTGCTGTTTTCCTGCTCTGGGCTGTTGCTCATGCATTTACACAGAAGTCTGAAAACTCTAACATTTGCTGTCATGCTAACTACAAAAAAAACCCTAAAACAATTTTGCCACTAGCTCTGAACACTTGAAAGACAGGCGTTAGAGTTGTTATAAATATTTTTAGATAAAAAGCTGAAGGAGTAGAAATAAAGTATTATCTTTCTGAAGTACTGTATTTTCAAAGTCATTATTCAATAGTATTATGAAGAAATTAGTTGCTGGGTTTTCATAAGAATTTTCTCATTACTTGGCTTTAAGCACTTTACCTGATTCTCATCTAGCTCATATTAGTACATATCATTAAACCATGATTAACTTCAAAAGCCTCGCTTGTGATTTGCACGGGGAGAAAAATGCTATCTCTTACATCTTTGGATGAGCATCAAAAGACTTTATTTGGCCAGGAGAACTGCCAAAAAAGAGAATTGCTGTTAATTGATCATCTTAAGTTTTTAAGAATACCTATGGATAGATCTTGTCACAGAGTTCATTTTCAAGGATCTCCAAAAATAAGCAAGGATTATCCCAGGATTAGAGCAAATGCAATCTTTATCTCAAAATCACATAAATCTAGATTTAACACTGAATTACATAACTGGCAAAGTGCAGTAAACATCCAGGTCTCGCCTGAGCAGGTCTGGAATGAACTTCAATGGCAATGCAAAATTACATTTTTCTGTCAGGGATCTCTGTCAGGAGTATGACACTGTAGTGACATTTCAACCTAGTGGTGAAGACATTCCCCTGAGAGGGAACAGAGAGTGATTTTCCCAGTTCAGTTTTATATTCAACACTCAACAGAATTAGACAAACAGGATTCTCAGGTTGTCCAGACACTAGAGGACAGTTCAGCTCTACTTTGTCTCCTTCCAGAACCAAGTGCTTTCCATTCTTTGTTGTGCTATGACTCAGCTTCAAGAGGAAAAGCAGCAGATGTAGGTGTCAGACCCATTAAAGTTCAGCAAAATCAGGCCCTTTATGGGGTCTGAGCCACAAAACCTGTCTGGGAAAACCTGGGAAATGCTTTTTCTATCCCACAGAATTCTGCTTCACACACAAGGTTAACAGCTGACTGCAAACTGCTGACATGCTCAACTTCTTTCATGGAGATGATCTTGTTCATGGGCATCAGCTTCACTTTCTTTCCTTAAAGAAATCAAAGCTCTGGGCATGCTCTAAGCATTTTTTTAAGGATTAGGGAGTTATTCTGCAGCACTGAAACCTTCTAACTCTGGCTGGAAGGTCAAAACCTGGAGCTCTCTTTCTTCTGTGCTGAACATCAGCTCAGGCTGTTGGTCCCAACAGGTCAGGAAGACTTTCCATGCACAGCTGATCATCAGTGGGAGTCAGGATGTTCATGATCTCGTTGTCCAGTACCATTTCAAGTTGTTTTGTACTCAGAAAATTAAAGTGACAATTGCCAGGTTAGTGACACCATTACTGAGTGAGAAATACCCTCAGCAATGCATGTTGAGGTGATTTAATTGCAGTATCAATTAATCTCATGGAATTGATGCAATTCAGATTCTTTTACCTGAAGTGCTGATATATAGGAATAAACACGAATTTTGTTTGCTTTCTGCACTGCTGAGAATCTCAGAGGCATGAAGTCCAAGCCAAGTGCAGCTTTGCTTATTGGACTACTTCTATAAAGTAATAGCTATTCTCTCACTACCTCATTTTTTTAAGTTTACAGAGCCTAACAATCCTTTCTCAGTACCCATTTCAAGTGTAGAAATAAAGCTCTCTTCCTGGAATATTATTGCCCACTTTTAATAGCCACATTTAATCTTTGTTTAGCAAGAAGTATTCCAGAAAAATTTACAAGTAGTTGTCAGAAAACATTGCAGGATCTTGTTACATTATTAGAGTTTTATATTGATTAAACACATGATCTATAAAAGGTGCAATAAACCAGCTGTCATTATGAAATGGAGCTCACAAGGTAAGCTACATCCTTCTGCAATTCTTATTTTATTTAAGAGCAGCTGATTTAATTTTCATTTCTTTGTTGTGCTCTCTCTCTGTGAGCTTGGCCCAACATTTGAACTGAAGAATGTGCTGTGGTGCTGTTGTAACTCTGCTGCTGCAGGACAGGAAGAGTCAGAGTGCTCAGCCAAAATTACAGCCTGGGACGCCAGGAGTGGCAGAAACATCACTGGATTCAATTTTAAAGCACAACAGAGTAGTTTAGATTGAGCTAAACTTTGCAAATGGCCTGATCAGGGGAAAGAAGGTGATTTCTCTCTAGTCAGTGATAGAAAAGAAAGCCATGCACTTCTCAGCAAAGGGGGTTATTGGCCTATCCAAAAATGAAGCAAAGCAAACAGCATGAACAGGTAAGGACACATCCATTCCAGCCAGGAAAAACAGTGACAATGAAGAAATTATTTGCCATTTAAGAAGGACACAAATGACACGCTCTGCACACACTAAGCAGCGAAGCTATTCAATTAAACATGCTGCTAATAAGTAAATTATTTGGCTGTGTTAGATAAACAACTCTTGCATTATAGGAATTAACAGCTTTCATATCAGCCAAAGGAAAAAGAATTTGAATTCCAGGCTGTGCAAGAAAGTTGGTTTAGAGGTAAAGATGATGGCATCAATTTTAGAGGTAGAATGACAACATCAATTCCTGTTTTGTAAAGAGTTATGAGGTGAAATACAACACACTGGTAAAAGGGGAAATGCACAGAATCTTCCACCTGAATTCAACTCTATAATGACAGAGACTATAGATCATTTATTTCATCTAAGGGGTGCAGCCACATTTTCTAAAATAGTTGTTTCTTTTCCCTTAACACCACCAACACCCCAACAGAATCAGCTGTGGTAACAAAACTGAACTGCTTTTCAGTGTAGTTTCTTTAGTGTTTAGAAAATACTCCAAGCTTCTATAATTGCCAGTACCTTAAAAAACCAACTACATAAAAAATCCAAACTGTTAGAGGGTTCTTGCAGTACAATACCATGTTCCTTCCTTAAAAATAAAGCAAAACAAAACAAAAATGTATCCAGTATGGGGATTTTTGCCTTTTAAAATGTAACAAGGCATTCTTGCCTTATGTGAAGGCATGGCAAGTGCATGCAGGTCCCCTCTCCTGCCAGATGGGCTCGAGGTGCCTTGTTTCATAGAAAGTTTCATTTGGTAGAAACAGGAGTTATAACACAACTGCTCAGCATCCTACTCTATTTTTGAAATGCAATTGTGCTTTTTTAAAAAAAATGTAGAGTGCAACAGTTTGTTGTGATAAAGTTCTTTTTTCAAGCCCAGGACAAGGATTTATGACTTTTAAATCTGTATATTTTCATTGCAGTGAGCATTTGCCGAGGCTTTTCCCTGTCCCTAGGACTGCCTGTCAGTAAAGGCTTGGGGCAGGCCGGGGGCGTTTTCCTGCCCTTTCTCCCAGCAGTCACTCAGAGCAGAGCTCTGCCTCACTGTGCCTTTTGTTTCTTCCTTTACTCTGTCCAAGGACCCCTGGAGTGCTGTAAAAGCTGATCCCTGGTTCCTAACTGGATCAAAGTGCAGCGTGCTGCACACACAACAGAGCCTTGGGCACCTCCTCGGTCCTTCCCAAACACAGCAACTTCCAGCGCTCCAGCATTTCGCTCTGGGTTGGGACTCAGAGTGCAAGTTTGATTGTCTGGTCCATGGCTGATGGGAGCAAGAGTTCAAGTCAGTGCTGTTGGGAAGGACTACAACAAAATGCCAAGGCCTTCCCCTCTGGCATTAGGTATCTACAAGAATCCTCCTATCACAGATGTTTTGCTCTAATTTTTTAAAGATAAAAAGCCTATAATGTCAACACCACTCCTATCCCCTAGCACTTAGAAAAGTCGTTTAAATCTCATTATTTCATGTGTCTCTGAAGATCTACTCTAAAACAAACCTTCCAATTCATTTAGAAATTTGAGGGACATTTAACTTTACTGAAAGAATGAGTTTCAAAGAAATTTAAATGTACTTGAGAGAATGCACAAAAATCAGTCTTTCAATAAATAAGCCACAGTGACAACTACTTATGATCAACCATGCTTAGGAACTGATGGTTATTTCAGGATCACACATAAATGGCTAGGGATAGAATCTGGTCATAGAAAATATCCTGTTCCACTTCTTTAAGATAGTGATCTTAAAAAGGAAGATATAAATGGGAACAGATTTTGGCCTGTAGCACATGCAGACATAACTGCTTAGGATGAGCTGCTGGACTGGAGGATGAAAATGTATTTGCTTAACAGAACTGGAAATGCTACAGTGTGCACAGAATAGCTATTTATAGATTCTAATTCCTTTTCAAGTAGTTTGGTGGCGTTTTTAATTTACAGAAGCTGCAACGTTAACTGTAAATAGAAATAAGAGCAATGCTGTTACCATAACAAGCCTGCCTGGCCTGTAACTCACTTGCACATTCTCTCATGGCTCTGCAGAGAATGGAGCATTTATTTTCCAGCCATTTATTTTGAATTCTTAATCCTCAGTATGCTTGGCAGAAAAACCAAAAGAACAGAACAGGAAGGTCCTGGAAGGTTGCAGTTAATCCAAATATGAGAGGGATTGGTTTTGCTATTTAGTGTTCATTGCATTAATCAAACTTTGTACGGTTAAGACAGAAAGAATTATTTCTGCTGCAGACCTTTTGTCTTTTAAATATTAGAGAAGAAAAAAAAATCACTTAACGTGTGGTAGATTGTAGACAATTTCTTTGAGTGAACAATTCAAAGTTTATAGGTTTAGATATAGATGGCACTGGTAAATTTGTAGTGGTTCCTGCAGCATGTGAAAAAGTTGGGGGTCTAATGAATTCATTTCTTTGATCTCATAGAACTCATGTTTCTTAAGTTAAATGGAACATCATCTGCAAAAATTGTCTTGCAACAGATATTAGTTGTAGAGTCATGTTTCACTGTGCTCCTGTTTGTCAGAAATAAGTGATGCAGTGCATTTCATCTGCAGTACCTGTAATTGGACTGAAAATTAGTCATTTTCGGCACAGGTTGTAGAAGAATCTGGTAAAAGTCTAACAATTGAGTAAGAGATCCACGTGACACTGTCATCTCCATAACAATCCATCTCTTTTTAAGAATTTAAAAATATTTTGATAGTAGAGATCCTATGTTTGGGCTTAATGCTGTAACTTCTTGCAGCTGCCATTCCTTTTGCACAACATGTACATCAGAGAGAAAACACAAAGATGATTTTGCAGCCCTATATTTACAGTTTTCAGGATTGCAATTAATTTTTACCTTGAGGCAGCACTGATGTAATAAAATGGCTCTCAAAAAATAACCTTATTTGTTACATGAAAATTCTGTACGATCATGAAGCCAAAACCCCTGGTGATAAGAAAAGCTTGGTTCTGCTGTTTTTCAAGCAGCATACATGAGAAGAGGAGCAATCAAAATCCATCTTTGCTGGCAAAAGATGCAGCTTGCAACTGGCAAAAGAAATCTGAAGAATAACCAGGACCTGTACAGCTCTTCTGAACTGCATGTGGCTGTTACCAGGAGGAAGATAATCCATCATGATAAAAAACAACCATCCATTTTAAACTTGCTTGGCAATGAGGATGTTCTTATTTGCATAATGATGGTTATTTGAATATGATGAGAATTTGCCTGAGTGAGATTCAAGCTCCAACACATTCAAATGTGATACAGTCTGTACAATTTTCTCAAGGATTGCAATTTAATACTATTTATCTAATGAAAGAAAAATAAATATTGGCTGTAACATCCCATTATGCTTGAGAGCCGGTTTTAAATTACGCTTGAATAAAGTAACTGAGTGTGGGACGTTTGCATTTCCTCAGGGATCGGTAACACTTCCCAAAATGGTGAGAAATATCCTTTTCCAAGTAGCCTCCATCTCCAAAGCAGGACTGCAGAGATAACTGAGAAAGTGGGGCCTGTTGCACTCCCAGCATTCCCAGGCACAGCAGCAGTGAACCAAACAGCACTGCACCAATATGGGCTGATAGCAAGGAACCATAAAGCCAAGTTTCAGGGGAAGAAATACAGCATTTAGAGACTGGCAAATAATTGTTGACAATATTTACACTAGAAATGACACAGAAATTTTATCAGAGAGAAGCATTGCTCATTTGCCTGTTTTGTAAGGAAGCCATGGCTGGGATATTACTTGGTATGTTCAGAGTGTTCCTTCCAGCTCTCAGGGATGACCAGAAGGGAGAAGTTCTTGTCATTTTTATGTGTATTCATAGGTAATTGTGAAAAATGTCTGTCCATAGAGAGGGAAATAACACCACAGTTACAAATATCTACATATTGCACTTCATCTGACACAGACATTTTGACAGGCTCTATTACAGGACAGACTGATTTAATTTCTGAGCATTCCTGAAACTGTGGTGAGTTATGGTTCCAAATGAGAACTTCACCATTCACACTCCATAAAAAATACAAGAATTTTTGCTATTTTATTGTAGGAAAGCCTCCACATTTTCTCACGACACTGGATGCCACCTCTAGCAAGAAATAAAAGACTTTTAATATTTTCAAAAACATGATGCAATGGGAAGCCCAGCCATGAATGGTGATGAATGTGCAATCACCTTGCAATACATTTTTACCTACATGGAGAGCCACTGACTCCAGCCAGCCCCTGGCTCTTGGTAATTCCAGATGTCAGTGATTTTAGCAAGGATGCAGTTCTCTGACTACAGAGCCATACATTTGTCTAGCCAAACCTTAAATAGCCCAAGACTGGCTTCTGTGCTGCAGATGCTGTGGATAATTAACCAGCAAATCCAGCCATGTGAGAGAGATTATTTTATTTATGTCTTCAAAGGCATAAGAAAAAATCATGCCTAAGCTTAGTTCAAAGCCAGTGCTCCTCCTATTAAAGTCTATGGGGTTCTTTGCTGCTGAAGTTAACCTAAGATGACTTAATTGTTCTAATTATGTCTTGAACAAGACTGTTAATAAGCTCTGTTCTTGTAAAACAAAAAGTGTTCTTGAGGAACAATTGAACTACCTGAAACTGTGATCTTGAGAACCTAATAATGCATCTCTAAAACAGAAAAGAATGCAAGCTGGTGTCTTTATTGTAATTCAAATAAAGTGTCATTTATGAAGTTTGGCAAATTCACTAAGTGGATTTTTTACACTTTGTTTTGTTTTGTTTTTGTGATGGCTTGTTATTTTCCATCTGAGCTTCATGAATTTCCACTCTTCCACTGTGAATCCACCACATCACAGAAACAGCCCCAGCTCTGATTAAAACCCCCAACATTTTAATGGAAAGTTGGCACCTATTTCAACATGGCCTGGTGAGGTGCCCTCCTGGCACACACAGATGTCTCTGCAGCAAACCATCTCCAAAGGGTTCTCATCTCAGTCCTGTTGCCACAACTTCTGGCTCCTGCTCTCAAAGCTACTTTTGTGTTAACCCAAGTCATCAAGATCAACAACCAGGTCATTAATAAAGACAATTAAAAATTTACCATTCTCCTGAGTGGGGAAAAAAATGCTTTCCAGTCTGGAACTTGAGTGACATTGTAAAACAATATCAACCACATTTTCGATTTTTATTTAGAATATTCTACAAAAATACTTGCTTGCTTTCCAGACAGGAAAATATTTTGATATTTCAAATTGTAAGGCATTGAGAGTGGTGAGAAAGTGATCACAGCAGCATTCCTACATAATGAAGTAAAGTGTAACAGTTTGGCTCTCTGGGGTTATTATTCACTGAAGCAGCTATAGATATAAAAATACCAGGCATTTTGTGGTAGCTTTTCCTTTCCTCACACTGGTTTATTTTTGCTCTGGGAATGCAGTATATTGGTGGCAATTTATATGCTAATGACTAAAGTGGCATATAAATCTTATAACTGTATATTAATGAAGAATGAGGGGGTGTAAGGTGTGGTGCCTTTGTGCAGTGTACAGAGAAGCATTTTCCCATCAACTGTTGATACTTAGTTCTTGGACTGGACTCTAAATCAAAATTCCCACAAGTTGAGTAGAAGTCCAGGAAACTGTGGAAGCAAGACAGCTATAAACTGTATATTAAACTGAACTGAGTTCTTGATGATTAAAACCTGATTAGAAATGCTTATTGAAAAAAAAAAATTAGGAGATGGCCTTGGCCTCAGAATTAGCAAATCAGATCTCAGGCCTAAATCTTCTAAAGCTGGCATTGCTGATAACAATTTACTGCTTCCTTGTTCAATTGTTCAGCTTGCTGGACAATTAAAAAGAAGTAATTTCCTCTCTAATCTTGGTGTCAAAATATTCACTGGAAAGAATAACTAGAAATATTGCTCAGGCCATGTCTTTGGCTCCTATTTGCATTAATAGAGCATGCAGACATGGTGCTACTCGCTTCCACTGCCAGCTGCTGCTGTGTAGCTTGATGTCCCTTCCACTTGTCCACACAATGCATCTGCAAACATCCTGCAGAAAAGCTGTTTTGCAGCCCAAATCACACCTCTGTGTTAATTCAGGCCTAAGCTGGAGTGTCCTGCACAGGGAATGGTTCTGCACGTGCTGGGGTGCCCTTCCTGGGGGTAGCTGAAATCCCCAGGTCTCATGGCTTTGTTTTTATGGCTGAATTAAGCAGAACTGATTCAGTCACGTCCCATACACACAGATGTGATGACAACTTGAGCATTTTGCTCTTGAGCCAGAGGGGTTTATTCTCATGGCACTGTTTTAAGGTAGCTCATCCATTATACATGGAAAAAAATAAATATTTTATTCATGTTAAGTAATTTTTAGAGCCTGGTTAAGGTTCTGGTATCCCAGATAGGTGCCTGGATGGAATTATTGTCCTCCTGGTAATACCTGAGCATCCTTTCCCAGGCATTTCCTGCTCTCAGAGAGCTGCTGCCTTTGTTGGCAATCGCCCTGGGGCGCTCATTTACAGAAAATCCAGCCCAGATGTCAGCCCACACAGCGAGTTCCTGCTGAGCTGCAGCAGCCAGCCCTGCTCTGCTGGTACCCAAACCTGCACTAGAGCACACGTGGCTGCAGTCACTGCCCTGGGGGTACTGAGAGCACGTGGCTTCCGACTGTACAAAACAAAGGGAATGCTCCCAGCAGTCTGACTGATCTGAAGTTTTAAAAAAACCTATGGAGAAACTATTTTTTTGGAAAAATAATATAATAATCCCTTGTTTTGAAGACTTCTAGGTTAGTCTGGGGAGATGGTTGCTGGTTAGGATATAAAGAATAAACCAAAAATTAACTGTTTTTTTCTCCTGTTATTTTCCTAATTAATTCAACACATGGATAAACCCTTTCTTGACATCTGTTATCAATTAATCTCAAGGATCCTACTGTATATTGGAATTATAAAGATGAAGAAGTTGGCTAATATATCTACCTTCTCCAAGGTAAGACATACAGGTCATTCCTGGCAGGTGTTCTTGTGGTCCTCTAGTGCTGGACCTGTTGGAGACTGCCAGGACAATAATTCCAGGGCATTATGCCTGGAATCCCTACTGTCATGTTGGCCACCAGAAAAAAACACTGAAGTTCTTTGCAGCAGTTTGATTCCATTTTATCTTTCTCTGTGCCAATTATTTCAGTACATGCTGTGTAAATTTATTTTTTAATTGATCTTTGCTGAAAGTATGACAAACTGAGGTAAGAGATGAAGCAGTGTTTTCACCTCTGTTTTTTTTAATCTTTGGAGAACTTGACCAAGCTCTGAGGTTATAGCTCCACTGTGAGCTATGCCACTGCTAAATCAGCACATCTTCATTAATTGTATGCAACAAGCCCAACCAGTACAGCAGAAGCAGGGAATATTCAACTCTAAAATTCCCATTTCTGCTTAGCTCTGCTCTGCCTGGTTGCTTGGCCTGTTGCTCCTTCCTGTCCCCACCGGAGGCTGGGAAGGTGAGGTGGAGGACTGCCAGAACAGGTGCTCACCCTGGACAAGGTGTGTGCAGGAGGCACAGGAGCTGGAGCACAGCTAACCCAGCAGCAGAGCTGAGTGCTGGGGGACACTTGGGCAGCTCCCTGCAGCCAGCAGAAGGACAGAGCCTTCAGAACCAGATTTTCACCCCTGTTGCTTCATGCCAAGTGAAGGAAACCTCTTTGGTCAATAAATACATCCTAATTTTGCAAGGGTTATTCAGATCACTTGAATTATTCTGTCTTTGAAACACAGGAGTTTTTCACTGTAAAATTATTAGGCAACTTCTCTGAAGGAGCAGCTCCTTCACCTTCTCACTAAAAATATTAATTGAACTAGAGTTTTTAGGGAAAGCAAAAGTTTTGACAGCAGCCATCATGAACCACTAATCTAAATCAAAACAGCATGCTGCTGTCAATCTGATAGTGGAGGAAGTCTTATGGGATATTGCAGTGATTATTTTTCTTGTCAGGTAAATGCTTCAGGTAAGAGAACAGCAGCAACAGTTCAGTGTTGAGTACTTTTCATTTGATTAGACATGAAAAGATCACTTCACCCAAGAAGCTGCAGAAAGCAGGTGAGTCCCCCTTCATGATAGCAAGGTAACAAAAGCCTGCGAAGCAGGCTGGGCTGCAGGGCAAAAGGGCACCGAGGCTGACTGAGCAGTCATCTAATAAATTCTGTATAATTTTGCATCTGCACCTCCTGGAAAAGTTAGAGTGTAATCTACATCAATCATGTGAGCTTAAAAAAAGAAAAAAGCTTGAGTTCCACAAGCTTTGCTTGTTGAAAGCAGCTCCATTGCTTTCAAACCTACACCCATGCATGGGCACTGAGAATAACAATCTCATTTCAATCCCATGTGGATATGAAAGTGAACTGAAGGAAAGATTTTCTTTAAGCCGTATAAGAACAATTCATCCTTCCCTCTTTTAATGTTATTTTCGGGTTTTTTTTTTAAATACAGACTGTGGGCATCACCACAAATACCTTTATTACTCCATATGCATGCTCCAATATACAATATGTTTTCACTTGAAGTATCACACATTTATTCAGCCTAAGACATGCAAAAAACCTCTTATGGGCTAGAAGAAAAAAACTAGAGGCATGTAAGAAAGAACAGTAATAAAAACCACATTGCTACATTTTCTAGATTATTAGAAGAAAAAAAAATGCCAAATGCAAAACTGTATTTTACACTGGCTCAACTTCAGTCTTACAGAAAACCATAGATTAACAACACTAAGGAAGCATGGATTTGATTTTAAAACATTTTTTTATATTTTTATATTTTTATATTGTTACCTCATCAATTCCCAAATTAAGCCTTGATAGAGTCCCTTTAATAAACCTGATCGTTTGAACTATTCTCTTAAAAGCAAAGAGTGAAAAAAACAATGTTCTCCCATGAAATTTACATTCCAAGAAGAAAAGTATTATATTAGGCTTCGAATTTCATTCATATCTATCCTCTGGGACAGAAGCAATTGTGAAAATATTTACTCATATGAATATTCCAGCTGAATGTAATGCCTAAAATTGACTCAGATGTTTCCAGCATGATGGTTTTCATTGGGATGTAAATGTATGCAAGTAGACAAAGATGCACTTTGTTCCTGTCTCAAGCAGCAGCCCTTTGCATGGAAATAGGCTGGAGCATTAACCAGAAAATGAAAGGGATGAGGGGAGTTGTGCAGCAGTTCCTGATGAGCCCAGGAGATTTTGTAAAGCCAATGAACTGAAATACTTCCAGACAAATTGACTAAAATCTTAACTGTGTATTCAATTATGGATAACTGTGAGTGTGCAGCAAACACTCAGGAGTTTCAGTGCATTTGAAGTTATTACCTTTAATTATGTCTCAGAAGTCTATTCCAGCACAATGAATTTCTGGAGAAAAAAAAAATTCCAAATCTATCCCCCAGTACAAAAGCAGGATCAACAGTTGTAGTGTGGAGGTTTTGCTCCTTCTTGAATGTGTGTGCTTGGAATTTTTGGAAGAAAAATTATTAGCAAAACAGTTCATTTTTGTAGTAAAATACTTCATTTTAGGAGTGTGAAAAAAGTCTGTTACTCTCCAAGAAGTTAAATTCTTATCTTTTTCTTTATGATGTGAGGCCTGCCTCAGTCAACGGTTACACTGCTAAAAAAATGCCATGCTGAAAGAAAACCGATTTCCCACACATTTTTGGAACAGAGATCAGATAAATCTAATTCCTTCTGTCAGAAGAATGCATCATAGGTTTCTAGGGATCAGCACCACTGTTGCTGAGAAGAGGAGGTAATCAGTCTTTCAGAAAGAGGGTAGTGACAGAGTGATGCATAAGGGTTTTAAGATGAAAGAGTAGATTTAGATCAGATATTAGGAAGAAATCCTTCCCTATGAGGGTGGGCAGGCCCTGGCACAGGTGCCCAGAGCAGCTGGGGCTGCCCCTGGATCCCTGGCAGTGCCCAAGGCCAGGCTGGGCAGGGCTTGGAGCAGCCTGGATGGGCTCTGAGGTCCCTTCCAACCCAAACCATTCTATGCAGCTATGACAGATGCCATGGTTTCTCTTTCCAGCCAAGGCTCTTTCACCTTCATGTAGGTTTTACTGCACTGCTGGTTAGAAATCAATGTCTGCTTCATGTGTGGTATTTGAAGTGAATGCTAACTTCAGCAAAACCACTAAACTGAAAAGGAGGAAGGCAGACAAAAATCCAGGGATGGGACAGAGTATTCTGTTAATAAGCAAACTAATAGAAGAAAAGGCCAAGAAACAAATGCTTGTAGCCAGCCCTCTCCCTGTCCTTTAACCTTTGCAGAGTTTCTTTGAGAGGCCAGCAGTGCCACAGAAGTGGCACAGGTGTGACATTGCTGATCTCTGTGTGCAAAGCAGCAGTGCTGGTGTGCACTTGTACCTTTCAGCCTCAGTCACCTCAGTGCAAGGCATCAGCTCCCTTTGTTTCATCAGTTTTGTTGTAATAAAGCTGGACCCTCCTTACAGACTTCCTCACAAATTTACAATAAATTACAGTTTGTATTACCATAGATAAATCTACCACTGTATATAATGAGAAAACAAAAGGTCTAGCCTAATATGAACAAAATTCTTATGTGGTGTGGCCGGTGTTATTTCATGGTCTGTTAAACAGGTAAGTGAAATATGCATTTAGGTTGTGCTATGGCTATTCTTTAGCACACAGCTCCAAAAGCAAATAGAAACAACTCTACAAAATCAGAATTCAGATAGATCTGATATTCAGTATAATGTTGGTTACTTTGAGGGATATGCCCTAAACAAAACCCACTGTTGGTTCAAACCCCAACGCAAACACAGCCATGCATATGCAGGAGTGCAGGCATTTTCTCAGCATTGTTAAGAGCAGCTGCTTCTGGCAGCCTGGTGTTGTTTTCCTTCTCTACAAAGCCTGCTCGCTGTTGTGAACTCTGCTCCTTGCGTGACCCCACAGTCACTCACCTTGGCAGACTCTTCTGCCTGGCAGATAATACCAAAGCTAAGAAATGCTTTCCTTATGTCACTGTTGGGTAGTTCAACTTCCAGAACATATCTAATAAAATCTTAAATGGTTTCTTACTCCTTCTTTTCTGGAACAACTCTGCTATCATCAATATGCAATTTTTTCTCGGCTTCTAATATGTGGAAATGCCAATGCCAAGGTGGGCAGGTACCCACAGGGAGCCCCAGGGGTACCCCCATCCCTCCTCCAGGACCTCCTCCCTCCTCCCACACAGGTGTGAGGGGCATCCCCACCTGCACCCTTCCTCCCAAGGGAATGGGATGGTTACAGCTCCCAGCCCAGAGTCCCCATGGAGATCCCAGCTCACCTCAAGCCTCTGCCCAAGTCCTCGCCCAGCCCGCCATGTCCGTGCCTCCCCTCATGGATCCGCGGCTCAGTCCAGGTGCTCCAGGTGAGCAGAGCCCACACCAGGGAGCTCAGCTCACACCTGGCACTGTCCCTCAGCCCTGCCCCGAGCCCTGGCACTGCCCATGGGTGCCCAGGCTGGCCGAGGGGCCGTGAGGGCAGTGAGGGCAGTGAGGGCAGCGAGGGCCGTGAGGGCCGTGAGGGGCAGTGAGGGGCAGTGAGGGCCGTGAGGGGCAGTGAGGGCAGTGAGGGGCAGTGAGGGGCAGTGAGGGCCATGAGGGGCAGTGAGGG
>VWYI01044908.1:64218-90207 GCA_013399455.1 Anthoscopus minutus
GGGGCAGTGAGGGCAGTCAGGGGCAGTGAGGGCAGTGAGGGAAGTGAGGGGCAGTGAGGGCAGTGAGGGGCAGTGAGGGCCATGAGGGGCAGTGAGGGCAGTGAGGGCAGTGAAGGCAGTCAGGGGCAGTCAGGGGCAGTGGCCGTGCCCAGACATGGCCCAGGCCATGACGGCTGTGAGGGGTTGTGGCTGAGGTAGTCCCAGACGTCGCAATGGCCCCTCCACTTTGTCTTCACCAGGTAATGACGGCTCTGCTGCACTGGGTGGGAAGCAGGAGGAATATTTTATTTCATGTTTCTGCCTGCCAGGTGAACAGGAGTGACGGGGCTGGCTGTGGGCTGCAAGTGGGGGAATCCGGTCCAGCGAGCCCAACATGGCACCCGTAGTTCGGTCATGTCTGACCTCACCTCGCATGGGCAGGCAGTGCAGTGCCATGGTTCCCTCAGGTGTGGGCTTCATTTATCTTTAAAACCTTTTGGGCTGTTGGTAGAGTCACATTTTATGGTACTGGTTCTACTTCTTATTTGCTGAAGTAGATTCAATTAAAGTGGGAATTAAATTATTATTTCTGTGGTTTTCCTTCTACTTTGACATTGCAAGAGCAGTTCTTACTGGTATGAGCATTTCTTACTGTTTTGTCAAGGCTTTCTTCCTGAGTAGCTGGGTAATTAGCAAGTTCTGAGATGTATTTTTAATAAGATGGAATGTAAGCATTCCAGGTGAGAAGGCTGTACTTGAGTGGATTATGTCAAAATGGTGTGAAGCTTCAAAGCTGTTCTCTTTTCTTCAAGTGTGTAACTACTACTCTGTGAGATCTCTTTACAGACAACCCTTATGGATATGGTTGGTACTTGCATGTACAATAGAAATAAAAAGCTCTAGCTGCATTTGTTTTTAGACTGCTGGCATCACAGACAGTTTTTATGTATTACACACCAGGAAAGTCTGGACTCAAAACTTAAGGTCTTCTAATAAATAAGCAATTTTAACTGGATTTGCAATCATGCTTTTTAATCATATGGTGTCTGTAAGTGGTAAATAAAACATTCCCCGCTGAGAGAACTTCCAGAGAGCATCCTGAGTGCAATCACCTGTAGGTCAAACAGAAGTCCTCAGGCAGCCTTGGGATGCTGACCCTCTGATTCTAGAGTTATAACCTTAATTAATTCTTATTTCTGCTCAATAAGGTTTTACAGCTGATAACTACTGTGCTGCTTGGCAGCACTGCAAATGAGCAAATTAAGCATAGTGCTTCTTCCTAAGTAATTGCCATTTAATCCTGATTTTAAAAGAAGCAGTAGTGATTGGGAAGCAGCTTTAATTCTGTTAATGCAAAGTTATATTTTGGGGAAATAAATCACACAGAACATGAAAGAGAGTAGGTTGAGATTAGATATCATGAAGAAATTTTTCACTGTGAGGGTGGGCAGGCCCTGGCACAGGTGCCCAGAGCAGCTGTGGCTGCCCCTGGATCCCTGGCAGTGCCCAAGGTCAGGCTGGACAGGGCTGGGAGCAGCCTGGGACAGTGGGAGGTGTCCCTGCCATGGCAGGGGTGGCACTGGATAGGCTTTAACCCTTCCAACACAAACAATTCTAGAATTCTATGTTTATTTGTTTACTTTATGTATTTTTATATGTCTGTATGGTAGTAAAGGACTAGTATGCTAACAAAAATCAAACCTATCTGTATTGAAACTAAGATACGACTGGCTTGGGCTTAAGATTTCATTAGGAAAGATTTTGAAAGTTGTTGACCATCTGTAAAAGCTGCCAAACCATCTTATCTGGTAAAATGTGCGTCGGCAGTAAATGGAAGGCAGAAAATGCCAAAGCTAAGAAATGCTTTCCTTATGCCAGTGTTCAAGTTGGGTAATCCAACATGCAGTACATATCCAATAAAACCTTAAATGGTTTCTTACTCCTTCTTTTCTGGAACAATTCTGCTATCATCAATATGTAATTTTCCCTCAGCTTCTAATATATGGAAATGTCAATAATGCCTCGTTCTCTAAAACACATGAAACACTTTGATACTGCATTTCAGGTCATAAAAGTGTGCTTGAGCTGACAAACAGCTGTAGAACAGGTTCTCTTGGATCAGAACAAAACGGGATTTTTTCCTTATTGACCAAAGGTTTCCAGAAATAGGCCTGGCTTCTGAGACTTCATTTTTTGTCAATGAAGTTTTGAAAGCTGATTGTTATGGTAAATCTCGGGTTTAAACTTGTTTAGAGAAAGAATAGATCTGTTCCTTAAGTGACCTCTCTGTTCTGAAACATTTTGCTGTTCTAGGGTAAGACAGATGAAACATTTGTCTCCTCTTGTTCCTCCCCTGTGCTTAGTGCTCTTAGATGTGCACAGAGTAGGATTAGCAGCATCTTTAAAAGGAAAATGAATTATTCTTTCCTTGCCTCCTCTGCACATCTAAGACAGGCTGTAGGTGAATTTAGAGATCTAACTTCCCCTAAATAAATAATGAAGACAGATATTTTAATCTAATTCTGGCTTCTTGGAGTTTAGCTCCAAGTCTGAGAACACGAGTTTTGCTTTTCCTAGGGATGTCTTCTAAGAATAATGCTTTCCTTTGTCTGAAGAAATATTTTTTGACGTACAAGACACTCCAGGGAAAAAAATACACGAGCAGACAATGTTTTGTTCCTCATATCCTAAAATAGCTTTGCACTTTCTTTTAAATGCTTACTACAGGTTAGTAAGTATTGACTATCTCAACAGTGTATTTCAAAATGAATAAATAATTATCAGTATATGAGCAGTGCAAGATTTGGTGTGGGAATGGGATGTTTCCAGCAGGTTTTTCCAGTTTTTTCAGAAAGCAAGTTGGTGCACACTGCTTGATTAACTCATCGTAGTGTGACCAGTGGCAGAGGAACACTGTAAGTTATAAATACAATCTTGCTTTGCTTTGTTTGGGCATTAATGGAAACAGTGCTGGGGCTGCCCTGTGATCACTGAGCAGCTCAAGGCACAGAAGGAAGCTGAATTCAGGTTATCAGCTGAGCTATAAAATATGAGCAGGGATAGCCTCCTGCATAACACACAAGATGGACCATGATTTTTTGTATTTAGTAAAATTGAAGCAGCTTTTTGCAAGAAATTTAAGTTTCAATTGTCAAGAATGAGTTTTTTGTATGTCCCTAATTGCAAATAGGCAGTTCCAGATGAAAAGTTAGCATATTTATGATAAATACCCACATGCAACATTTTGTGACCAGGAAATAATGAAAATTTTCACTATTGACTGCATCCTGCAGAGCAGGATCTATAAAACTTGTGATCCATCACTCTGCTTTTTGTGTGCATATATGTTTTCATTTTTAATAAACTGCATTCAAGTAAGAAGTCTTCTCACAGTAGCACTAAAGGCTTTGTAGAAATCAGAACTGTACTATTTGGGGGCAAACCCTCCCATTATATTGGATTTATGTGGGTATAAGTAGTTCCACCAAAGCTCTGGTAAGTCAAAAGCTTAAGTGGATTTTGTTACTCTGGAAAGCTGAGGGCTTGGTGGACTTTGAGAAAGTTACTGTGAGATTTCCCTTTGGAGAAGCTCTGCCCAGTTTCTGCAGAGATCCAGTGTTTGAGATGTCAGAGCCAAATACCAGCTGTTCTTTTCAGCTAATTTCTGGGGGTCACCCCAGAGGGAGGGAGGGAGTGTGCCCAGCAGCTCAGAGCTCAGCCAGACCCTGCTGTTCCCTGCCCCTGCTGCTTCCCGTGGGCACAGATCAGCAGCGCACACCCGAGCTGGAGCCGCGGGCGGGGCCGGCTCGGGGCTTCCAGCAGCTGCAGCTCGGTCCCAGCGCGGGGACAGCCCTTGGGGCTGCACAGAGGCTGGGACAGCTGCTGCTCCCCGCTCCTGGTCACTGGGGCTGCACTTTCCTGTGCAGTGCTGCCATTTATTTCTCACAAGCACTTACCTCTCAGCTGCTTTCAAATACCCTGGGAATATTCCTATGGACATGCTGGGAAACAGCGTTTGATATTAATGGGACAAGTTCAAGGATGAAGTAATGGGAAACTAATTTTTAAAACCTAGAATAATTGCCTACATCAATTCTGTTTACTAATGCATTTATTTGGCTTTCTGATTAAAATGTCACATGAACTTTAATGCTTTATTGCCTTTTATATTAGCACACATTATATTATGTGGTAGAGTTTTCAATTATACAGATGTAGTCTTGTATTAATTTGGATATCTCACTTCAATAATTAAGAGAAAACTTCTTTTCTGTTTTCCTTAATAGCCCTTCTGAGTCTGCCTTTATTTCTGTGCAATTATTTTGGATTTTGACATGCAGGGATCTGATTTTCCACTCCAGCCATTGTCTGGTTCTATATTCAGAGCTTTAAAAGGATATTTCCCGTGAGAGCTGCCTGAAGTGCTGCTGTCATTAGGACGGGAGGAGACCCTGCATGCCTGAGTGCTGTAGCTCGAAGAGCCCCGTGTGACTCGCAGATTTCCCGTGCTGTACCCGCAGCTGCGAATTCCTGAATCCCAGCGCAGAGAGGGAAAGGCCGGGGTGCCCGGGAGCTCCAAAGCACATCCCCCGCTTAGTGGTGGGAAATGGCAGCTGGAAATGCTCTGGCTGCGAGCCTCCTCCCTGCTCCTGGCAGGCCTCTAGGCCTGCCTGAAGATGCCTCTGACATCTAAATCCAAGTGTTCTGCGCTCTTTACAAGGGCTATTGACAAATGGTAGCTAGTTACTGCAGGAAACGCTTGTCACTTTGGTATCCAAAAAGCGTGACAGAGTAAACAGCAATATTGATGTGTCATTGCCTAGGGGCAAATCTGAGTCACAGACTGGGAAATCAGAATAACCAGACTCAGTTTGTGTCTGATACTGGGCAGCCTTGAGCAGGACACCTAAGGGGCAATGTTTAAAAATTCTGAGTATACATACACAGTTTTTAAAAAATAGCAGGAGTTTGAGTTTTGTCAGTCTTTACCGGGAAGACTGGTGTGATGATACTGGCCTGCCTTGCAGGGGTGTTATTCAAGGCTTTGGAAGATTTTTTAATATCAGCCAGATACACAGTTGGGACAACTCCCTGGCTTTTCTTTTGAAACTGAAGAACTGTCCCAAAAAAATCATGGGAAAAAAAGAATCATGGGAGATTCTCGGATCTGACAGTGAAATTTACTTGAATATCACCTTAGAAACATAAGAAGGTATTAATATTTAACTTCTTTCTCTCATAGAACCCCTTTTGGAAGTACGAGGGAAGTGAAGGAAAAATGTTTCCAAACTTCTGTGAAAAGGTAAGAGTTGCTTTTACCAAAAGCATATGTATTTTATATTAATATGTATATTATCTTTACATATGTATTTAACAGATTTTGGAGATGGTCTTATGTTTTTCACATACTTAAATACTGCATGCAAGAAACCAGAATTTGGATTGCCAACTCTTTGCCTAAAACCAATGCAGAACATCTGACATTTCTGACCTTCAGCCTAAGAAGGTCTTTTGGGAGAGAGAAGAAAAAAATCTGATCTCTATCATGTTGCCTATCACTTTTTCTCCTTGTAAAAATCCTCTGCATGATGTTTTCAGGAGTTACTTCTTAATGGTAAACAATATTTTGGAAAGCCCAAGAAATACTTACTTTTTGTACCAAACCAGCTGAGTGGTTGAGTAAACAAATTTAATTTATCTTTGAAGTCTTCTAGATTTCTAATAAATATCTGCTTTCTTTTCTATTCACGATAAAATCTTGAACACTGCATTATTAGGAAAGAACTATGTATGCAACGTTTGTCACTCGTTTTGCTGGGAAGCACAAAGCTTTGGCAGCACCCTAAGTCATTGCCAAAAATGAAGTTGCCTTGCACTTTACCAGTTTATACAGCGATGGATTCTAGCAAAGGTCTGCTGTCACTGCAATTCGCAGTTTCAAAGTCCGGCAGCAGAGGAGGCAACGGCAGGAAAGACTGAAGGAGATATTTGCTTTTTGCCCGTCTCCGCCGGCTCTTTGCCTGGCTCTCACTCCGAACAGAATCTAGAACAGAACGATTATGGTGAACATTTGCTAAAAACAAAGTTATTGTGGAAGGGTTTCGAGTGATGTTCAGTGCATAAACTGCTGGAATAAAGGTGAAAAGGGCAAGTGAGGAGATTGAGAGCGCTGCTGGTCTGCTGACTGTGCGGAGCGGCCGTGCGGGCCGTGTCCAACCTGCTGCGAGCGCTCTGCTCCTGCCAGCAGCGGGCCCAGAACTGCTTTGTGCGTACACGGACAAAGCATGATCAGCAAGAAGATCTTGGGCAGCAAAAGGCTGAACTGCAGCTCTTGGAGTCACTTCACAGCTCTGCTGGGGCGAGTTACCCCTCTCTGCTTCCATGCTCCTCAGAGGAAATGAGAGCTCTCGCTGATGAGGGAAAACAGCAGCTTCAGCACAGGGCCCGGCCGAGATTCCAGATGTTCCCCAGGTGTGTCGCTGACATCTGAAACCTCGCCGTGTGCCGCCTGCCGCTGACCCTCCCTTTGCACGGCATCTTCTGGAGGATCTGCACTTGCAGGGGAGGGTTGAGTTTTTCCCTCTGAAGCCGAGATGGGGTTTTGTCTCATCATTCCATATGTTGTGTATTCTGGACCATCCCCATCACAGATGTTTCTCTCCATGCATTAAAATGGGGTTTCAGCTCATTCGGCTTCAGCACTTGACTTTAAAATCCAAACAAATCAAATCCTTTTCTTGAGGGTATAATGCATCATTTTCCCCTCTTTGACTGTGTATTATCTTCTTTTACATCTGATCACATCATCAAAATCTAACTTCCTGCATCTGTGCTGGCTAATTAGTGCCTTGGCTTTAAACCTCCTCCCATCAAAAATATACATTTTTCAAACTAGTCAGTATTTTTATTTATTTTATACAAAGTGTTCTGAGCATATTTAATGAGAAGAGGAAGAGTGATGGTTTCTCTAAATTGGACATGCCAAAGAAGAGTGAAAAGATTATGGGATGTAGAAACAAATAAACCAGTGAGTTGGGGGAAAAAAAAAGCAAAACAGGAGCTGTAGATCATAGCTTCTGTGGCCAGAATATATTCAAATGTTACAGGCCGTGTTCAAATGTGGCAATCGACTGTGCTGTTCAGGTGTCTGAGTAATTCCTTTTGAATGACTGCAGCCTTGGCCAAGAGGTTTGCAACAGAGGTTTCTATTGCACTGATAAAAATCAGTGAGAGTTTTCCTATGGAAAAAAGTCACAAGGATGGGCAAAATGGAAGCAAAAAGCTGTGATAGGGCAGTGCATGTAAAGAAGATGGAGAATTTTAACAGTAGCAAGCAGAGTTTTCCATGCATGTGCTCTCATTTGCAGCATTACCATTTTTTTGGTATGTAATCTGATATTACACCTAGGTTTGAAGGAGTTTGTTTAACTCACCAAACAGAACTTCCTGGGTGCTTCATTTATTTTCCTGCCTTCAACAGCAAACATTCTATCCCCTAAGCACATGTAAAAGCGCACCTTCACTCAGATTTTCATGCCTGAAAATCAACATGAGTTATAATTTAAGGCATACATGCTGTAAAATCATACCTAATTACTGGATTTTAATTAAAAGCAAAAGAGTATCTCCTTTTGATGGGATATCTCAGAGTACATTTACTCAGTGGTTTTGAACGTGACACTTTTGAGTATGTAAATATGTTACAATAGAATAAATTTTTTCTAAATATCTGCCTGTAAAGCAATATGCACAAAATGATTTTACAGAGTGTAAAAGACCAGACAGAACTTGATGTTTATATCCTGCTTTTATTTTCTGTCTGAGCAAACTGTACTTGTTCAGCAGAAGAATTGCTTCATTTCCAGTTTAATTTTTTGTCCCACGATTTCTGATAAGAATTGTTTGTTCTGGATGTAGGTGTAGATCCTAATGCTCAAATGCCCAGCTATCAGAACATCTGTACTGTACTCAAGCCAGCCAGATGAAATGTCCATGTTTACCCCTTTTTTTGACATTTTCAGGAAGCACTGCAGTCATTTTAACTATGATTGTTCTGGCTGTGGTTTTGAACTCATAGCTAATGGCAGGAGAGAAAAGACCAAAAGAGGTCAAGAAGAAACAAGTGTTAGGATTTGGGTTTTCAAAGCCTCATGGTGGAGTTAGGCTTTGTGGAAGTTAATGGGACATGGCAGATGGCCCAAATTCAAAAACTTTCTGTAAAGTGCCAGTGGCCTGTGTAATCCAGGAGTGCCTCTGGGTGAGCTGCAGGAGTGCTCTGGTCATGGAGAACAGGATGGGAACAGGAAATCCAGTGTAAACACGGCCTGCAGTTCCTCCCAGGCCCCTTCTGTGACCTTGGGGACAATGAGAATCAACACTGGCAGAGCTGTGGCACCAAGGAAAGCAATGGTACCTTCTGCAAGGTTATCTCACATTCATTTTGGGAGGAAATGCTCCATAACTCAGGCATGTCCCACCAGCCTACCAAGATGTCATTGCTCAGGTTCCTGCCTGAAAATGCAGCTTTTCTTAATAACACAGCTGAAAGATTAATGAATGGGCCATAAATTAATGAGATTAAATGGACAGAACTTTGGACATTTGACACAGCTTCTGCAATGCCTCATATCTGAACAAGGAAGAATTGTTAAGTTCAGAAATGCCAGGATCATTAATCAGCCCTTTGATGCTGAAGTGATGTGATATAATGTTCATAGCTTGTAGAATACAGGAATTTGTTTTGCCTCGATCTGCCAGTCTATTTTATGTTGGGCTCCAGAGAATTAAAGTAACTGAATCCATAGATCTATGAATATGATTTCTGAAATACCACATAGAACAACATAACATGAAAGGACATATCTGGCTGGAGCACTTTTCATGCAAATTGCAGAGATAATTTCTCGTTTGGCATTGGCTGAGCTGTGTCTCTGCCACAGAGGCCTGAAGCTGCCCTAAGTCCTGGGGCCTGACCTGCTGCCTATGGAAAGCAATTAGAGGTTGAAGGGCTCCCAGCTGACTTTGTGGAAGAATAGAGTTTTGCTCCTAAAAAACCAGCAAACACTCCCACAGCCTTGTTAGTGTGGGATCACATGAAATACTGTTGAATAAATCTGAGACCCGTCCCGTGTTGTACACAATCCCAGATGTCCACCAGTGAGTCAAAATTAGGACAGGGATTCTGCCTTCTTGCTAAGAAATATAACAAGGAAAGACCTCGAGGAATTGGATATAAGTAATAAGAATATCCAGAGATGTCACATTTAAGTCAGTCTCCATCCTCTGAACAACATAAGATGAATTTGGAGGCTGAAGATCTCAGAAAGGTGTCTGTTCTGTGTATTCCCTCTGAAATTCGATCACAGGCCACTGCCAGAGATATCTGAACAGTGACAATGTGGAAACCACACATCTAATTCAGTTTGTCTGTTTGTTTCCCTCTTCTCTGATGAAGCAAGGAGACTTGAATTTTTCAGAATTTTTCTCATAACAAATGAGGTGCAGCTATGAGTCAAGATATAAAATGAGATTTCCCACTCTGGCATTCTTAGTAGGAAAGTAATGGTGTGACAGGACAGTGCCAAAGGTGTTAGCGCCAGGAGAAAGCACTGCTTAAACTCAGCCCTGTCACCTCGTGAGAATGTGGCTGCTAAACCTCCCTGCCCCAAAGGCTCCAGCCGAGCACAGCTGCTCCCCACACACAACAAAATCGGTGACTCGTTAGGTCAGGGTGATGTGCAGGGTTGGGACACAGCCAAAGTGTTCGCGAGTGACATCCTCACCCTGTCCCGGTGAGGGAAAGAGGGATGGGAGAGCCGGGAGAGGGGATGGGGGAGCCGGGAGAGGAGATGGGAGAGCAGGGAGAGGGGATGGGAGAGCAGGGAGAGGGGATGGGAGAGCAGGGAGAGGGGATGGGAGAGCAGGGAGAGGAGATGGGAGAGCAGGGAGAGGGGATGGGAGAGCAGGGAGAGGGGATGGGAGAGCAGGGAGAGGCGGCTGCTGACATCTACCGGCACTGGGTACCTGCGCTCTCCTCCAGCAGCGCTGGCCGGGCAGAGAAGGAATTTCAGCTTTGTAGCTGCAGAATAAGCTTTGCTTTAAAACTGCAGCTCCTTCAGTGTCCAGTTCTCACCTGCAGCAGCTCTGTGCAATAATTCTCGTTTCTCTTTGTAACTCACCTTAACAGCGTGTGATCTCAACACTCAGCAAAAGAAAATACTTTCACCTTCGTGCCAGTTCGGCGCGTTAATGTGTCAATCTAAACTGAATGCAGTAGAAAAGTCTTTAAATGGTCGTTAAATCATTTTATGCAGAATTAGAATGGTGCTACAGAGACCACATTAAAAGCTTTCAGCCCTGACCAGTTGTTGGATCATTGTGTTTCAAGATGCTGAGGCAAAACCTTGAAATCCAGTTCAGAGAAGGGTGTTGAGAATTCCTCTTGCCTTTCCAAAAGCAAACTTGGCAGTATATGAATTTGGCGTTTTATCAGCCAAGAGTGCTAATACTTGCAAAGCAACTGGACAAAATCACGCAGGAAACAACTGCCAAGAACTGTTTGATTCAAGCACGGTTACTGCTTCCAAAGATCCTGAGTCAGAACTTTTCGGAAGCTGGTGGTGACTGAGGAGTGTCACCATCTCTGCCCTGTCCTCGTGCATTTGCTGGGGCTGTGAGCAGACAGGGCTGCGAGCAGACGGGGCTGCTGCACCTGTGGGGTGACCCAGTGAATCAGTCTTCAGGCTTAAGGGAATAATATTTTATGTTTTCTATGTTGTAGCATCCTTGACTAAGTATCTTTTCCCATTTTGTTGCTTTTAGTGAGGTGATCTGATTTGAATCACATTTTAGAAATGTACTTTGCAGTTCTAATTAATAAAAATCTAAAAAGTACCTCAATATAAAGAAAGGCAAAAGATTGTGTTGCATTTGAAATTCCACATAAATCCATGTTTCCTGGCACGCATGAGCTGCTGATTTCAAAATTGTGTCTGATGTGATTAAGCATTTTCTTCATCTGTATTCTATCACTTCTATTATGTCTGTTTAATTTCCTTCTTTGGAAAGAGATCAATGGAAAAAGGACATACAGAGAATGTTGAGATGCCCCCTTTAGCATTTAATTTTGTTGTGTGCAGGATCTCAGCTAGCTAAAACTGAAAAAAATACTTGCTTTCCTCAGTATTAAATACTGCAATGTTTTAGGCTCAAAAGGTGGTAAAAATCAGGCATCTCACCTCTAGCTCTGTTTTCATCATATAATTTTGCCAGGATTTTAGATCTGTTGCTGCTCTATCACAAGGGATGTCAGCCGCCTGTATTGATGTTTAAAGAACTTAATCCATTCTGCTATGCCCTGTTTCAGAGCAGGGACCCATCATCTTTCAGCAGGCCTGTGTTTGCCAGATTTGAGCGGTATTTGCTGTGCTGTCTTCAAGCAAAATGAGTCATGATTTCTGTTGGAATGATTACATGGATCACTTCAGTTTGTCCAACTTGGATCCCAGCTGAAACTGGTTATAGTGAATAATCTAGGTCTGGAAATGCCAAAATACTCTGTGACATTGTATTGTTGGAATAAGATTGGTCCTAATATTGAATTTAAATTGTCTAACAAGTAAGATCTGCAGCTGCTTTACACATTACAACTGGACCATGATCAGAAGTGAGAGCTTTCCCTCGAACTGAAAAGAAAGTTCCTGTTGCGTTTTTTCCCCTGAGCAGTCCAGTACAGTCCATATCCAGACACCAGTAAATCGTCTGAGACCCTAATGGGGATCCAACAGAGAGCAGCAGTTTCTGAGCAGTGAGATCGCTGTGTGCTCTCCTCTTCCCTGTCATAGATGGAGTAACTTGCTGCTGCACTGAAAAACTGGGGTTTGGCAGTGGCTGGGAAATGAGGCAGCGAGATAAATAAAGGAAAAAAGCCAGCCCGTGGTTTTGGAGAGGCTGAGAACCAAGCAGAGCCCTCGATATCACTGATCCAATGATCAACGCTCACTGATCAAATGATCGATGCTCACTGATCAAATGATCAATGCTCACTGATCAAATGATCAATGCTCACTGATCAAATGATCGATGAACGAGCGGACGGATTCGGGGTTTGCAGGGCGCGGCTGCGGCCGCGGGGCGGCGCTGCACACAACGATTGAAACGGGACCGCGGCTCCAGCGGGTCTGGGACCCCAAAGGTACCCGGACAGCAACTGGGACAGCAGCGAGAGGGTCTGGGACCCCAAAGGCACCCGGACAGCAACTGGGACAGCAGCGAGAGGGTCTGGGACCCCAAAGGCACCCGGACAGGAACTGGGACAGCAGCGAGAGGGTCTGGGACCCCAAAGGCGCCCGGACAGGAACTGGGACAGTAAGGGGAGCAGGGGCCCCAGCCCGGGCCGGCGTTGGCGGCCATGAGAGATCCCAAATTCACCTGGAACACTGAAGCGTGGGCAGTGCTCGGGTTAGTGGGGAGATCCCATCTGCACTCAAACCCCAAACAGCGACAGTGTGTGAGCGGCATCTGCTCACCAAATCTGAAGCAGCCTGCACCGTCCAAAAAGAATTCTGCCTTTGGTTTTGACTGCAGGGCCGTGTGTAAGAGGATAGGCAGTGTTTCTTTGGCAAGGCAGTTCTCAGTTCGGTGCTGGAGAATACGAAATGTCACACTAATAGAATGGTTTTTGTCCTGCTGTCAGTGTAATGCATATGTAACATTCCAGAGCAAGACACCTGCATGGTCTGACAGCCTCTTACTGCTGAGCCCCTGAGAACATTCTCGTGCAGGAGGACAACAGCCTGATTTCCATGGAAGCTGTGCACCTGTAACTTAGTTGTGGTTGCACCCACAGATAAGTGTAGTCCTGATAACTGAGAATTCTGTGTTTCTATGAAATTGATGGGTCCTGACAAAAAATATGTGGTTGAATGAGCTGAAGTAGTTCAGAAGTTGTAGTGTTATTATTTCTTGCTATTTCAGTAGAGGAATAAAGGTTAACAAGAGTTCTGCTCTAGGACTGCATGTACTTGCTCCAGATTAGGTTAAATTTAGATGTAGCAGGAACTGCCATTTTCTTTCTTCATGTGCCTACTTCTAGTTTCAGATGTTCTCCAGGATTTTCAAGTGGAAACAAACCAATAAATACATTTACTATACTATCCAGCATAACCGTTTGATACTGAATCACCATGAATCTGTCCAGTGTCTGGCAGACTGGAAGTGCAGCCCACAAGTTTGGCAGCTCTAACCATTTTATAGCACTGAAAATGCACTGAATAACCAATGCTCAATTCCACTGCCAGGCAGATTGTGGAAGTGTGAGTTTTGCACATTTCTGTGCTTACTGTAGTTTTTCTCAGAGCAGATTTTGGGATTCAAGGAATGTTTCTCTGTTATATGGGAATGGTTGAGGAAACAATGTAGAATTATCTTGAGGTTAGTGAAAAATGGTGCACCTGACTCCCAAAATGCAAATCCTGCAGAGATTCTCTGATAAGAGAGCAGATGCAGTTTTGCTCGTGGAACCAGAGCAGTGTGTGAGGAGCGCAGTGTGATGAGACCGACATAACTCAGACACCAAAGGATCCTCAAATACATGAAAGATTGGCAAAGAGAAAGGGATTAGGCTCTTCTCTTTATCCCCTGCAGACAGCATGAGCAGCAACAGGCGTGGGTTGCAGCACAAAGCATCCAGGTCAGACATTAAGAAACGCTTTCTGATGGAAATAGAATAAGCACTGGAACACATTTCCTGCGGTGAAACTGCAGTGTCTCCAGCCCTAAAGGTCTTTAAGTGCGGGTAAATAAACATTTGTGTCTGCAGTGACCTAAGCAGAGCTGATCTAGCACTGGAGCAAAGGGCCTGGATGACCCCTGGGGTTCCTTCCAGCCATATTTTATGGAGGGTTTTGTGCTCAGGTTCCAGATGGGCTTCACCTGATTAACTGGAAATGACCCTTTTGCAACTTTGGTGTTCAGTTCCTTGAGAGTTTGTTCCATAATCACTTTCATATGCAAAGCAAGAAGTTCAAGGGCTTCTGTGGTTTCTCATCCCTCTTGCATTCCAAGCATTTGCTTGCCTTAAACTTGATGTACTTTGTCCCATCCTTCCCCTGCTTTCCCCTTCCCGCTCCTGTGAGCGCTTTTCACTTGCTCTATCTGGCACACATGGGTCTCTTTTATCAAAGGACTTTCACACCTGAGGCCTCCAGTCACATACTTGCAGTAAAGTAACAGCTTAAAAGCAAATCCTTTTAAATCCTGAGGCCAAACACCGTAACAAACATATCTTCTCAAGGGATCAGTTTCCAAATGTGCTTTTGAACCCAAGTCCCAGCAGGCATTTGGCTTTAAGTGTGTGATAGGACTTTATTTATTTATTTATTTGTTGCAGAGCCATCCCCTCCTTCATTGTTCCCATCTTAAGATGTGCTATTTAAGCCTGTACCTCTGGTGAATTCTGCCATTGAAGTGCAGATGAGCAGAGTGCTGCTGGGTGGTGAAACATTGCAGGACAAGAAGACATATCAAAATAAAATCTTATGAGAAAGTGTCGCTTCCAGGGAAAATGTGCCTCTCTGGTTTCAGGGAGAGAGAGGGGAAATCATGAGTCTGAATCAACATTTCTTTTAAAATCTGCTGCATGTGGGGCAAGGCACTCAGGCTGTGGCATTTTGAAGGAGACCTAAGAAATGTGAGTGATCTTTGTGAAATATTGTGCAAGATGTGCCATAAACTATTAAAGGTTCTCTGCAGGTCTCCTGCAATGAGGTTACACCTGAAATATTTATAAATAGTAATTCCTGGATTCTCAGTTTGCAAACTGGTACCTGCAAAATATACAGCTTGCCTTAGGAGACAGCACAGCTCATTGTATAGAATTATTACCTGTACTTGCAGATGAACATTAGCGCTCTGCAGGGCCTGCTCAGACATGCAGGTCTGCAGTTTGCAATTAGCTGATGACTTCTGCACTTTCCGTGGGTATTATTGCCTGGGATGTTCAGCCCCGGGTGAGGCAATGGGTTGTTTATATAATATCACAGTTGTTTCAGTCCATGCTGAGCACTGCCAAACTGTAAAACAAGATCAGCCCCACATAGGGAGCACAGCTCCCTGAGGACAGGGCCAGGTACGAGATAAGGCATGATTTTAATCTCTCCTTGTCAGCTGGATCTGCTGACAGTTCATTTTCAGGTGACTGCTTACCCCAGCACCATCACTCACCTTCACTTCCTGGCTCTCAGTTAAGCTCAGTCACATTAGGTTGTTATTCTTCTTTGAGGAAAGATACCGAGTAATCATCATAACATGAAGTCTTAAATAAAAAATGGCTCCACAGTGTCTTCTTTTTGGATCTTTTTAATTCCTTGTAAATCAGAGCCACTCCAGAACTTCAGTATCTGCTTACGTTCTCTTATTCTAGTAAATCTATCTTTCCATTCATGCTCTTTCTCTCTCACTTGTAAAGGAGGGTTTGTTTTTTCATGCTGTGGGACTTAAAGTACTAAGCAATCTCAGTTCTCCCCCTTTCTCTGAAAATTCCTTTATTCTCATTTTACTGAGAAGAGAAAGAGGGATTGTCAGTGGAGACAAAAGTTAGAAAACCCAGTTCTGAAATTCTGTGTAAATCTATCCGTCTAAATACCACTTTTCCATTTGCCATAAAAACCCTTTGACACTTTCCAGACCCTGACACAATTCTGTTTTTCTGTCCTATTCCCCAGCTCCATGGAGGTGTCAGGTGGAAATCTGGAGCTTATCTTCAGTACATTGGAACCCTTCAGATTTGTTTCTAATTCAGCTCTTATTCACACATGCAAATCTCCAGCCCTGTTTATCTGATGCTTTACATTCAAGCTTGTTAGTGTGTCGAGAGAGAAGCTGAAGCTTTGATTTCAACTGATGCTTGATGTAATTGGCTCTCAGCAATTCAAGTTACCCAGCTTATAAAATGTGAGTTTAGATTCTCTGTGCAGACCAATGCTTTTCACTTTATTCTTACCCAAGAGAAATTGTTTGAAATATGTTATTTCAAGAAAGTAATTCACCTTTGCTGTAACAGGAAACAAAAGGGCATTAATGTATCCAGACACTGAGCTGAAGAAAAGCAGGCAATTCTAAGGATAAATATGAATCTTATTATGGTGGATTAAAAGTACTAAGCCTTAGAAAGGTATTATGAACTTTTTTTAACAAAAGAAGCCAAATAAAAACAAATGCTTATAGCTAAGTATGCCACAGATAATGTGATGAGTTAGGATCCTGTCTAAATTTTTGCTATGTTGAAGGTTACCTCAATGAAACATGTAAATAATATTTTTTTTAAAAAAAGTGAAAAAGTGATTATTTATTCCACATCTTTTGCGCCAAAGGAGGGTGCCTATAGTTCAATCCTTTCTTCTTAAGAATCAGAACCCCAAAGGCAATCTAACGTAGCCTAAAGCTACAGATTCATAATTATATTAATAGCCATATGCTCCATTTCAGCTAAGCACCCCCCGGCAGTGTGGTAATCCTCCCTGATTCTGAAAGTTACATACAAGTCTGCAGATATAAAAACTAATAGAAATTGAATCTCTAGCAGAATAGAAGAGATTGTGACTAAGTTGAAAGCACATCCTTTGGGCACAATCAGCAGAGGGGATATCTGTGGGACATTGAAATGGAAATTAGCTGTAGCACATGAAGCCTATTGTGCCGCTCGTTTGTTCCATGAGCTCAGATCCATGGTCGTTTGCACTGCGTCTCCGCTCTCCCGTCCCCTCGGTGCCGGCTGCTCTGGGGAACGCTCGTGGCTGCAGGTTTGGGTACAAAGGGGATATTTCCCCTAAGAACAGCTCTGGCCGTGAGTGGGAGCCTTTGACCTCCCCTAGCCGTAACTGAGATCGCTCCAGTCCAGGTGGTGTCCACACCTCGCTGTGTCCTGTCCTAATAACCACAACCACGCTGTGCCACGGGAAATGTGCTCCTGCCCTGCCTCGTGTCAGGGATGTCACAAACACAGGGGATTTCCACTCCTTTGGTCTGTTCATTTTTATTCCTTTGGTCTTGTCAGGCAGCACGAGCACGTCCCCAGAGGAGAGATCTTCCCAGTGCCTCTTTCAAGTCGAACACTTCCATTATTCCTTTTCTGCAGATTAAGATTTTTTTTGAAGTTGCAACTAAGAAGGGCAAATTTTGAGACGAGTTAAATGCCCAAGTCACTGAACTCCGTGGAAAAATAAAGCCTTCTATCTGCTACTGGCTATCTCTCTCTGGAAAACATTAATTCTCAAAACGGCTGGGGAAATGGGAGCAAATAAAATCACTCTGCAAATTGTACAATCAGCTGAAAAGGGGTTACACATTCAAAGCTTTGCATTTCCAAAACTGCCCAAAAAACCCTTTGGATTCTCGTAGCAGAAGACTCTCTGGAAAAGTGTATATTCTTGTCAGGTCTTTAAACATTCCTGATATAATCAAACTTGCTACACATTTGCAGGGCAATTCTGCAGCATACAGGTATTTCTCTGCTCATTCCAGTGGCCATTTGTGAATTTGAGATGTTTGACAAGCTTATTTACACTACTACATTTATTATTTATTTGCAGTTATTTTACATTGTTAGTAAAAATACAGAATTATCAGCAAGCTTGCAGTATTTCTACATTAGTGATTGGGTTGACATTCCGTGAGCACCTAACGCTCTTTATCTTTGCACCCAGGTGTTCTGTCTTGATTTTCTCGATATTCCCAGTCTTCCAACTGTCTGTACACATGAAAGGTACAAAATTAAGGATTTACTTTCAGAACTTTGTATGGAGACTGAATTTTCTTGGTCTATTCGGTGTTCCAACAGAGAAGTGGGGTTTTTAAAAAGGCCTAAGATGTTTTTGAAAAGACACAGGAATGTATTTAAGAAGTGTTTCACTACTTTTAGCTTCCACCTGTAGATCACCTGAGGTGAGCTCCCTCGCTGTTGCCTTGCACGGAATGAGGAGAGCCGGGGCTGCTGAGGACGCCTGTGTCTCACGCTGCTCGTGGCCTCCGAGGGGCACTGTGAGCATCCCGGCATTCCCGAACGCTGAGGCGTTTCTCCCGTGTTGGATCCTGCCACACGCACCCTTTTTACAAGGCTGGTGTAAAGACAAGTACCACAAGATGTATATAACATGTTTCCTTCCCTTACATTTCTTGCTGTCCATAGGAGATAAACGTTCCTTGGAGGATTCCATCCAAGAGCATTCGAGCACTCCAAAGCCACTGCGCTTAGGGACATAAATGCCAAACTGACCCCAGGAAGGGAAAATCTACAGCATAAATTAAAAAGTGAAAGCTCCATCTCCTATCAGTGAACTTGCAAATACTCTTCTCTCCTGTGGGGTGTCAGGGACACGGCTTCACAGAAAGTTGATGTAAATTAGCTATTTAGTAATCCAGCCAAACCTGCCTTAAATCCATATTTTGTGTTGATAGGCCAATTCACAGATTAGGAGCTCTTATCTTTTTAGAAACTAATAGCATGATCCTTTTAAAAAGGTAAATTCTTATCATGTTCAGCTGGTTCTCTCATGGCTGTACCAGCCCTTCTGCCCTAAACTATGGAGTTTAATGTAATTGTATTTATAATGATGCTCCCTGCCCTTATCTCATGTTCCTTTTCCTGCTGTCCTTCCTTTGATGGAGCTCATTTTGTTGTCATACAGACTCTATGCCAAATGTTCCTCCAGTGAATATTATTTTAGATCAAAGGTTATTTTCCACTGGTTTTGTTAAGAAAATGATAGCAGGGGAGTAATTTTTTTGTTGGTTCCACCACAAAAATAGCTGCAAAGCAGCAGGAAGAGGGGGTTCTACAAATCATAACGCTTTATTTTTGTTCAGCTGCACTTATCAGTGAGTCTAAAGACAAAGGCAGGGAGATGAATAGAAAAGAGAGGTTTATTGGTGATTTTTAGTTGAAGTTGGTTTTTTATTCCTTAATGAAGATGTGGTATGGCAAAATTAATTAATTAGTGGAAATGTTGGCAGGCATTCTTAAGAGCCCAGGAACTTGGTATGGTTTGATTTTTTTAGACAGATTTTTAAAGTTTCTTTCAGGAACTTTCACCTCTTTCTTTGCTGGCATTTTCCCTGTTCCACACTGACTTACTTTTTTCTTTTAAATTGTCTGGTTGATTATCATAATTAGGTTAAACCTGTTTTAGCAGCTTTGTTGTCAGAACTGATGAAAGGACCAGGGCTGTAGTATTTTCTAGTCAGCAGATCCAATCACAGATACTGCTCCCTGCAAAGCCTGTGTTCAGGGCTGGCTCCTGGGGATTACAGCTTGGCCAGAACTGGGAACAAGTCAGCAGGAAGTTGCCTGTGTGAAAGCAGTGCTACATTCTGCCTGTTCAGAAGTCTCCATTTACGTTATCTCTTTTTTGGTGTTTTGTATTTTAATGTTTGTTGGTACGTGAATGTTATCAAGGGCCTCACCAGCTCACCGTCCTGCCTGTGGAGCCAGAGTCACACTGCCCCTACCCCTGCAGGGAAAGGAGTCAGGGAAAGCAGGGAGAGGGATCCTGGGCTGGTGTTATGGCAGAAAGAAGGGCCAGCAATTGAGAGCACAGGGACAGCTGCAGCTATTGTGGTTGGGGCATGTGAAACCGTTTTTAATAAGAATATCCTCCCACATCCATTCAGTGTCTGTGCCTCACTAAGTCCTAATGGTCTGTAATAACAGTTTCAGCCATGCACAAACAAGTGTTCTCTCCTTATAGAACACAAGCTCCATCTCCCCTGTATTCAGGAATTCTATCCTATTATATCAAACAGGGAACAATCACCCTGCTTATCTGTAGTAAGAACATTTCCCATTTAAAGTATAAATCTTTCAGAAACCTAGGAACAATTGAAACCAGGAAATCGTTCCAGAGTTAGGTGTACAATGAATCAGAACCTGCAGTGTGGTTCTGATTTGCAAAGCTGAATTGCAGTCCCTGAGCTGTGTCTAGTTAGTCCTGATAAGAGTGTGGTTCAGAAATGGTCCTGGATTAATGCAGCCTCGCTGGCACAGGCTCAGTGATTATTGCCAATGCACAGTGTTGATATTAATATCTGCAGCTCCTCAGTGGGAATCAGGACACAGGGCTGATTAAACACCTTGCAGTAGATGGTTTTCCAAAGTACAGCTTCAGAATTTAATTTGAGACAAGGTCAACCAAAAGAGAAATCAAATGCTCTTTTTGAGAAAAGGCCCCACACTGCAATAATATGTGAAAGATGGAGAAGAAACTACAGACCCACAGTGCACAGCAAGCCTGCAGGAAAGGAAGATCACTTACCTCTAGCTGCTGAATGGCATTAAGGTGTCACAATGTCTGTGGCAAGCTGCACAGAGCCAGGGAAAGGAGCAAGAAGCTTTGCCACCTTTTGATTTCTCCATTTGTTATATATCATCCATTTATGTTAGTCCTGGCTTGCTTTGATTGGAATCAGAAGCTGCCTTGTGAATGGTGCAGATACATGTTTGGCTTTTCTGCACTCTTACAGCAGTATCTACATTCCTCAAGAAATCCTCTAATTCAGAGAAATCTGACAGTGACATCTAGACTTAGTAGAAAACACTTCACATCCTTTGAGGTTTTTTTGCCTTCAGTATCTAAAATAAATCTAATTTTAAACACCTACATTTCTTTCAGCCACCGTTTCTTTGTACAAAACCTCTGTATGTGGAAAGCAAGGGTTAGGCTGACTGCACCCCCTTCACACGTGTTTGATTTACAGAGCATCCCCCGGTGCTCTGCAGAGCCAAAGAAGGGGCTACATTATTGCAGCTCCGTTGTGGAAGGGCAGGAGACGCATACACACACAAAAATACCTGTGAAGAGAATCAGGCCGACTGAATTCCTCAGCCAAACTTTACTACTTTCTTGATTTCTCACTTTTTCTTTAAGCACAGCATCCTTCTTGTGTTCCTTGTCCTCTCTAATTTGGCATTCCACAAGGATTTTTGCCGTTTACCTAGTTCTTGCTTTTAAATTTCCTAGAACAACACAGAAGCAGAAAATCGGCTAAGAGAGTAACATTGCTTGATGGGCTGCATTTTAAGCCCACTTTTTGTTGGAGTGTTGAATAAATGAAAAGTGAAAATATCCTGAGAAATTCCCGGTTATTAAAATACTACAATTTCCAAGCAATAACTTGAGCTATTCTTGCTCCCTTTTCCCCATTCCTCCCCCTCCAGGAGCACCAGTCTTCCAGCTGCCCGATATTGTGTAAAAAGCCAGGGTCACGTTGATGTCACATCTTTGCTGTGTTCCTCAGCTTCTTTGCACGCTCCTCGAGGTTGCTAGGGTTTGGCATTTGGATGTTACCGATGTGCTAATTACAGAGGAATTCGAGGATCTCCGGCAGTCGGCTTTCTGACCGATTTCATTGTTGTAGCCGTGATCTGTAATCATTGTAGGATTTACCTCCCAAAATCCATAGAAAGTCCATCTCTTTCTCACTCTGTATGGAACAACCTGAAATATGGCCTTCTAAAAGAAATTACCGACAGACAGTGGAAACGTCCTCAGCAGAAAATGGTGAAATCCTGAAAGCTGGGCTTTTGCATGAAATACTAAGGTGAGTCTGACATGCTGTACAAGCTAATGAGGGAGATCCAAGCTGAGTCCCATGGCCACCTCCTGGAGTTTTAGAATGGAATAAAAATGTTTACTGGCTTTGTGTCCATTCTCTCAGGTAGGCTGGGTTTTTGAAAACTCCATGGATGGATTTATGGATTCTGCTGGAAACTGCATTTGCTTAACTGAGATCTTAATCAAATGAGCTGCCTCCAAGTGCAGTTGGTAGGATTGCTGCCCTCACTTTCCCTGGGTTCTCCATCTCGGTGTTGGTGTGGAATGAGCTGCAAGGAGAATTCCTTCAGCTCTCACCCGCACTGCACCCAGCCCTGCACACAGCTCCTGGCTGCTCACAGCTGCTCTGATCATCTCCAAGGGAGTGACAGTGCAGGCCTGGAGCTGGGTCCCTGTGACTGCCTGTCCTCCCCACCGGGGCAGGATCCAGTCAGCCTTACCAAAAGCAGGGCTCAGTGGTTCTTAACCAGTTGAACCACAAGGAGTTTATTTCTCCCTTCGGCACTGTGGCCAGTGCAAATCCTTCCCCAGGTCACCCCTTGTGTAGGGTTTCCAGGTGTGCTTCACTCTGCACTGCTGTTGTAGTTTAACAGGTTACACACAAAAATGTTTGCTATGATTAATCTAAAAAACATGTTTGCTTAATTCAATAACTTGCTTTTTGCTTAACAGCCAATTGTCACGTTTTTTGCTTGTTTTAAAGGAAGGATTCTATACAGCCCAGGAGGTTTTTGTAAAAGTGAGGATTTTATTAATATGCTTCAGGTCTCTAAAGCCTTCTACGTGTGCTTCATTTAACTGGCAAGTGGCATCTCTTGGTTTCAGGGTGATTACCCCCATCAGAGCTGCTCAGTGCACGTCAGGTGCACAAATCTAAAACATTTCCTTTGCTTGTTTGTTCAATAGACCAGAGACTGGAGGTTTTTCAATAAAGGTTTTTAAGGCAACTTCCCCAGGCCAGGTTCCGATCTTTGCACAACCCCTGTGAAATTCCCAGTGCTCTGTTCTGCACCATCCCTGAGCAGCAGCTGCAGCAGCTCCGGGAGCAGACTCTGCCAGCAGGAAGCCTTGCTGTCCCCCAGACACCATTAGCAGCAGGCTCTTCATGAAGGTACATGTCAGGAGATTAAATTTTCTTGGCAAGCAAGGTAGCCCAGGGTTAAAAACATCAGAACATCTGCATGCTGCTGTCCTTCAAGTTTTAGCATGCTATCTTCAGGAATATGCTGCAGATTAAAGAGTTTTATTTTACCATCAAAGTTCTATATCGAGAATCTTTTGGAACAGGAAACATGATCTGTTCTGCTCACTGCTCTAGGCGCTTTCTTCATCTTTTCAGGAGTTTGAAAACTAATGTTCTTTGACATTCACTTTGCACTGACACCTGATATCCAGCAAATCAAAATAAAAATATAAATTTGATCTCTGGAAATAAAGATTAATGTTTACTATTCTGATGCAAATTAGAGTTCTCTTCCTGTCTACAGGGGGTCAGTTTAGAGGTAGTACAAAGGTTTGTGTTGACATCTGACTAATGGAAACAATATTTTGGCTAAGAAGAGACTGTTTATTTAATGCCTCTGAGTTTATACATATAGCAAATCTTCTATGCATTTTTAGTTTAATTTGCCTTCTGTTTCACATGTGACACTTCAAGATTTATATTTTTATGACAAAGTTTTTCCCTCTAGTGAGAAAAATACAATGTGTGTTGATGTAACTGATATCCCTTTCTTTAGTTAATGACTCCATTACTTAAATTTTCAGCATAGCCAGAAGCAAAAATTTAAGACTGATATATTACATATATATTTTTTTTTTTTAAATAACCTTAAGTGTCTTGATTGTGATCTGAAAAAGTGTCAAAAATTTCCACAAGCAAGCTGTGGAAAGCCTGGCAAACTGTTGAACCTTTTCTCTGCACCTTCGCATGCTGTTCATGCACATTCTCTGCCTTCAGCTCTCCACGTGCAGCCCCATTGCCCAGGAGGTGGAATCACAGGCCCCGAGCTGCTGGGAGGATATTCCTGGTGCCTGGAGTATCAGAACTACTCAGAACACTGATGAAATTCTTAATTTTCATTTTCTAACATTTTATTTAGCAGGCAGACTCCACTGAAGTGAAACTTATTGTTCTGGCAGTGCTTATTATGCATGGAATAATCCAAGTACTCTGCGAGTAATAATACAGCAGGTCCCAAACATGGAGCACTGTGCTATGTGAGACAGCTCATATTTTAGAAAGATATCTTTCATACATTTGCACTGCAATTAAAATAATGAAAATCACTGTAATAGCAGAATTCCTCGAGGGTAAACAAGTAAAACAGGATTTGCTTTGTTAATATAAGGAGTGAAAAAAAACCCAAGCAACTTCAATCCTAAAGCAAAAGCACACACACACAAAAAAGAAACCCCAAAAAACCCCACCCCAAAGAAAATAAAGAAAGAAAAGAATATTGTGTGGTAAAAACTTCAGCAGATTGTTGTGCTATGAAGGTGTGCTTGGAAAGGCGTTTGTTTGAAAGCAGGCAGAGCAACTTCCCGTCTCTGATGCAGAGACATGCGACTTCGTGCAGGGCATTTTGACATACTCCTGTTTCTGTGCTGGCACCAAAAAGACCATTTGCTGATTTGATCTCAGGCTGTTTTAGAAAATGCGCCATTAAAAAGGGTGTGTGCTGGGGGAGGAGGCAGGATTGCTGGAGAGAATCACTCCTATTCAGGCTAACCTATTTTTGAAAGGTGGAGAGATTTACTGCTGTACCATGGCCGTCAGCTCCTCAATAAAACTGGAAAAAAGGACTAAAAAGCTTCAAACAAGATAACTTGGTGGAGTTCCTTCCCTGATGCATGTGCTGAGGAGGAGCGATGCTTTAAGGCTGAGTGTGCAGCCCGGCGAGCAGGAGCAGCGCACGGGCTCCATCAGCAGCGCGTCCCCAGGGCTGGCAGTGTTTGCTTTGGGCCGTGCACACGGAATGTTGGCTTTGCTGAGCCCCTGCACAGAGCCCAGCCCCGGGCAATCTCGCTGTGCTCTCCTGACAGCTGCTAGAGAGCAGCGCAGCTTCCACGCGGGGAGCTAACCCTGCCCTGCCGCGCACAGGGCGCGGACCCTGCGGAGCGCACGGCGCTGTTTCCCTGCTCCTCGGTCTGCTGAGGAAAACCGTACATGAAGAGGAACTTGGGAAATCCCAAAAGTAAATACAGAAACTTCTGGTAACTGAATGAACCTGTCGCTATAGGCAAAACCAGTCCCTGTCTCTCCACATTTCATTCATCAAGTACAAGTTCTGGTGATAACATTCTATACAGAACAACCTAATTAATGGACAGATTCCAATGCAGAGCAGCTACTGTTATTTGCTATTATGGATTTTCAGTCCCCCTTAATTTCTTACATTTTCCTTTGACTGTAATTCAAGGACTATGAACTACAAGAAATATGTAAAAAATTCTGTTGTGCGTGCAGAAAACACACACATTGTGTGTGTGTATGTTTGGATAAATGTTCTTAAAGTGCTGTAGAATGCAGCTTCCCTGGCACAGTTTTCTGAAAGCCCTCTCTTGTGGGTGAGCAGCTCTGGGGTTTATCACCTTTCCTTTTCCTGCCCTCCCCTAAGTGGGACTTCCTTTGCTGTGGGCAGTGCAGCAGCTCTGCTCTGCTCTACTTGTCGTGTCCCATTTGCTGCCACCCAAAGCAAAAGCAGGGGGTTTGGCACATCTCTGAGACAGCTTTTTTTTTTTCCAGAACAACCTTCCAAGGACATAACTGCTCTCAGTGCCATTCCCGGGAACCAGGCTGCGTTTCTAAGCCCATTTGCTTTATGTGCTGCTTCCTGCTCCTTTCACATTCTTCCTCTTTTGTCTTTTAAGCCTGAACTGTGGAGATTCTCAGGGCCAGATTAGAACTTTCCTTCCAGGTGAGATCAAAGAGGGTCTCTGAGAAGCCTGGTTGTCTCTTTTTCAGTTAAAAAAATAAAAATCAAACTTTCCAACATCTGCTGGAGCCAGCATAGATGTACACACATCTATGTATGGTAGAGGATTTAAGGCAAATTTCTGAAACTGTTCTCAACACCTTTCACTGCCCTTGATATTTTATTTGAAAGGATCTAAATGCCAAATCTTAGTTTGTGGATCATGGCAGAAGAATCAGACAGGCAGGCTCTTGAATTCCTTATTTCCAGTTGCTGTGTTTCTGTTGAGATACTGAAGCTTATGAGCAAACAGATCTGATTCAATATATAAATACTGCAATGTAACTTCTAGGAAGTGTTCATTGATTATGGAAATTCCACTGGTAAAGTCAGAGTATTGGGATCTCATGCTGCTATCCAGGGAAAAATACTGGTTTATAACTGCTTTCCTGAAAGTGTTATCCTATCCTATATCCTATATCCTATAT
>VWYI01044912.1:0-146633 GCA_013399455.1 Anthoscopus minutus
AGCAGTGGAAGAAGTGAGGTCACAGATGTGTCCTCAAGGTCAGAAACAAGAACTTCTAGCAAGTTCTAGAGACACAACGGAAATTACCTCTGAAACCAGGTAATTTCACCAAAGATGTAATCATTAACACTTGGCTTTCACAATGTGCCCTTTGTTTGTGTAAATCTCAGAAGGATATTGTCAGAGGTTGCTGTTAACTAATGGCACAGTGAAGAGACTTGGAAAAGGTGACACCAGAGTCAAAAAGGTACTGAAATTGGAGTGAGCTCTTCTGAGTCATAGCCTGACTCAGCTCTCCTTGCTCCTGCTGCTCCAATACCACAATGGAACTGTCCTCTCTGCTCCTTTTTGCTGTTGCCTTTTTGTGGTACCCTCCAGCTGCCCATCCCTGCTCTCCAAAGCACTTACCAAAGTCCCTTAGCTGGCACGTGCTCCTGGGTCTCGTTTGGCAAAATGGAGCTACATCTGCACTTTTCTAAGTGGGGATGGATTAACTGTGTGCTTAAAAGCCCTGCTGGATGGAGACCTGGACTCTAGAGCCAGACCCACCTTCATTGCTGGAGCCTGCAAGGAGGATGTCCTGGGGTGACTTTATGATGCCTGTATTCCCAATTGTGTGTTCTGTTTATGTTACATATTGAGTTCTGCACCTTTAAGTCTGGTTCTGAGAGTGAAGAGGAGAAAGAAGAAGCCGCAGTTTGTTTTCAGAAACAGCTCTCACTCCCTCACAGCTCTCTCTGGACTGTGTTGTCTGCAGCACAGACAGACAGTGGGACAGAGCTCTCCTTCGCTTTTAGTTAGTTTTTAGCTAGCTGGGGCAGGAAGTTCCCTGGACTGTGATTTTTTTCCTTTTTCCTTGGATCTGTTCAAACCTGCTCTGGACTGGAAACCCAGCACACCCCAGGAGCTCACGCCTGTGGCCCACCAGGGCCTGGGCCTCAGCACTCTCCGGCGCCTGAGAGACTGAGAAGGGACTGAGCGAGCCGAGCTGCACCTCACGGCAAGGNCCTGGAGAGACCCCATTTGGAAGTTTCCTCTCAAATTCGTCCTAAACCAGGACAGAGGAGAAGACTTTTTTCTCCTTCTCACATGCTGACTGGGAAAGGGGTGAGCAAGAGAAGCAGAGAGAGCCCTGACTTGGTTTCTGCAGTGCATTGTTGTCAGCAGATCACTGGGCAATGAGGCTCTGAGTACCTGCCCTGAACCCAGAGTATCCTGGGAAGAATTAATAGCAAGGCTGAGTTGAAAAGTAGTTCTGTCATATTTTTTAATAAAAACGCTTGGAGAAAAGTTTTCCCCATTGACTTTGTTAAAAAGAAACCCAACAAAAGTTTTTATGCAGGCAGCTATTAATGGTAGTGTAAACACTATATTTAAACTATAATAACTAGTAATTATATTAAAGCATTTTGGGTTTTTTAGTAGGAACTCAGTATTACTCCTAATAATGATTCATTTGAGTAGTTCTTTGTGTGCAAAACATGCCAATGATTGTATCCAAGTCACACAGTGCAGGAGTGCTGGAACCTCTTTTACCTAAGCTATTTAAAAGCATCATCTTGTGCCTGCTATTATAAGAACACAGCATTTAACACCCTGTTAAAAATAAAAACCATTATTGTTATGTGTTTTCACAACTGAAGCTTATTTTCACTGTTTTCTCAGAGAAGTAACAGTTTGGGCTTAATCTGTTTGATTGCACCTTCAATTTTCATCCCTTTATGTTATTACCATAAATGCATGATTTTTAAAAGTCTGTTCCTGAAGTTATTTCACCCATCAAAAGCTTGGTTTTCCTTCTGAGGTGTATGTCTTATATAGTAAACTTCCCTGTAGTATAAGGGACAAAGATTTCTTTGCTGAATCACTACAATCTACAGGAATTTCAATACCTATATCTATGGCAGTTGAGTGACGTCTCTTTTAGTTTCTTTCCATTTTAGGTTGCTGCTTTTGTTTTGGGTCTCCCTAGACTCTCAGCACAGCAGCATGAGCTGAGGGTTCTCACCATGGCAGCTATAAGAATCATTGATTTTTTTTTGTTCAGTAGCAGAAACAGGGGAAAAAAAAATTCTGTCAGCCTTTTGAAATGCAATTCTGAAAAAAAATTAATTTCAGATCAGCAAAATACATGATTTAAGGGTCATGATAAAAAAGTAGAGTTAAAAAAAACCTGGTATCACAAAGTGGAAGAATAAGGTATGGCAACTATTCTTCCCTGACCTAGTGTTCAAAGGAAAAGACATTCACTGAGGTCAAAACCCACTCTTCTACACACAGAGATTTGAGCCAAAGCCCTTCTTTTACTAGAGATGTTCTCTAGCTCCAGCCAGAGGTCACCAGAAATAAGATGTTCTCCAGCTCTCCTGCTGTGACTATTTTACTTTTCATTGCAATTGTACAAATGCTCAGTGGTTGAGCAGAGCAGAGCAGAGCAGAGCAGAGCAGAGCAGAGCAGAGCCCATGTTTGAGTGAGTTTTCTGCCTGGTACAACCTTTGGTTGAGACACAGCACCATCAGATTTTAGCTTGGTGGCAAAGGCCAGTGAAGCCATTTACACTGAATTAGATCTCACTGAAAGAACAGGTTTCAGCCACATTCCCCAGAATGTGCTGGATTAGCAGCAGCTTCCCTGGAGAAAGGGAGTGGGGCTCCTTTCTCCCAGGCAAGGGAGGGCTGGAACCATTATTGCTGAATTTGACACAAGTTCATAAAGAATTGTTATGATCCAAAGCTGAATTTTTTAAATAATAAAAGGATGAAAAATGCTGTTTCTTAATGCTGCTCACCTCTTCTGAACATCAATCATGCAAACTGAAAGTCCCATTTTTTGTGACAGCCCATGCATGTGATCTTCACCTGCACATGTAGGAGAGCTGCTGGTGAATCCTTGTGAGTCATTCATCTCAAGGAATGTGGTGGTCAAGATAATAAGGTGATCTCAACTGACTTCCTTCAATTTCCTGGTCTCTCTGTCACACAGACCTAACCTGACAGATCTGCACATTGATGTTACCTTACAAATCTCACTGGTTTAAATTCAAAAGTCCCAAGGTAGTATGTCAGCTCTCCTACATGCATTATTATTTTTGTATCTAAATCTTCTTTAAATATTGGGCAGACTCTCTTTTCATAGCTGAGTAGTTATTTCAGTAAGTGTGGCAGCTGATTTACTGTTGGTACTGTGTGCACTTTCTGTAGTGAAGCATAAAATTGAAAGGCTTATGTCAAATTCATTCATACATGGACACGCTCAAGAACAAATTAATTTTAAAGCACTCACAGGGTATATAATGTTTCTATGTCATGCTTTACAAATCTATAAAGTAATTGATAACATAAAGCCTACTTTAGAAGAGAGCTGTAGTAGAACAGATAGCAGAATGATTTCAATCTAAAATATCCCAGTGCTACACTCCCCCAGATATCTGCAATTCAGATCTGATAGGAGCCGTGAGTAATCAGTTTCTAAAGCAAAATTATTATACAAGAAAAGGCTCTTTGTGCAATGTCCTCTTGCAAAACCAGGCTATTCTAGGACAAATTAGATTTTGTAACCATCAGTATGCAGCACACTAGATAAGGTGTCAGATTCAGATCTCAAACTAGTATAAATCAGAAATCAGAGCCATGAAGGATCAAGATGAACTCTTAAAGATGCATATTGGATAAATTTCATATGTAACTGTAATACCAGGGCCCTTGTAATTAACACTGAGGGAGTTATCAGCCCATGAGAACAGATGCCTTCGAGCTGACACTACTGTTGTGGTCCTTCTCTTCTGGATGGCACAGCCCATGGAGGGTACCTCAGTGCAGGGTGAGCGAATTTCCCATGCCACTTGAGCACAGGTTCTTTGAACATCCTTCCAGTGTTTTGTATTTGGAGCACCACCAGATTCTTTCTGCTTTCTTTGGCAGAAGGTGGAACTGCCAGCACGGTTTGGCACCAGCCTATTGCTGCATGGACCGAGGGACCAAGAAACCAAGAGAAGAACACCTCTCTCTGATCACAGCCAAGCTCCTCATCTGCTTGCAGCCACGTCGTGCCTGTAAATTCCTCCACACTGAGCATTTATCATTAGCAAATGTAATCTGATGATTAGGTAATCATCAGAAACATTCAAAGACAAGCAGTCACCCAAATAGAGCCCTGAGGTGAGCAGCTACAGCTGCCCTCAAATTGCAGGCTGGCACAGACAGGAATGAGTGCTGAGTCTAAGGAACTGGCACAAGCCAGCTGTGTCACAGCTACTTCTGCTCCCTCCCTTCATTTTTTTTCCAGGGGCATTCCTGCTCTCTGCAAGCAGCAACTTAATATATTAACAGTACAAGGAGTAAAATATACAGCAATGACTGTGAACTTCTGCCATGCTCCTCTTCCCGCTACTCATCCCACTTGGCATGTGTGTTGCACCTGGGTAGCTAACTCTGTAATTTGGACACAAGGACAGCGCTCCCTCATCTCCTCAGGAGAAAGAGAGATATAATCCGAATTTAGAATGTCTTCTAAAAGGTGCATATTTCAAAGGTAAAATTGCAACATGAAGCATTCAGAGAAACTATAGCCTGAGTACCACCTGTGTGCAGGAGGGGGAAGGAAAATATCATTCTTTGTAACAGCCAGTGGAGGCAGACAAAAGAGTCTAACTCCAAGCAGCTGTTCCCACTCCTTGCATCAGAGGGAGGAAGCCCTAGCTGCAGTCCCCTCATGCAGTGAACTTTGAGGTATTTATAAGAAGTGAAACAGCTTCCACAGTGCAGGGCAATAAAGGTCACCCCAGCACAGCTGGGCTGGTAACCAGCCAGTACAGCACAGCCACAGCAACACGGGGAGAAACCCTGGCTGCAGGGCAATGAGATCATCCTTCAGCACAGAAACGCAGGCTGGGGGTCACCATGGAGCTGGGGGAGGGGATGGTCACACAGGATGGAAGAGCTGAGCCTTGCCCTTGTCTTCTGCTAATTGCTGGGACATAATTCCTCAAAAATACCTAATGACACAGGGTGCATCAAACTTCTCAGCACAGGAATTGGTTTTGTTGGACATTCTCTTCCTGAAAGTCAATTCAAACTAGGTTCCCCAGAAGTCCTTTTGAAAAGATCGACCACTGCCAGTCTCCTGTACTGCATTCCTCCTCACAGCCACCACATTGCTGACACATGTGGAGGAAGAAAAGTCCTTATTCCAGCAGGAAAGGCTGGAAAAGGAAGAACTATTATCCTGAAATTCTGCCATGAAAGAGGAAGATTTCAAAGGAACCCGTAGAAAAATTGCATCCCAGCTCAGTGGGAATGCCTTAGGTATAGACTTCACCTATTTGCAGCAAGCCAATTCTGCAACCTTAACAACTGCTTTAAACAAAGGGATTCCTAAAATTTGCTTTATCATCAGAAGGCAATGGCTGACAGCCAGGAAGCACAAGGAGCAGTGGGGTGCTGGAGGAGCCCTCCCCCAGCCCCATGGCAGCCAGTGTCCCAGTGCAGTGGGGAGGCAGCTGCATGAGCCTGGGGGCTGTGCCATTTGCTGAGTGCTTTGCACACTCCTGTTTGCAGTCAATAATAAATTCTCTCAGTGTTAATAATTTGCAATGGAATGTTCTGTGACTTCTTTCTGCCTCAGGTTGCATTTTTTTCTTTAAAGTTTCAGCACAGCAGTTCAGCAGGTTTTGAGAACCTGTATCATCGCCTAAGGAGTTCCTGACTCCAAGAGGATACAAAATTATTCAGCTTTCCTGTGGCTGTCATCATAGTACTGAAATATTAAATAAATGGTATTTGGATTGAGTTTTTTTTTTTACTTGGATGATGAAAATCAGTTAGAAAATCCTTGACAATTATGTATCGGTGTACACCTGTCCCACTATTCCTTGCTGTTGCAGAGTGTTCCAGAGCGTTGGACTCATGGAGTGGTGACAGTGTGAAGCCATGATGCTGTAGCACCCACCTGTGAGGGATCTAACCCTCCTAAAGCAGTCACAAAGCTGGATGTATGGAGGGAGCTTGCAGCTTGAGCAGAGAGATGGATTCCTAAGCTTGGGCCCAGGAAAGCCAATATAATGCAGAAAGACTCTCTGTGATAGAAAATGTTAAGGCCAGGAGGCATTTGAAATGAAAGATTGCTGAGCTCTGCATAGAACACAGAGGAACTGCTCAGCTTTCCTGCTTGGTGGAGAGCTTCTTCTACTCAAGCGCATTTCTGTGGACCCCTGCTGTTTCCTACTCTTGTATTCCAGGAAGACAGTTATTGTTTGTCATCTCTTCTACTGTATTAAATCTTTCCAGGTGGCTGTCATGATGAAAAGTCTGTTGGGACTGCCCTGGACACCTCTGCAATGCCAGGAGGGGATAAGTCTTGATCTCTGTCTGTGGTAGATATTAATTCCTAGCCAAGATTGTCTCCCCTGACAACGTGCTGTCTGAGATTTTGGGTAGGAGGGAACACTCCTCGGAGATCATCAAGTCTCCTGTCCAGGCCTAAATAAAAAATCTCCCACAGGTAGGTCCTCTCTTTATGTGGATAAGGGAATTATTGAGTAATGCCTGTATAAAAGCCAGAAAAATGTTGATTAACAAATTACATTTGTTTCTCTCAAACACTGCCATCACTTTCTCAATGAATTGATGTGAAAAGGTTTCTCTCTTGAACTGGCTTTTTAACTGTGCTGCTAAGGAGGCAGGTAGGGTGCCAGGGTAAGTAAGCTTGTGCAGGGCTCTTGGAGATGATGGCTGGAGGTTGCCTCCAGCTGCCAAACTAACACAGGGAGAGTGAGGTCTGCAGTGTAGGCAAGCATTCTGCTACTGCCCCAGATTTCAAGTTAGCTTATATAAAATGTGGACTTATGCAATATATGTGCAATATAATAGACTTTCTAAGGTGTTTGACTTGATATTTCAGGGCATAACATGAGTACTACGTAGGTTTAATAAAGCACACAGGGAACAAAAATGAAGAGCTGCTTTCCCTGAGCACCATTTGGCAATAAGCCATCATCATTAAATATGGGGATACCTAGTAGGGATGTACAGAAATTGTTCCTAGACCTAAAACTGCTCATCAGCAGTGCAGAGGCTACACTGGATCTCAGCTGATAAAATCTGCAGCTTGCACAAGAATCAATGTTATGTTTAAAAGATGAAGAGAGGCAGTGATACGAGACCTGTTGCTTGGTCAGACAAATCCACTGTTTTTAAGCACAGCCAAATAGAGAGTTAAAATCCACAGAAAAAGAAATAGTAGCTGCTCTAGTTAAGTGCTGTTTTTTCTCTAAAAGATTTAGAGGCCGAATAAGAAGACAAAAACTCAAGTCCTGTAATAACTCAGAAGGCTAATGAGACCTTGACTGGCCAAGCACGGGATGCTGAGATGGAGGCAGGAGCTGAGACTAACAGTGCTATCTGTAGTCTTAGTATCTACTGAAGATCCTGAAAAACTGGGAAAGAGGCAGAGAAGAACTGCAAAAGTGGGCCAAGGACTACAGAAAGCACCTAATGGGGAGAGAGTGGTTTAGAAAGCACTGTCTGTCTATCTTGTCAAAAAGATTGAAAAGTCTTGATTACAGAGAATAACCCTTCACAGAGACAAATGAGCTCTTTATTTTGATAGAAAAGGATGAATGGTTAAAAGCTGAAGCCAAATATATCTGGAGTGGAAATTAGGCAAAACATTTTTATAGTGAGGGTTTGAAACAAGCTGCTGCGAAGGCAAGGAGTCTGCAGTACTTGATGAAGATGTCTCAATGCTTTTCTAAGAGAAAATTTTCTTGAATACATGCTACGTTTTAGTCCATCCCAATAAGGGCACAAATAGGTGATATTTTAAGACTGGTGATAAAATCCAGTTGTCTTTTTCAGCTTCAAGCTCTGGGACCTTGTATGAGCTATCTGGAGGCACACAGGGGTGTACATGCCAGTTGGGGGGTCTTGCTGGGAGAAGAGGCCGCTCCTTTCTCTTTCTCCCCTTCCAGAACTATAGTTGTGTCAGGAACCAGCACTGGCATTCAGTCCTAAAGCCTGGCTTGCTGTGTTTCCAAAATGCCTTCCAGCACAATGAGTCTCTTGCTTGTCTGTCCTCACTGAAAGTGTTCCCAGAGCAGAGGGACAGCAGGGCTGACCACATCAGCTCCCACCTGTCCTGGGCAGGATGGGCAGCTTGGGGCACTGAGCCAGGCTGACACAACTCCTGTGGGCACTGCCTTCATCTGGAGGATCATTCAAGAGAACAACCTGCGTTCTCATCCTGAGAGAGTTTTCTACCTGAAACTCAATGCTTTTTCTCCACTAAAATTGATATTCTCATTCTGTTTTCTCTCTCTCTTCATCTTTCAGAGATAAACAATTATTTTTTTCCTCAGTGGAACACCAACATCCTTCAAATGCCTATTGGTGAGCTCTCTTCAGGCTCTATGCACCAGTCCTGCAGCTCGGACTAGAAATGCTGTGCTGTGGCTCTGGCTCTGCCTTTGCACCCAGCCAGTGGTTCCCAGTATATTTAGAAAATTCTGTCTATGGTGGGATTGAACTCAACAGGCCCAAAAGACTCAAAAGAAGGTGGGTATGATTTCACCTGTAGCAAAACAATAATCCCCACCTTCTTTGAAGCTCATTGTAGCTACTTTTTATTCCTTTAAGTTGTCAGTCTCATGGCAAGAAGCTGGCAAAAATTAACTCCTACGCTTTGCTTTGCAACGGGAAAGTGAGTGCGTCATGCAATGATGTTTCAGGCTTTCATCGATTTATCTTTGACAAAATGCAGCTCTTTAGAGAGAGGAGATCTAAGATGGAGAAAAAATAAAAGAATGCTGACATTCTATCCTGGTACTTCTAGACTTTTTTAGCATGGCAAGTCTTTAATTAATCATTTAAATAAATTGCCAAATCTTCATACACTAACTATAGAAGAGTGAAAATCTGAACAGTGGTAGCAGTGGTGTAGCAGCCCAGGGAGAAAAAAAGATATGTGGACTGAGCCTGAAGGTGCAGTGCCTTGTGTTAACCCAGATGCTGTGTCTGGGACCCTTGAGTATTCAGCCCTTAGAGGAAGCAACTTTCCTCCAGCTTCTGAATGGTTTCAAAACAGTAACATCCACTGACAAGTGGCAGATCATGGATGCTCAGCAGGCAATTGCCTGGTCTCATGGTGATACAGTGCCCTGGGGTGACTTTATGATGCTTGTATCCCAAATGGTGTGTTCTGTTTATGCTGGATGTTAAGTTCTGCACCTTTAGGATTGGTTCTGACAGCGAAGGGGGAAGAAGCTGCAGTTTTGTTTGCAGGAACAGCTCTCACTGCCCCACAGCTCTCTCTGGACAGTGCTGTCTGCAGCACGGACAGACAGCGGGACAGAGCTCTCCTTTGCTGTTCGTTTTAGCTAGCTGAGGCAGGGAAGTTCCCCAGACTCACTTTTTTTTTCCTTTTTCCTTGGATCTGTTCACACCTGCTCTGGACTGAAAGTCCAGACAAACACTGGGAGCTCACACCTGTGGCCAACCAGGGCCTGGGCCTTGGCACTTTGCAGCACCAGAGAGACTGACAGGAGACCGAGCGAGCCGAGCTACACCCACAACAAAGACTTTTCTGGATTTGCCATCTCTTCAAACAGCAAGAGGTTTTATTGTTTAATATTATTCAATTTCTATTAAATAATCAGGTTTTTTCCTCTTTTCTCCAAGGAAATCTTTTCCCAAACCAGTTGGGGTAGGGGCTGCTTTAATCTGCTTTCTGGAGGGACCCCATTTGGAGGTTTTCTCCCAAGTTTGCCCTAAACCAGGACATACAGTAAGAAATTCAAGATCCTGCCCTTTTCCCAGTGTGTGTTCATTCCAGCAGGACCCCAAGCATATTTTCTTCTGTGACTTTCCAGGGAAAGCAGTTGAGTTACAAGGGACAAAGCTGTTTCTTTAGAAATAGAACTTCATGTAGGCTTAAGCACAGAAATACTTCCTGATTTATTTATTAATATTTTTTTTGGTTTGTTTTAGAGAGGGTTAATAAACAGGAAAACCAATGTGTCAGTGATGTGTTTTCAGAAGGATGAAGAATGAGCTATTTAATGGAAAATTGAAAGATGTGATCGCACTCTGTCATAAGCGTCTACAAGTTTGGCCATGGCATAATCCACTGACTTTTCTAGAACTGTCCTAACTAAATAGTCATAAGGAAGATGCAAATTAGACACAAAGCCCACATTCACAGGCTTGTGAATTAAAAGCATAGAATCTGACTTTTAGAGATAAACATTTAAATCAGCCAATTTAACAACTATTAAAAAACACCTCAGCAACTTGAAAAGTAAAGAAATCAAGAAAGAAGTGAGGATAAAATATTTGGAATTGCCAAAGATAAATGGAGAAGGAGAAATTAATGACAATTACAAAAAAAAAGCAAACCCAGATCCCAAAGATTTTCCCAGAAAAGTACCTTCTAGAGCAACCATGCCGCAGTAAAGTAGAGGAAAGCAGAGCTTATGAAGACATTAATCAAGGTATGAGTGAAAAGAAAATAATATGCTTCAGGGCACAAAGATGACAAGAAGCCTATCTGTGGCAATAAGAGATGATGGAAATCATACAGAGGGAAATATAACAAAGTATACATGAGGAAAGGATGCAAGCACTGCAAAACATCTACTCTGACAACACAGTCTTTTGCTCTCACTAAAAGCAAAAATCAATAAACTCTGTGTAGGAAGAAAAGCTTATTAAATCATTGACTGTCCAAGCAGATATTCCTGTTGGCAAACACATTGCTCTGTGTGATGGATGGACACCAGGGTCAAGAGGTCATTCACTGAAGTGATCAGGCTTCATAAAATCCAGATTTGCAAACAGTTGGGGCAGCAGAGGCTCAGTGCAGTTACTGCTGTTGGGTGATTTCTATGCACTGCAACAATGCAAGCTCCTTTTTGGATCAGTGAGAGGGTTTCAATAAAGGAAGAAGTGGGAGGCACTCCCACAGCTCTGGCCCTGGCCATGCTCTACGTGTGCCTGCCCATGACCAGCCAGGCTGCAGTGCTGGCCCCTGGGGCAGCCACAGGGCTCTGCTCTGGATCAGCAGCACTGTGGTTCACTCTCACACCCTGCTTGCCCAACGTGGAGCCTGGTGGTGCAAGTGGGATGAAACCTAAACAATGTAGTATCTGTGTGGAGACATGTCCTACCTCATCATCAGCAAAGGACTCCTGAGCCCTGGATCATAAGGGTTTGGCTTGGAAGGGACCTAGATCAAAGGTCATCTAGTTCAAGCCCAGTGCCATGGGCAGGGACATCAAGTTGTAAAGGTCACCTTACATTTGGCACATTCCAAAGCAACAATGAAATGCCTCCTTTGAATCTACCCTGTATTTCTCCCACTGTCTAGCAGCAAGCAGTAGCTTGATCCAAATTTAGCTCTCCCTGTTGGCTATTTATATTGCTGGTGGGTCTCTCATGCATTAGCATCAGCCCATTTCTTCCTTATGCCCCCTGCCCCTCCCTACACCCTCTCATTATTGACATCTTTGTGTGAGGTGAAACACAGAGAGCTCACTCAGTCACCTGTTGAGAGAGAGAGGCACAGGAAAGGAGCTTTCAAGGGAGAGCACTGGACTGTAAACTTCAGGAATGTGCATTTCAGCCATGACTGTGCAGCTGAGCAGATAAACCTGGGGCACAAAGAAACCATAGTCCTACAGGACCAGGTCACAAACCCAGTCTTCTTTTTCTATGGCACCTTGACCTGAGGTGACAGGACTGTACTCTCAGGGAGCTCAAACATGTTTCCAAGTACACCTCAGGGTCCTGTGCACAATAGCTGGATTTTGGTGAAGATGTGACATCTGGAAATGACAGCCATGGAAACGTCACCGGCCCTTCCATAGCTCCTCTTCTCCTCTGAGTTTCCTCCTCCTCCAGTGAGATTTCTGTTCCAACCAAAGGCAAAGGTTTTGCATTTCATTAAGTACTTCTTCCTTTAAATGATGCCTCATTATGACTTTCTTTTTGAGTTAGGTATTTCTTTAATTCCTAAGCATGCTAATTATTTTTGTCCTTTGGAGGGGAGATGGGCATGCTCTGACACTCAGAAATGATCATTTTAGACCAGTGTGGAAGCAGCCTTTGAGGTCAGGCTGCAAGCATCTGTAAATCCCCACAAACCCAACACTGTGTGTTTACTGCTGTGGATTGGGATCTACCCAATCTGACCTTGATAAGCCAACTGTTTTTCTGGCTTTTTTTAGAGTTTTGGGCTGGAAAAAGTACAAAGTGGGTTTTTTCCTTTTCCTGGAATACAAAGTGCTGCATCAGGCTGGTGAACACTTGGGGCTACTTCTGCTTCAATTCTGTCTGAGGAATGACAGGGGATCGAAGTAAATATTGGCCCTTTGGTTATTAAAAATTTATTTTGAGATGTTTTCTCCATCCCAAATTCACAACAAGAAAATCTTGTTTGTTTCTTGCAAATTGTGAAGAATTTTTAAATTCTCATGCATTTTCTCCTGAATGTTAACAGATGAGAATAAAATCAAAGTTATTATGTACATTAATAATAGAATACACACATAAAGATAGCCTTGAGGTGTTTAAACTTACTGTGTATTCTTCTAGATTGCTGATAGCTTTTGTATGTGAATATATTAAAAACAAGAAAAAAATTAGAACTAAATTGAAATGTAAATATTTTTGTCTGGAAAAGAAAACTAATTTGTATCAATAAAACAGTCACAATTTGTAAACATGCTTTGTTTGCCAACATCAACAATAATCTATCTGCAAGGAATGAATTTCTAACCTTAAATAGCTAATTTACTGTCCAACCTTACTGTAGCTGACACTATCTAAATAAGTTAGAGTTTAGCAAAATTCTTCCTTCCTCAAATTATAATTTATGCCTCTAATAGAAGGTAAAGCTTGATATTTTTTTATTGTTCTCAGACAGAATAATCCCCTTGATACTATGTTTATTTAGCAAGAGAAACGAAATTTTCAAATTGTATTCTTCTTGAAAAAATGTATTTTCAGAGAAGAGAAAATCAAAAATGCTTTTAACATGGTTGTCAGGAACCAGTGATGTGAAAAAAATGTTCCCACTTACTATTTTTTTATTTCTTCTGCGTTTTTGGCCATGTTTAGAAGCAATGCTGTCTATGATCCATGTGTGTGACACACTCATGGAGCCCTGAAAATCCGTGAAAAGCAGAAGGGCAGCAGTGGGCTGTCTCCTCTGTCAGGCAGCCTTGACAGTGTGTGCTGTTTGATGTCATGATCCCTTGCTCAAGTACCCAATTTCTGCAGGAGAATTCAACCACTTGTGGCTTTTGACAAAAGCCATATACTGGGAAACACATCACATGGAGTGGGGTGACTGGGAACCTTGTCTGAGGTAACCTGCAGAAACCCAGCCAAGGGCCAGACGTGCAGTTAAGGAAGTTATTTTCCAAATCTTGTTACACAATCAAGATGCACAAAATTTATCTACAAGTTACTCAGACACCAGAACTTTTGAAATTATTTGTGCCTTGACATAGGTTAAATCAGTTACAGCTTATTGAACGGCCTTCATTAATAGGTCAAATATATCATGGGGTCATTTTCTATGGAATTTGATTGACTTGATGCCAAAGAAGTTTGCCTTGTAAAGTTACAGGAGGCTTAACCATTCAGACTCCTCTCTGGCCTACTTATAGATATGGAATATTTAGTAAATGGCATGATCTAACCCTTGAAGAAATTCTACTGGGGTTCTCAGGAACTAAAAAGGTCAATAATCTGGTTTTAATCCAATCAGTGCAATCTCACAGATGGAACTGGTCTGGTTGCAGCCTGGAGTAATCACTGCCACCTATGCAGAGTGAAGGACTACAGTAGGCCAGTGGAGAAAGAAGTTCTTCAGACATTTTCTCTGCAGCAATACTGTATGAAAATAGAACTATCAATCCCAGAATGACAGATTAATCTAATTTTGGGGGAAAAGTAGAACCAACACTGATGGATGAACAGTGGCAGGAGGGGCTGAGAGCAGCCATGGAGTGTGTGTTAATCCTATTGCAACATCCAAGAAAGGACCTCATCCTCCAGCTCTGATGACTCGGCAGAGAAAAGATGTTTAAGGAAAGGTCCAATTTTATGTACTTAAAACATTGGCTGTGAGAATTTATTCTGCATGAGGGATGCAAGACTGAGCCCTTGGTTATGGCTGCAAGGTGTTACAGCTCCCCTGCTCCTTCTCCTGTCCCTGGAAAACCCCACAGCAAACAGGAATCCCAAACGAATGCTACATTTGTAAATTGAATACCTGCCAGTTGAAACTTCATTTTTCAATTTTCTTTGGAGGAATATATTATGAGATGTATAATGATGCCTAGTTTACCTTGGTTTCCACATGTCATTACGCTTATGAAATGTCTTTCTTTCAGTGAGGCAGATGAAATCACAAGATCTTGCTCTTTGGCTTAATTTCCAATTAATTGTTGCATTTGTTTTCCAAATCCAGGCCAGCCTGCTAAACATACTTAAGAATTTACACTTCTCAATGCCTGTTGGCCTTGCCTGAAAGGCCTTTTTCTTCAGCTCATTGGGAGCCCTGTAGGGGAAAAGACTGAATACTGCAAAGGTCAAGAGGAGTTTCATATTAAGGTTTATGTTGTGCTGTTATTTGAGTAAACAAAGGTAAATTCCAGCAGGAGGGATGAATTTACATCACATACAGTGTGTATTGACTGTGGTGAAGTAGAGCTGGAATGGAAATCTTTTCCCATTGTGAGGCAAACTGAGCAGGAGAGATGCGAGAGAATGTGGAGGAAGATTTACCAGAGGGTGCTGGGATGGGTAATGAACAGCAGAGACAGGAACAGCAGGAAAACACCCAAAAGCAGAGATTACTGCAGCACACAGAGCCTTTGCACACTCTGCCAGAGCAGGTTTTCAAGCTGGTGCCTGGGGTTATGTCTATACCAGTATATGAAAACAGACCATGTTCTCCTCTCTGGTCCTGAGAGCAAGAGGCACAGCATGGCAGCACCTATCCTTGTCTCCCCAGCCTTGCCTTAACTGTGGGCACCTCACATGCATCTCATGGAGGACAAGACTCCACACTTTGCTTTCCTTGACAGGTACTGACTCCATTTTCCTAGTTTCCAGAGCTGGGTGCCTCTTCTTTACACAGGTGTCTTTGGGGTGCTAGTCCCACCTGAACTGTGCTGGTGGATGTGTTGTCATTGGCCATGCTGTTGAAGAAGAGACAGCCTGGGGATGAAAGGCAAAGCCAAATAAAGAGATGTCTATGTCACAGTTACCTGATACAGTGACTGCAGCTTGTAATCAAGGATATATAAGGGTAGCTGTGGCCTATTTGCTACTTAGTGAGGCTTGCAGCAGGGTTAGGTGCTTCGTTCATCTGTATTTTCCAGCCTCCAGATGCATTTATTTATGGATACACTTAGCTTATGCTACACCTTGTCTATTGCTGTGCCTTTACAAGCTAGCCTGAAGTTAACCCTGGACCTTCTGGATGAAGTCTGCTTGCAACCCTGCTCAGATGAAACAGGGAGAGAAGCAGAGCTGACCCTGATGGATGTGTGTAGTGTTGGCCAAGAGGGATAGAGCTGTAATGACTCTGAAGGCGTGATGCACCTGAAACCAGTGTATGGGCTCCATGTCTATACCATGTCAGATACTGCTGTCTCAGCCCTGCCTGAAATTAGTCACTGTGAGAAAAACAGAGTGTCTTCTGAAGTTTATTAAAATGTAATTAAACAGTAAGAAATGAGGGGGAAAAAGGAGTAGCTTTCTGAACAGAGCAGTCTTGCTGTTCAGGAAAGCAAAAAGTAAGGCCCAGAATGGAGTGGGACGTGCATACAAGGAAATACCGACACAGATATTTTAAAATAACCATATGGAATGAATGGAGAATGAAACTACAAAATGAGCCACAAACAGAACAAATCTACATGAAGCTGAACAAAACCATGGAAGTTAGACTCACTATCTTTATCTTGTGTGAAGGTTTTATTGTGCCTTTAGGATAAAAAGGAGCTTGAAAGGATTATATATCACATGAAACACATCTGCCGAGCTTCTAATGGTTATGCTGTGAGTAGAAGACATTGCTTATCAGAGCCTAAATAATGTTCTCACTTTCACTTATAAACAGGAGCCTTAAAGTCTGGGAGTGGGATTTTCCAAAGCAGGTTCATGCCAGAAAAATATGTACTTATTCACTGCTGACAGGACTGGGAATTTATGGCTAATTCTGCATCAATTATGCTGCAGATCTGCTGTTAATCTATACACACATTCTGTCAGTGCATTAATACCCCTTAGTGCATAGACAGAAATGAAGCAAGATACAGACAAAGCAAATAATTTATTGTTTTCCATGCATCATGATCAGAATGAGACTGTTTCTTAGCAGAGTTTGGCATAAATGAGCTGGTCACACCCCCTTTCATTCTGGAAGTGTCCCAGGGCTTCCCAGGTGAGTTTAGTGTTACAGAAAACATTACATGGACAGCCTTGAAAAATTAATTCTTTGTTTCCAAAGAGCAGAAGCACAAAGAGATTTCCCTACAATTTCCCACCCATAGGCTGCCTGATGTCCTCTGGAAAATGGGATTTTCCATAGGACATGCAACTGTGCCTATTGTTACCAGAAGAATGCCCTTGTGTCTTTATAAGGTCCTCCACAACTGAGCAAGGTGGCAGCTGTGGTCCTGCTGGGACCCAGAGTCAGCAGGACAGAGAGGATGCACATGCACAGCTGTGCTACTGCCCTACTGTCTGATGGCCTCCAGCATCCTGCCCTGCTCAGCCTGCTGCACCCCAGCCCAGCCTTGCCTCTGTTCCCATTGCTCCTGGTGGCACCAAACCTCACAGGCTGGCTGTTTTCTGCCCTCTTAGCATTGCCCTGCTCCCCTGCTCCCTGGACATGGTCACATTCCCACTTGGTTCCAGCCAGTGACAGGCAGGGCTGGATTCAATCCAGTGAATCAGCAGCCTGACTCACCAGTAACAACCATCTTTCCAAGGTCCTCAAAGCACCAGCCCCACATCTTGGCTATAAATCTTTTGCTCTAGAGCAATCATGCTAGAAGGAATTCTGCTCCAGGTACATGGAGCACAAAATGGTTATTTTACATATTTACCTGTGATGTTCCACATTCTCATTCATCTGAGAGTGAAAGAGCACCAAGGTGTTTCTCACAAAACCCAGGAGGGTATCTTCCCATGTACTTACTTGGCTTTGCTTGCTACCCCTTGATGGTTTTTTCTGGTTAGTCAGTTTCCTCAGTGGGTTTAAAAATAATTTAATTTATCCAAATCCATTCACAACATTTCTGTAATGGTTTTTAATTGTGTAATTAGTGTAAAGACACATAATCATGTAATTAGGCTGTGTAATTACAACACGTAATAATATTGTAGTGCAGTTATGCACCTTTTTTAAACACAGGGGAAGAAAAAACCCAACATGCATATAACTCCAAAATCATAACTGTGAGTCCCAGAATGTCTGTAAATATTTCCTTACATATATTCTTATACAATCATTGAAGTTTAAATACAGAGATATATACTGTTAAAAGACTGCCAGGGAAACACCAATTATTTTTGGGAATCAAGTGGATCAAATTGTGTGGTGTCAAGATGAAATGGTTGTGCACAGGCGGCCATGTCTAAAGACAGGTGTTAAGGAAAGACAAGGGAATTTAGCTGAAGATGTGGTTATAAAGTATACTTAATTCCTTCATGGATGCCCTTATTTCAAAGATTAATGGTGCTTTCATCATATAGCCTGTGTCTCCTTTTCTCATGGTGGAATCAGATACAGAACTGATCCAGCTCCAGCTTCAGGCCAATGAGAAAGCTCCCTGTGGCTTTGGCACAGTAGGCTCATCCCACTGAGTTAAAGGCTCTAGGGATTCATATACCCATGAAAATTGGTGCCTTATTCTGCTTACCCCTGCCTCTGCTCTGGCAAAATCAGCCTTCCTTTAAGGGTGTAATGCACTTGGATTCAAGCACTTTTCAAAGACAGAGCAATGTCTCTCAAAAAGAGTTTGTTGGTGTTAAGTTTCATCAGCTCCCAAGTGGATCAGACAATCTGTTCCATCATGCTGGAAAGTGTTTTACAATTCACAGAATTAAAGTACAATGGGATTAATTGCTAGTAATTACTGTCTTGCTTTGAGGAGTTCAGGTGAATGTCTCCAGCGTTCATCTACATTTTTGCTCATTTTAAGACAAGGATGGTAAATCCCCAAACAAGGCAGATGTTGCAGGTTTCTGTACACGAGATCCTTCACCCCCAGCTGTGAAAACAATGCTGTACCTGTCACTGGTTTCATACTGAATTAATGAACAGTTTGAAAAACATATCACATCTTCAGTAGTTGATGGACATGTTAATAATGTCTTATTTAGTTTTTGCAGAAGCATGACCCAGTTTCATTCACACATTGGCACTGCAGTTAACTACAGCATTTGTTATATGTACAACATACAGTTAACTGCAGAATTTAATGCAAACAGGTGCCAGAGCTGGAAGGCTTCTGTGCCCTTACCTGAATGGAAAACCCCTTCTAATCTCAGATGAACAGCACAACTGGCTAATGCTTGCTTTACAATATGCACAGATCACTCCAGGATGCACCAGTCTTTCCAAAGGGTCTGAGAAACTTTTCAGGTCAGCAAGCAGCCACATCAGTCTTGTTGCCACGCTGAGATGGATGTGTGACTGTCCCTGTTCCCACTCCCTTCCAAACAAGCCATGTGTTGTGCAGAAACAGCCTGGGTGTCCCTGCAGCTGCAGGACACTTCTGTGATCTGGTGACTACAGGAATACATTAACTTTATCTCTGTGAGCTCTGACATGCAGCTCAGCAGCCATGAGGAGGGGGATGGAGCCTGCACCCAGAGGCAGAGGCTTGAGAAGAGGAAGGCATCTGGACCTCCTTCATTCAGTGGTGATGAGCTTTTGGATCAGCTGCTATACAACACATGTCATTAGTGGAGTACCCAAAGCACCCTATTATGCCACAACACAGTAATTGCTAATGGAGATTATATATTCCAATGGAGACTGAAAGTGTATATAAAAGATAAACAGACTTACAATAAATCCTTATTCTAGTTCAGTTGCTAGAACAAAAATCTAATTTTGTCTTGCTCCTGATAAGAAAAAGCTGCTTCTCGTCTCCTCAAAGTGAAAATAATAGTGGTTCAGACCAAAAGCCATGCTGCAATGTATCAAAAATAATGAGTTTCTAAGAATTTAGTATTTTTTTGTAACTTCATGTGGTGTATTTTATTTCCTCCTAATCAAATACCTGCAACTTTTGGCAAAAGGAGAAAAAGAAAAATCAAAGATTTCTTACTAACATGACAAACAGAAAACCTCTGCGTTATGTGCAAATATTTTGGTTGGTCTTCCTCTTTCCTGGAATTTGGTGCGAGTTAAATAATCACTGATATGGACTCTTGCAGCAAACAATGGCTGAGATATCAAAACTATGGCATGAGTTTTATTTTTGTGCATCTTGGTGAATGCTTCTTACTGCTGATCTCCAGAGGTTCAGCCAGAACAGTTGCTGCAGCAGCTGAAGTTTCTCATGGCAATCACACAACGTGCACGGTCCTGCTCAGCCTGCTGATCCATGAGACACATTTCCTGTGCTGTGCAGATCCAGGAGGTGCTGCTTGCATGAGTGGAAGAGACTAGAGGGTAGAGAAGCCTGGCATGACATTAATGAGAACGTGGCAGTAATGAACTCCAGCCCTCAGCCCTGGGTGGATCTTGCCTGGCAGACAGATGCACAGCAGCCTCCTGCTGAGCCACCCAGCGCCACGAGGGACAGGTGCCACCTTGTCCCCACCAGCACTACCATGCTCCCATCACATCCTGACCTGCTGGCTATATACAGACACACCTCACCCCTGTGTTTGCCAGAGGAACAATTTGGGATTTACAGCACGCTGTGCAGACATGGCACCTACAATTCTCGGCCTTGTCCTTCTGAGCAGGACGAGATTTGTGTTGTACCCTCTTTGGCTCTCTCTTAGGTTGTTTGAACAAAACAGCACCTCCTTTCAACTTCCTCAGTTTGATCAGTTATTTTTAACAAATTGGTTTTTTTACAGTAATAGACAGTTTTTTTGTATCTACTTCAAGAGCAACTCCAGCCATTTTAGGAGTGTTAGCAGAGAAATCCTTAGGGAAGATGCTGCAGGCAAGCAAATAGTGCTGAACAGGCAGGAAACTGAGGCATAGAGCAGTTATGTGCTTTGTAAGTCACACAGAACTGGAAATAATCTTTTGACTGCCCACTCCTCCTCTTGTAGCTTCAAGGTGAGGACTGGTTCCAGCCTCCTCCTGTTCTGCTTTTTGGGTGCTTTTGAGCAAACGCAGTGTTCATTTTGAATCCAGCCAAGTCTAGTTATTTCAGCACTGAATTACTTTTCCTTCCTGACCCTAACTGTATTTCTTTTGATTACAGAGAGCTAGACAAGCTGTTCACAAGGCAGACTGGGCAGTGATGCTGGGGGACACTTGGTGTTTATCACAAAGTAACACGACTCTGAGGTCCCTGTGCAGCTGCCTGTGTCTGAAAAGGGGGATGCAGCTGTGACAGGGGGTTAATTCTCCACCCAAGCCCATAAATCATGCATGTCAACAGGGTTTCTTAGCTCAACCAATACTGCAATTATGTAGCTATGAGACTGTGAAGATTGGAGCCAGGCTGTGCCTTGCATGGGCTACTGTGAGCTTTGGGATCTGTGCCCTGTGTTACATGAAGTGATATTCACATGGCCAAACATAAAAATATTCAAAATTCTCCTTTCCAGATGGAAATAGGGTGTTATTAAAAGAATAAAGGAAATGTCTATGCAGGTGAGAGACTGTATGGGGAAGGATGGATGTTCAATGCATTCCAAACCAGCTTCTCCTGTGAGTTTGGCCCATTGGTTGTCCATCAAGTTGCACTGGGATAGGTTTGGATTGGATATTAGCAAATATTTCCTCATGGAAAATCTTGTCAAGCACTGGAACAGTCTGCTCAGGGAAGTGGTTGAATCACCATCCCTGGAGGTATTTAAAAAAAGTTTAGATGTGGCACCTGGAAATGTGGTTTAATGGTGGATTTGGCAGTGCTGGGTTAATGGTTGGACCTGATCCTAGAGGTCTCTTTCAACCTCAAGAATTTTCCTGTTCTGTGTTCCTATATAACAGCATCTCTGCAATACCCTGATGAAACAACACACAGGAACTGGAATGCAGAGACCAAACCAGTAGCTCAAAGCCCTTTCTCTTGGCACAAGGTGCTGTGCAGATATAGCTGAGTCCTAAACCCAGGGTGGCTGTGTCAGCTCCAAGCTGTGCTGACGCACGAGGCATCTGGAGCTGGTGCTGTTAAGGAGCCACGCTGCTGCAGCTGCCTCAGGCCTGAAACAGGCCATGTTCCTCAGGGCCAGCAACTCCAAACCCCACCATGGTGCCACAGTGCTGCTGCTCCTCCTTCCTTCCCAAGCCCAGGGAGTCATGAGCATGGAAGAATATTTTGATGCAGATCAAGTTTAGATGTACTTATGCTCTTCTAAAGCTGTCTCAGCATGTACAGCAGTTGAATTAAAACTTTTGCCTTGGGTACCAATAACTTTGTGTTCTGCCCATTTTTTTTTTCATGTGCTTTGAACCAGGAGTTATAACCTCACTCCAGGTTGATCTCTAGGTTTACTCAGCTGGACAGAGCACAGTGAAGTTTCTATTTCAGGAGAAAAATCCTGGTTTAATAGTTTTGTTACAACAAAGATTACAGACTTGGTTCAAATCTTGCTCACACCTCTGTAAGGGCTGAAGTTCATTGCAGCTGCAGCAGAAATCAGATGAGGTTGGTTTAGCTTGGATGGCCACTCCACTGGCAAAAGCCTATTCATACCCCCCACTGTCTGTGGGAGATGCTGGGTCTGGGTTCAGACTAAAAGGCAGCTGAGGCCTGGACCAGAGGCAGCACACTCCAGAGCAGTGCTGACAAGGCAGCACAACAACAGCACATACTTTTATGCCACATTTTCCTTAGCCATAACTACTGAAATGCTGCTTCTGCAAAATGCTGCATTTCCGAGACCAGCTCTTCTTTATCTTTTACTCTTTAAAGGAAATTGCTGCAAAAGGTTGATTGACAGGATTTGTGAATGTAGCTTTTTCCTTATCTACAAACCACTTCTGCTGTGGGCACTGCTTGCCTCTTGCTCAATAGAAACAGATAATACCTATTTTCTGGAAGGTAGAGGTTCCCCAGATGTGATCCATGGTCCATTCAGTTTGTCAGATGCAGCAAACATCCCATCTTTAATCAGTACTGTAGGCTGCAGCTCGTGAACCTGGTAACATAAGCCTTGGTAGCACTTGGCACATTTGAACCATTATCTGTATATGAGAATTGATTATCTTGTATGCACCAGCCTTCAGGAAAGTTTCATACAGCAGCTGCTGAAATGATAGTATCTCCTAGAAGATTATCATTGGCAGAGGCAGGTTTGTTGGTTCTACTTTGTTTATCTTTGTCTGAACAAGGGAATAAATTCTCTGAAGCACAGGCTGAGATTTTATCAGCCAGAATGCAATAGGCAGTGCCAGTTCCCTGGCACATTTTTTGAGCTGCCCCCACACCAAAGCTCTGAGTGAAAGGTACTGGCCATGCCTGTGTTGCAAATATTTTAAAGCATAACTTTTAGGTAAATAGCCAATTTTTCAGTTCAATGGCTGGAGCAAGCAGTGGAAAAAATACTTTGGGGATGAACTGAAAGAGAGTTTTTACAGTTTCTATTGAAAAATGGAGTTCCCATGACTTAGCATTGTACTGCTTCTTTAAAGTTAAACTGAATTTTTTCACTAAATACTTTTTGAATTACTTAGATACTTGAATAGCCTTTTTATTGGTCAGCTTGAAACAAGCCTAATGTTGCAAGAAATCAGTGCCTGATTTTCAGTGAACATCATGTGTGCTCCTTCACATGGACAGAATATAATGACCCAGCTCCTTTGTCATGGCCCCATGACACCTCCACAGCAACACTCTGTTTTCTCTTGGACTCCTGCACCTTCTATCTATGATTCTTGTCTTTCTCATGTCCTCAGATCCCCCCCTTGTACTTCTGACTCCCTTTCTGCCCCAGACATTTCCTAACTCCCATGCTTCCCACATGCCAAAATGTCTCTTAGAGCCTCTTTGTTACAGGACTTGTCTTCACTTTCCTTACACTTTTAAGTATGTATAGATATATGTTTATATAAAGACACACACACATGTGCCATGTGTTCCATGTACCCTACCTGCTTTATTTATCATGACAGATGATGCAGCAAAAGCAGGAAGGGTGGCATATCTGACATGAGATTTATGCTGACTTGGTAAACCAAGTACTGTTAAGGACCAAATCTCTTTCTTGGCTTTCCCTTAGTGGAATCACATACTAATATTTTAAATTTGTACATTAATCTCTGAAACACTTCTGGGAGTTTTAAATTTTTATGATGTTAGCCTTTGTTAAATTTAGTTGAAATTGGACAATGAGTTTAAAGGTTATTAGAGAAGGGGATTGATAAAGAAGTGGGCAGATAAGCAATGTAATTGCATAAGGAAATTATTCTGATGGTGAAATTAGGAATTTTTGTTTTCAGATATCAAAATGAAATGTACTAGAATGAAAAAAATGCAGCAAAAGCAAAGCTTAAATTCAAGACTCATCTTTTAAAAAGCTTTTCTTCTTGAAACACTATTGGTCATTGAAACTGCATTTTGTAAAAAGAGGGTCCATTTTAGGGTTTATGTTGGTTTAAGGTCTGGCTGGGGCATATCATGCCACAAGGAATCACGGTGAAATTGCTGAAACTAAAGTCAAATTTCTGAATATATTAATTGCTGTTGAAATAGTCCTTCTGTCACTAGAGAATGGTAGACAAAGGAAAATCATAACCACGGGAGACTACATTTCTTGGAAACCTGGAAAAAGAACTGACATGTACAAGGTCAATTCACTTGCCTAATTCAATAGAATTCAAATGGCAAGGTGGAGTGAGAATGCTAAGACACTGCTGTACTTCTCAAGGCAGGCACAGGCCCAGGAAAGTTGACCTTTGGCTCTCTCACAAAGCCCTGCCCAAAAATGCAGCAGCTCTGTCCTGACATATTGACATGGCACCCGTGTCCATCACGTGCCCAGTCTTCAAGGACAGTCCTGTCAGGAACATGCCATGAACATTGTTCAGAAGAGACCTCACTTTTTGAGGGCAGCATATCCAATACTGACAACCTGGTGTCCAGAGACTTGAGAGGCATGTCCAGGTAAATCCCCTTTCTGGCAGTAGGTAGTAGGTAGCTAAAGGTAGCAGACCAAGGATGAAGGCATCCAAAGCTACACAAGTTCTGCATTTCTCAGTTCCCCCAGTTAAAATGTTTCTAGCACAGGGTTAAGATACATGTGTTTTTGGCTACTGCATTAGTCTACTATCAGCTGTGCAGAATAAACCTTTTCTTATATAGTTCAGCAATCAGTCATTCTCCAGATCCAGTTTTCAGTCAATTTTTGTCAAATATCTGCTGTACTTGAGTCAATGATCCAGAAATGAAAAGTACCAACTACCTCAAACTGTCAAAGCTATCCAGTTCACAAATTCCACTCTTATAAAAAGGCACAAAACATTAACTGGACTGGACAAGTGATGAATTGCTGCATTCTCTTCCTGCTAAAAAAAGTTGAATTAGTTAATGCAGTGGGCTATAGCTAAAATAGCCCACATACACTTTTTATATGGTAACATTCACCTCATAAAGCAGGCTAAGAACAATCACATAATTTTTAACACTTTTACTGGTAATGCTTAGAAAGTAATATTAGGCATGCATTAAAAAAATCCCTTTAAATTTTGGTTTTCATCTGCTTAAGTGATGATACAATCTCTTTTTTCCTCCCCTTTAACTATGAAAACATAAATTGAGAAAAAGTCTGGTCCTGGGATTCTGAAAGTTGAAGATCTTAAAGAAAATTGAAATAGAGATATTTGCTAAGTAAATGGTATATAAAGACATGCTCTATTAAAAGTGAGGGGAAAAACACAGCAAAAAACAAGAATAAAGGAGAACCAAGGTAGAACTGAGGCACAGCCCAGGAAATCTGACAGGAGAAAAAATGAATGTTTAATATTATTTTTAAAATGTCTAGTTTGAAAGAAATTTACTTTCTCTCTCTGCAATTTTTTGATGGAGACCTTAATTTACATCAGAAGGCAGCCTAACTATAGGTCTAGACAAACAAAGGCTGATAACTGTGATTTCAATGCTATGCAGAGCTTTAGAGAACATTCTGAAGAATAATGGGACAGCATGCAATGCAGCTGTAGCAGGGATAGATGGTGCTGAACCAGCCTGATGGGTTTTAGGTGTAGCTCCAGAATATTAAAAAATAATCTAAATAGCGCACAGTGTGCCACAGAGGGACTGATCCCGATGCCCAGGATCCCTTGCAGTGCTCCCCCAGCTCCCTGCTGAGGTAACTGTGCCTGTGCTCCCCGTGCTCCCAAGGGCCCTGCCCTTCCAGTGCCCCTTGAGCCTGTGCCCAAGTGATAAGCACAGCAGCTGAGAAGGTGCAGCTCAGAGCATGTGTGCTCCCAGCCATAGGCATAAAGTAAGGATTTGGGTGGAAAGGGAAATAATAGGAAGATGCCGCTAACCCTTTCAGGCAGATCAGCTGGACTCAAGACTAAGACTGCTGGTTGCTGTTTTCCTGCTCACAGCACCATGAACTTCCCTTCCTTGCCTTCTCTTCAAATTTCTTCATTAGGTCAGATATAGTCTTTGCCTAAAAGTGGGCTCCCATCCAAAGTAGACACCCTGTGAGAGCCAGAGAGCCAAGAAGTGGCCTTTGCACTTTCTCTTTGCATGCAGCTCCAGCTTGCACGGAGGTTCCCAGGCTGTCCTTCCAAAAACAGTTTCCATAGAACAGAGAAAAAAGGTCAGTGTTAGCCTGTCTACAGCGGGTTTTTGAGACTATGTTGGGTGAGCACACACCCTGTGTATATCTGCAGGCATATCAACTGCACTAAAAGGCAGTGGATGAGCTCCAGTTGGACTTAGGAAAGGTCACACCTTGGCAAATTGTTTGAGACCAGGATATTATATAGAAATTACTCCAAAGTTTGAAATCCCATCAATTCATTCTGTAAGCCTCCATACTTAGCATTTTAATAACATTTTTATACCTGTATTTGTGTCTGAGTACAACTGTAGTGCCTCTAACCTTTGTAAGAACTGCTTGATAGATGAGCAGACACAGGCTGGAATGTCAGCTGCTCACTAGTGTATAAATGATTGATCAGTGTATAAACCTGCTCATCTTCTGGCATCATTGTAAACATACAAATTCTAATCATTTCACAGAGCCTTTTTAGGGATTTATTTAAGGTAAACTTGTCAGTCCTCTTCAGGAAAGAAAGTATGGCTGATGGTTAGAGGGGAAGGTTTATTATACTTAATAACATGTCATCTTTGTCCATATGGGCTAAGAATTAACATCTACAGAGCCACAGGGAGCATCCATACAAAACTGAGGCAGAAAAAGCAGTGCAGTGTTGCTCTTCAGACAGCTACTGCCTCTGCTTGGAAGTGCTGAGGCTACATGGCACTGAATACCCAGAGATTTTCAACCAATTTTTAAATTTGACAATAGGATTCTGCAGGCTAGTTCTGAAAGTGAACAGAAATACCTCCTTAACACTGAAACAAATTTTTATTCTCCCAAGCAAACTGCTCCTTAACCATTTGGAATTACTTCTTTCCATGTTGCTAAATCCAGAATTTCTATTAAGGATGCAAACATTGTTTTTACGGCTGTTCCTGTCAGTACAGCACTTTTATACTTTGCCAGCATGGCTTCTGTACTGAATTTCCAATCAACCCTTTGACAATTTTTCATTTTCCTTAACATTTGAAACATGTTGAATGATTTCTAGCACATTTCCACTTTCTCTAGTAGACCAATATTTGTCTCTACAGGATATATGATGTCTGATCTTTATTGCTTTATCAGTTTTACTTGCAAGGGGTCAGTCAGTTATTGTCAGCTATGATAGTTCTTGAAAGGAAATGTGGATGTGTTTGATATACAGCAAATGTTAAAACACCTGAAAAATGTTGTTTTGAATTTCTGTGGTCAAGAATTCATATAAGTAAGATTCATGGCCATTTAAGAATTGTATTAATTTCTCTAATGGCTAAAATTTATTCCCATCCTCTAAAGTTTTTAATGGTTTCATAGGATGAAGCTTGCCCCTCTCCCCTGCATTATCACGTCTAAAATGCCCAGTGGAAAAAAGAATTGAGGATTTTGGTTCAATAATCTACTTAAGAATAAAAAGAATAGTAGTAAACATTTTGCATAAAATGAGTCCATTTTAGTTATGCCAATTGAATTTGGTTTCTGAATGTGCTCTTTCTGAAGTAATCACTAAATAACAAAATTACTGTACTGTACAGAGATTCCAGATGCATCCATTTTAGCAGGCATTTACATAATGCTGCTATTTTTCTCAACTCTTATCTGGTGTGCTCTTATCTTTCAGGTATATTGTTATGGTAGAAATGTAAAAGTGCAGCTAAGCTATTGCCTCTGTGCTCAGGACGCAAGAATATTTCTTCCTTTATGTGTCATTAGCAATGCTGCTGGGTTTTCTCAGTATTTTTAGATGGTTGTCTACCTTTTAGACCCTACAGTGGGCACTCAGGGTCTCCAGCTGGACCAGGCAGTGAGGAGCATACACACTGCAAAGATCTGCCTTTATTCACTGAACTGTCCAAAGGCAGAGAGAAGTTACAGAACCCTTGGAAGAGTAGGAAAGGAAAGCAAAATTATAGGAAGCACAAAGCGTCCTGACCCTGTTAGTTCTGAGAACTGGGACTTTGTGTCTGAATTCAGCACACATGCAGAAAAGAGAGAAGGTGGCTGCTGGTCTCTTGTGCATCTTTGCATCTCCTAGCGAGGAAGGAGGATATAAACCTGCAAAATCCAGATTTTCTCCAGAGTGCTGGGTGCCAGTGGCAGTGTCCATTTTCTCTCTCAGCTGCTGCAGTGAAGAGGCCCAAGGAACTCTTCAAATGGCTCATTCTATAAGCATGGTCTGAAACAAAAGCTACATCAAGGAGTAAGAAACGTAGTCCTAGTCTGGGCCTGTCCCAGGGATTCAGGGAGAGGTCAGTGGAACAACAAACTGTTCACCAAGCTTGTCATTCAGGAGAAGATGAGGGACTCAACAGAAAGTCCAGATCAACTCTGTAAGGGGACCAACAATAACATGAACAGTTTTAAGGGTCCAGACTAAAGCTATATATTAATGACTAGCTAAAAAGATTTACACTGTTTGCACCAAGCAGGTCAACTTTTATTTTATACTGTAGTAATTTGTATCTGTAACAGAAAGCAGGAAGAGACAGATATATCAAATAACTCATTAGCTATGACTTGAGTGTCTCCTTGAATATAACTTTAGGAAACAGGGCTGTTTGCTTTGCTTTCATTCGGATATTTTTTGACAGCTCCTTTATTCTAAAACTACCGATAACAGCCTTTATTTCTGTTGATGCTATGCCCAGAAAGAAGGAGGTTACCTTCAATTATTTTCAGATGTTTTGCTTGCAGATAGAAAATAATTCTGGCATTAGGAACCTGCTGGAGAAGGATTACAAGTTCACAGTGGAATGAGATATTAAAGGACATGGTAAAGACTTCCAAGAAAACCACTGGAACTTGCTTCAAGAAGGAACAATTATAACTCAGTGCTACAGGCTTCCTCTGTGTGTGATGGCAAGACATCAGGGCTGGTAGAAACATAAGGACAGCCCAGACAGCTCTTGGAAGTGGTAGGCTGGACTGGACAGCAGAAATGTATTCTCAATAGCCGTTTCCAGTCATAGTCCAGATTCTTGGCACAAACCTTCATTATTTTGTCTGCATGAATACTTTGTTGAAAAACATTAATGCAAGGACAGCTGAGTCATGAGCATTTTCTGATGTTCATCCTATAAATATGATTCCTGCCAGTAAGGAAGAGGGATAGTGGAATTATATAATTTTTGTGTGTCACTAATCCTACCTGGAATGAAATATGTGCCAGCTGCTTCCCTTTTATATTTCTATATTGTGAAATAGCTCTGATTTTTTGTGCAAACTTCAAAACACCACTTCTAATGCAGCTACTAATGATGGCATGGTCAGACTCATTGCCTTCAAGCTCAGTAAACATGGTTTTGATTGTAACAGGGCATAGGCTTCCTTTTAAGTTAACAACACAGGTCTCCAGATCTCTCCAGGCTCACTATGGACTTGTCTTGACTAGCCTGGAGATTTGTTTGTAGCTTGTAGGAGCACAGTCTAATATCTTTATCCCCCATTCCCAAGCATCCTAACCCTCTGCTGCACTATAGAATTTTTCAGCTAAGCGCAGAGTCTGTTCAATGCATTGAGTTACCATTTAAGAAGCATTTTGGAGGCTGCCTAACTTTTTTGCTGCAAGCTTTCCTATAAGACACCATAATTTAAATTGTCTTATCATGGGCTCACCAAATGGAATGAGAATTTCTTTAACTGGGCTACTGTATGAGAGTCCTTACAGAGGATAACAGCAAGTGGGATAAATCTTCCTATGAGACAGAAAGCAATCCACTATGTTCTTTCTTCATTAATCAGTGGGTAACTAGGACTCTTAATTCATGGTCTCCAACTTCTATAGTTAAGTAATTAATGCATGTGTTAAGGACTAATTTTACTTTCTCATTATAGAAAGTAGAGCTGGGAAGGAACTGTTGGATCAGCTGATGTATCAATCAGTACTATTGCAAGATTGACCTTTATTTAATAAGGTATTTTAATCAGCTTTTGACTTTTAGTCTTGATGTCTCATTTGCCTCCCCTTAAGAGTATCATCATTTAGCATATTGGCAAAGTAGTTACTTGACACAATCTTGGAATACGTATTTTAATAATAATTTCACCGTCATTTACTTTTTTAAATTAATATTTCATTGCTGAACCACAACATATCAACAAAGTCAGTCTCATTCCTTCCCATTTAAAAGACAGTGAAATGTAAAAAATCAAATTATAGGTCCAGTATCAGAATTAGGAAGCAAACTCTGCTTTCTGAACACCACTCCAAAACTTCTATCTTAGTTACATCCAATATCAGGAGAAAATGTTCTTCTCACAAGCTCATAAAACCAAAAATAGACATTTTGAAAAAGACCTTGAAGTGTCTTCTAAGTTTGTGTCAAAACCCCTTGGCTTCTGATCTCACTCTCCCATTTCTCCCCCTCAGTTTCTGTTAAAACCTCCAAAATATGTCACTAGAGATCAGGGCTGGAATCTGAAAACCTTCCGCCTGAGGAGTGAACCCCCTCAGACCAAGGGGAGCAGAAGATCAGTGTCCTATACAACCGGCTGAAGACTGCTGTGGTGAGGGGAGCCAATAATCCTCTGGCTGTTCTGCTTTGTGTGACAGAATTCTGCACACACTGGGTAATAGAATGCATGACCCTAAGACACTGCACAGCAAGGTTCTGGATGTGGTCCAATGACTGTTCAAATACTCCTTGGATGAAACTTCATACTGTGGGCATAGGTGCTACAGCAGTGCTATGAATACCTTCATTCTGGAGAGATTATATTCTGTCTGAGGCCAAACACAATAAAATCTCCATCTCTATATTTTCTCTTTTACAATATTATTTATATAGTTGAAATCACAGGAAAATGGATGCTATTATAAAAAGATGAAAATTTTGGGGGAAAAAGTATAAAAAAAGTGTTTTTTGGCTTCTAGTTGCAGGTTTTTAGATTAAATATTTCTGGTGCTACTTGCCTACTGTTCTTTTAACTCAGAGCTACTGGGAGCTCATTTTGGAGGTGATACCTGAAGGAAAATAGGTTGTAATTGAACAAAGAAATTTACAAGTGAACCTAATTGCAGTGGTGCTATGCTGGATGAGCCACTTACCAGTTGAAGCTCAAAGAGAGCATGTGAGCTCTTCACAGCTTTTGTCAAAACTTTGTTCTTGGCTGGCATGGCAGGAAATCATGTTTTGAAGCTAGAAATGAGGACCAGGAATTCCCAGCCTGGACCCAATGACTATGGGCTTAAGAAGAGTCTGATTTTGCCCTTGAAAAGGAGAAATAATACTTTAATACTTCTTATATTTGGCAAGAGGATAAACCTTTTAACATAGTCCCAGGTTCCTCTGACCAGCTGCAGCCTGGTATGAGCATGTGGTGGGATGTCTATGGCAATGTATCACAGATCTCTCTCCAGAGAGTTTCTTGGATATTTCCCTTCTCAAATGGGAATTCCAGTGGTTGAATTAGTTCTGAGTTCATAATCACCTTAAGTGCTTTGACCAAAAAGCCACACACCAAAGCAGCAGGAATCTGAAGTGGGTGACTCTTGGACCCTTTAGAAAAGAAGGAAGGAAGGGGACTAGCAACGTTAAGAGAAGCCCCAGTCTGAAACTGGGAAGATACTAACATAAATCTTGCCTTTCGTTTGTGGAAGTATTTTCATTATTGTAATGTACACCCTAACTGAAATGAAAACGAGCATACACTGACTTTTTATCAGGAGGGCTTACATAACTTTATGAAGTTATCATAACTATCGGGGGTACATAACTTTACAAAAAAAGGGACTGTAGAATTATATTGGACAAAGAACATGGGTATACAGGGGTATATATGGTGTTCTGTCTGCATTTGTACTCTTTATTACTACAAGAGCTGCTGATAATTCTTTTATGTGTTGTAGGTATCTGGGGAAACTTAAATTTGGTCTCAATATTCATAATAATATACCTAATTTTGAACAAGTTGACCTGAATGTTTGTGAGTGCATGCCATGGAAACTACATGCTGATAAGCAGAGCTTTGCAATTTTGCAGCAGTCTGCATATTCACTGCATCCTGAGTTTTTTATTTCCCTTTTGAAGGGTGGAAGCTGATGAGCATTCTGTCCTATCAACACACCATGGGGCAGGTGAGCTCCTGTCACTGAGCTTCAGATACAGTTGTTTTTTTTTTAAAGAAGCAGCTTTTTTTCAGCAGTGATCCCACAGGCAGGCTATTCCTGCTTGGAGAAGATGATTCTCCAGGTAAAGAGGCACAAATCTCTGTGCAATGCTACCTTTCTTACTTTTACTGAAATCTAATTTAACACCAAGAAACAATATTCCCTTACTTTCTGTCTTTAAGCATGTTTATTCTGCAGTGTCTGCAGATCAGGTGTATGGAGCCAGTCTTCAACAACCTGGAGAGTAAGGAGGGTGTAAAGTGTCAGCCAGCTGGCAGGTCCTGGGTCAGCCATCCTGCATGGAGCTCTCTCAGCATGGCTGTTGGGAGCAGCAGTGTGTCCTTTGAGTCCATGTGAGTTACAGTCACTGGAATTTTCTATCTCCCAGCTCCTTTTACCCATTTCAGCTCTAGGCTTGTAACTCCAGGAAATCTATAATGCAAATTGCTGATTTGTGACCAATTGCCTATATTGCTTACATGAACCCCAAAGAGGAGTCAAATGTTAAATGTAAGCAATTTGTGGATCTGCTCTGTCCATTGGAAAAACCACAACTGTTCACAAAGTGCATCTTCTACCTGTCCTGAGTCATACTACCAAACAGTCATTTTGTATTTGTCACTCATAATGCAGGCAATATTACCACTTTCTACTGTAAACATAGTTGTCATGCACTCTCAATATCTTTTGGAAACTTCTTATTTGGTCTTGTCTACCTCTGGCCAAAACTGAAATTTATGTCATTAAGACATTACAATTCAAAATGTTAAATCATGCAATTACTTAATACATCAAAGTTTATGCCTGATGTTGATGGCTCAATCACAATCATGTTGAGGAAGCTTAAAACTAAGATGAATTCTGACTATTTTTGTTAGTGCTCTGTATGACATTACTTAATGTCTCTGTATTGACATACAGGCTGTTAAGTCATTACAATTAGTTCCTACAAATTAAAGAAAACTATGCAATACAGTTCTCTCCCTTCCATTGCTAATGGCATAATGATAATAGGAAAGTCTTCTTACAAATACCTTTTTTCCCCACCAAAAGACAGTTTTAAAATAAAAAAACTTATTATTTTGTAAAATTTGTAATATTAGGAAACTGCATTAAAGAGACTATAAGCTGAAGAAGCCCAGCCAAACCTGAGTTACAGTTCCAAGATGTGAAAGTCTCATGGTAGATGAGACTCTCACACCTAAACAAATAAGAAATGAGCAAGTACTATTTTTATCATGTAGAGAAAAAGGAAAGTTTCATTTATAGCTAAACCACAGCCATCTTCTGCCATGAATAATTTTAACAGTCAAATTCCTTATTTACAAGCATTTAATAACCTTTGTAAATATACAGAACCATAGGCATCAAAAGCACAGAGCAGGTGGACAATTCAGCAAGGTAATGAAAAATACAAAGAAGTACAGATTTATCTTTTTCAATCATCTTCTCACATTTTTACCATCCTGTTGTGTTTCTTATACATTTAACTGTTTCCTTGCCAACAATGCTCAGACAGCTGAGGCACCACAGACTGTAGCTGAGCTACCGCAGGCTCTCATTAATGAGCCTGTGGGAGCTGATCTGCACCAAAACCTCCAGACAAAACTACCTGATTAAGAAAACAGCTGCTCAGATGTCTGATCATTGCCTAATAATTTCTTGCTCTTGGAGGTTTTTTCCACATAAATGAACACTGTTGTGATTGTTATACTTAATTTATTGTGTCTTACCCCCTGCTGAGCTACTACATCATGTCACCCACACACATGGAGCAAAGTCCCAGCAGTAGAGGATGATCTGACAGGGCAAATAGAGGTTCCTCTCAGGTGGAGTGTTGATTGCTCTCTAGGTGCATTCTCCTGTAAAGCCATGGTGGAGCCATGACTGTCTCTTTAAGGGATCCTTTTCTTATCACAGTTTATGGCATGTCCAGGCCTCCACTACCACAAAGGGGAAGGAGTCACTGGGATCCCACCCAATGGACAACCATGACCACCCAGAAATAGGTTTTGTCCCTTGGAAGGCAGCAGCAGCACCAGAGTTCCTCCATGAGAGAGACATTCCTCACCCATACTTGCTACTCCATAAGCAGAAGCCAGCACAAGCCTGAAGGCAGATCCCATGTAGATGAGGAGGGAGAAGAAAAGTATGGGAGGGTATCCAATACTCATGGTTACTTGTTATAAGGGCTTAGACTTCACATTGTTGGAGCAGCTTGGAAAGGTGAGGGTGGTATTGTCTATATCCATACTTTTATCTTTCTGTTTGTATGGGACATATGCTAGTGTTATTTGCATATAACAGTAGTTTCACATCCTGACCACTTCCAAGAGATGCATGGATACTCTGCATGTGAACTAATGCTGATGAGTAGTTCTCCACTATCTCTTAATCTGAAAGGGGGCAAGGGGACTTAGTTTATGGGATAAATGTCAAAACACTCATGCATATTCAGTGCACAGGGGTACAGACTGATGCCACTGCCAGGTTCTGCTGGGTCTCCTCGAGGCTGTAGCTGTGCCTGGTGGCAACACATGCAGGTGGGTAAATGCTGGAGGGCTCAGGGAGATTTAGACTTGCCCTGTTGTTGCTTAGCAGGAGTTTTTTTGACAAGAAGGGAGAGAATGCCCTTTTTAGAAGTCAAGTTGACTCTTTTTCACTTAATTTCAAAGAGTTTAAAAAGTGATGATCATTAGGCTTGATTGTGAAGGGCAGAGTGGGGTAGGTCCCTTTTTGTTGAGTTCTGGTTTGTTTTGAAGCCAGTGGTGTGATATATTTCTGTGTTTAATCCAGGGAAACTGAGCTGCTGAATGATTTTTTTCTGACATGCTGAGGACCAAATGTTCTGGCAGGGGTTTGTGCCAGCAATGTGAGAGGTGATGAAGCTCCAGAAGCTGGTTTTTGTTCACAAGGTGCCAAATCAGATGCCTTTTTTGATACAAGTAGTTGTTTGGCACACGAGCTCTATATGGTATAGAGAAATCAGGCATAGTGGTGATGCCAAAAGCACTAGTGGCATAGCTGTGAATGCCCTTCTGATAAGTATTTTGATTTTCAAATGCAGATGAATATTATCCTTACAGGAAAGGGTCACAGGGATAGTCCTTGAAGCTGATGCCCTCAGTTTGTCTGTAGGACAGATGCACACACATAATTGCAAGTGACACACACTTTCCTTAACTCACATTTGTAGGCACTACCCAGGTCTGGAACCTTATGTGATATTCAGTCTTCAAGTCCATTTATCTTTGGGCAGAGTGTGTTGACTGCAGTCCAGCAAGCAGGGGCCAGGGTGCTGGTGCTGTCAGGTATACAGATAATGGTCCTTCTGGAGCAGGACTGAGGCCAGATATTTTCACACTACACAGGCTGCCAAACAACAATCTAGTGGTGAAAAGCTCCTGATATCTTTGCTATTATTAGGAGCAGCTCACAAAATTACAAAGGTGGTAGATGAGCTGAGCTTAGAATCCTGCTCTTGGGGACAGTCAGTGAAACTAGCAGGAGATCAATTTGGAACAGATAAAAGAAAGTACTTCTTTAGCAGTTAGTAGTGAGCTTCAGGAACTTGCTGCCATGCAGTGCTGGAGAAGCTGACAGTATCAGCAGGTTTAGAAGAGATTAGACAGATTCAGGGACAACAAGCCCATTAAAAAGATAAGGCATGGACATGCCCTCTGTGGTATCTATCACATCAGATACTCAGCTGGGATGATATGGGAGCACAAGGGGAAGAGGCTGCAGAAATAAGTCAGGGCTGTGGACACTCACAAAAAAAAAATCTGTCTTCCTGCACTGTGTGGCAAAATACTGGTCCAAGCCAGTTTCACATATTTATTATAGAATTTACTTTTATCTCCAAAGCACTGCACGAGTATCCAGTTACTGCAGCATCCTAGATTCCCATGAGCTGACTCATGAGCTCAAAGCAACACACCCAAGCAAGAACTAGGATTCTTCTTCATTCCAGGCTCTGATCCTTAGTCCACCAATTCTTAGCTGTATGGGCTAAGAACATGACACAGCTCACTGCCAGTCCCCAGCACTGCCCCCTTACTTGTACTGTGCTAACACATATACCATGTTACAAACATTCATATTACATTGCAAAATCCTAAAGGAGCTAAGTGAACAAAACTTGCATGGGGCGCAGAAAAAGATGGAGACAGTGAAAATTAAATGCTAATGAAATACTGTACAAGTGAGGAACACAATAGCATCCCATCTGCAGCTCTAAAAGGTAAGGATAGTTCATGCATAGTGCAGAAATGACATCAGTTTTGAGATTTCTTAGATTATTGGAGGCTGAAATAAAAACTTCCTCTGCTGTTTGCTTTTATTATTTCCCAGCAATGTAGGAAGTAAGCCAGCATGCCAACTTTTAAGCATAAAATAAAATGAAATTGAAACTGATTATTGTTTTTAAGCAATTGCCTTTGAGACCACCCAGCAATAGTGTTTCTAAAGCAGTCCTACCTTTGTTTTCCAACTTGAGCTCCTCTGCTAGCAAGCTGTCTTGTCTGTTTCCAAGCACAAATGCCAGAAATGAGAGGATCAGGGCATCCAAGATTCCAATAATTGCCAGGATATACGCCCAGCGGACTGAACAAGCCCCCAGCGTGTACTTGTCTGTCTTTTCACCACACATCCGTTTTACCTCATCTGAATCCCAGCCATCAGGAAAAATCATACAACCCAGGACGAGACAGGCAGCTTGGAGAAAAAAGAAAAGGAGAACAATGGGATAATGAGACCAAGCTTTCATTTTTATGAGAACCTACAAAGTTATCATTAAAGCAACAGACTTTTTCATGCTGGACTCCAAAGCTAGGCTACTAGAAAACAAGTCACAGAATTACATGCTGTGATTAAGTATTTAATGTAAAAACCTAAGATGCAACTTCAATTGCACACCTTGCTTAAAAAGCTGTTACATCCTGAATCCCTAGTCAGGTTTTGCATCAGTACAATCACATTTTCCTCATGTGACCAATTTCTTCACTGCAATACAGAAGGACCTCACAAAACCAAAAGGGAAAATAGTTAATAACCTGGATATTCAGAGGTGACACTGGATTGCTGTCAAGTCATCAGGCAAATAACCAGTTTAAAAGAGAGGAAAAACACTACCTATCATTTCTGGTAATCTGCACTTTTATCCTAATCCATAAACAATGGACTTGCTCATTCTCCACCCAAAGACAGAGCCTGATACATTCCAAGCGCTGCCTCACAGGGCGCAGCTCCACCCCAGCACCTGCTGGTCTGTCCTAGGGGCTGTGTAGCCCTTCGTGATGCCATTCCAGTCATGGAGCTATCCCACCACATCTGTAACTGCAATGGGATCAAAGCCCTGTGACTGTACACAGATCTCTAGCTCCTCCTGTTTGTCCTCCATACTGCAAGCATTGGTGTACAGGCATTTTATGGAAATATTTGATGGTGTCAATATCCCAGCAGGAGTGCAAAGGGTCCTGTCCCACAGTCGTGTCCTGTGCTCATGTCTTTGACTGCTTGTGCTTTGGGATGCTCTCTCTTAAGCCTTCTTTTGTTACTGGGGTGTTTGCAGTAGTTCTCTCCTTCCCACATCTTATGTCTGTGAAGCCTGGCTATGTCTCCATTCCCCTTCAAATCCAGTTTAAAGCTCTCTCAATGAGTTCTGTTACCTCCTGACATAAAATTATTTGGGACAAGTGGACCTTCTTTGTTGCCAGCAGGCTTGGTGTTGTATAACTGATCTATGATAAAAAAATCTCCAAACTTTTCTGGTAACACCTGTCTTGAAGCCAGGTAGAATCACCTTCAGCAGGAGAGGATAGAGTACAAAAATAAAGTAGCATAAGAAAATCCTAAAAATAATGATTATGTCGAATGGGTTAATTTCTCAGTTTTTATTGCATTTAAGAGAATCAGAAAATCCATATGTTTTCAGTAATTACCTGTAGTGCCTTTTCTGACTTGGAAACAGGCACATTTCCGTCATTAGCCCTTCTATCTTAGTATGGCTGATTGAGATACAATGGATCCTAAACCTTCTTTTATTAGTCTTAATATTATATTGATGCAATATGCTCAAAATTGCAAGTAAATGTGTTAATTGAAAAAACACATTGTGTGACTTTCAGCCTTTTAAGTTTTTATTGAGTCAGACCTGTGTTTGGAAATGGCAGTTTATGCACCAAATATCTTGTGCAACCAACAGCTGCTGTCACTGTGGGATTGGTTTCTTGCCATGACAGGTTACTTGTTTTTTCTGGACAAGGGTAGGCACTACCATCTATCATACCTCTAATGCCCACAAAATAAAAACAGACTTGCACTGGATCAATATGATGAAATACTGGGAGAGGGATGTGTAAAGAGAGTTCAGGAATGGTGGTTTCCTTTTGACAGCTACACAACTGCTGTAGACAATGTCTTGAAAGCATGTCTGCAAAAAACATCTAACATGGGGTAAAAGATGCACCCAAGGCACTTGACGGGTTCCTCCTGAACAGCTAATTTGTGTGAAAATAAAACAGCTTATAATATTTTCAAGGACAATTAGGCTTAGAAACATGGATGATTAGATAATGACCAATCTACTCAGAGCATCCAGGTTGGACAAATTGTAAATTATGTATTGCCTGCCTTAACTCACTTACACGATTACATAACATCTTTCAAAGGCCTTAGAGACAAACAGTAAATTATCATTTATTTTCTTGGGTTAGTTAAACACACTTCCAGAAAGTGGAGTTGCCCTCACATTTAAGAGTTTCCTTCATACTTGCAAGGAGCTTCACTCAAGAGATGCAGCAAATCTGCAAACTTTTTGTGTTCATGAAAATGTCCATATTTACACAGGTAACTGTTGACAAAGTTTTGTTTACTATATAACAGCAACTACCAAAGCCAGTTTACTTTTATTAATCATCCTCAACATGTGAGAAAGCTTAATGCTCAGTTAATGATCAATAGATGTGGGATTTTTCTGCTAATTGTGCATGAATAATTAGCAAATGCCAGCATCTCTGTCACTTTTTATTACAAAGCAGATCAGACACATTCTTAATACTTCCTAAAAGTAATTTAACTTTGTTCTTTTGCACATAGGTAATTAAAAAAATGGACCCTTATCTCAGGATTTCAGTGTACAGCTTCCCAGCTGTGTTCCTCAGATTTCCAATTAACTCATCTTTCCTGAATTCTGTTCCTGCATTCTTTGATATACTTGCTTAAATTTCTGGAGTCATTCTGTTGGTTGCAGTTGGACTTCTCTTGATAATAAGACACACAGATAAATAGTGTCTGGACTAGATTCTTTTTCATAAAGACAGATATCAAGGAGGGGTTATTATTATTTTCTCTTCTCCCTGTATGGTTAAGATGCTTTCTACTAGATGACTACTTAGTCAACATCTTCCGGGGCAGGAATCACACCTTGCCTGTAGAGGGTAACATAAGTAAGAATAGTCAGCCTTGAGTCTTTATTTGTTGAGGGAATATTTTGCACTGAATGCCTTTAAGAATACAGATTTTCTCAATAATAAAAACAGGTAATGACTCTTTTATCAGCTACAAGATTGAAAAGACAGATATGAAATCCACCTACAGATCTACTTTGCATTGCTAGAAATTTTTACATTTAAATTCTGCTACAGAGGATTAGAAGACTTTTCTCTAAAAAGGAAATTTCTCTTAAAGGAGATTACTTTCAGTTCTATACAATTTGTAAAATGGAAATAATTTTATGCAATTTCAGTGAAACTTTTAAGAGATGATTTTATAACACTAACATGGTTCCCATATCTTTGTCTAACTTCCACTTGTCTGTAATGGCAAAGTTACTGAAATGGAAATTTAACAAAGGCTACTACTATTTTTCTACTGAGTAGCAATAGTGTTCTAATGAATTCAGAAAGTTTTGGATTTGAAAAGTTCAAAGACTAAATGAAAACCCTTAAATCTTCGGTTCCTACAGATTCTTTGATTCAAGTAAGAAACAAGTCCATATGGGTTGAAAGCAGCCTTCTATGTGTGATCTGGATACATCAGATCAGCACCACCTTCCTGACAGACAGCCCGGCCTATGGCCTCTGTAGCTAATCAAGGGCCTTCATGATAAGCAGCAGGGAGGAACTGATAAATGACTGACTAGTGTCACTGACACCATTCAGAACCATTTGGGTAACTAGAAAAGTTACAGGAGTCATGTCCACATTGTTTTCCCTTTGGTTGCTTGAGAAAGCTCCTGGCAGAATTATTATCTTTGTAAGGGTGACCCTGGGTTTCCTCTGTTTCATCCTCTCCTGTGACAACAAGGTGACTTGCTTGTGTTGGAAGGGACATTAGAGACCATTTGGTTTACCCACCACGTTGCTCAGAACCCCATTCAATCCAGGCTTAAACATTTCCAGGGATGGTATCTATAAGTTCTCTGGGCAACCTCTTCCAGCGCCCCACCACCCAAACAGTTGCTTTCTCTTACATATTGGAGTCCGGTGAAGCTTTTCAAACTTTAAAAAAATTATTATTAAACATGCCTTATATATTTGCTTTTCTTCTTAAGCAGTTTTTTCTCATGTGAACAGCTAACAGAAACTGTCACATAGTTTTCCTCTAGGGCTGTGAGTGACAAGACAAATTATTCATACTAGGAGAGAGAGCCTAGGATTTTTGCCTCGTGGGATGAAAGGATGCAGATACAACATTTTCAGAGATTGGAAACAGACACGGAATTGTTGCTGGCACTGACAGACTTGTGACTCTGACCAAGCTAATATTATCACAGCCTGTGCTCTGTGCATGAGCTCAAATGGTAATTAGCAAAGAAGTAGCGCACGATCCTATGGTTGTGCCAAACACAGTGACAAATTAATATTATATCATTGCATGAAATGAGGTTCTATTTATAAAAAAAGCTGACTGCTATGCAGGAAACCAGTGCTGAGAAATTCCCGCTGGCAGGACTCCTCTCTCATCTTCATTCTTTTCCTGACAACAGACCAAATTTGCTTGCCTGTAGAGTATGATGATGGCAAGTTTCCTGATAAAGGAGTAAAAGAAAAATGGAATGGGAATTATGCTGACCATGTCTTTTCTTTCCATGCCCACATACGCAAGAGTCTTCAAACCTCTGTGGTTCCAAAATGCAAGAGGTTTTTTGTTTCCTTCCTCCCTCCTCCCAAATGGTATTTACAAAAACAACGACCCATTAAATCTCCAGTAAACTGAACAGTAATCTCCAGTAAACTGAACAACATGCTGGTGATTAGGATTAGTCTTTCAGGAGCTTTTATCTGGGAAAGAAGGAAATGCTGAGTGGAGGGGGCTGAAGACACACTGAAGGTGTCTGGAGACACAGGGTCAAACACAACCCTGAGTGAAGACAGAGGCTACACACCCATCAAGATTGAGATTGATCCAAGTGATGTGGACTGTACCTCTGAGTGGGACAATAATCCTCTGTGTTTATATTTATGTCATGGCTTGGAGAAAATGTGCAATTTTGAAGTGAAAGCCACGATTCTCTCCATTTACTGATTCCATCCACAGAAATAGTTGTGCTGCATGCAATCTGTGTTTCTGGAGAAGCCTAGAAGTTTATTTCCAAAAGTTCTTCACCACTGAGTGAGGATCTTAAAATTCTGGTTCAATGTGTGGGCTTCATCACCAAAAAACCTGTTCTAAGAGAAAGCTCCTGAACTATGAAGAGCTTCCACAATACCTGTGCAATACAAAAAAGCAAATGTCATGTATGACTTCTTACTTGATCCTGTGTTTGAAGGCTGACAGATACAATGTCCACCTTTGAAAAGGCTCTTCAGAGAGGTGCCAGCTGGCTCCCCAAGGAGTTGACACAGCCTGCTAATTTCTGCATAAGTGGACTGAAAATTCCTGGTGGTGCTCATAGATGGCTGCTAACCACATGACTGCTGTTGAGTATGAGGCAGTCAGTGAGAAAAGTGTAATGAAATTTAAGATTCGAGAGCAGCATTCTAAGAGAGCTGGAGTGATAAAATCCTATCTGGACTTCAGTGACCTGAGCTTCCATGTGGGATGAAGGAGGTGGAATTGCTCCAGGACATTGATGTGATGCTCTAAGGAACCTCCTCCCCAAAACTGAAGGAGAAAAGGTTTGTGGATTGATCTTCCTTCAAAAAACTTCAAACAATATGTATAATGGGGGCATTGGGTCCAGGAAACAGAACTATTTCGGATTTGAAGCAAAACACTAAATCCCCATGTGATGAGGACGCAAGACACTTCAGCAGAAACTATTTTAATCTACTTATTCTCTTACTTCACATCATCTTGATAATACAGATAAGCCTGAATCTATCCACAGGATTAAGAATACTTATAGATAGTGCTAGGGTGGAGAAAAAAATAGAAGAATTTCCCACTGCATTCCTGTGATAATATTAAAGACATAATGCAATTATGGCTTTATTAGGGCCCAGACTTTCTGATAAGAAATATAGATATATACATATATAAAGAGATATGTGTATTTCACATGCTGATTTTAAGAAAAGGGAAAAAGAAGACCAAACATTCAGTGACTGCACAGTAAAGATAAAAAAAGGATATTGTGTAAAGAGGTAGCGAGGTAGGGGTTATGGTCAGGGGGAGAAGACTGGCTGAATAGACAGGTAGCAGATATTTTGATGCCTACTAGTTATGCTTAGGCAGCAAAATAGAATAATTTGTCAGCTGTTGAAGGTGTGAAGCTGGAAATAACAGAAATAGGGGTGACTGGCAGCTATATCCAAAGATGAGCACTATAGTTCAGAAAGATGGAAAAAATTGAGAAAGTGAAATAATATTATATGAAGAAATGTGTTAAAGTGCAAATAAATAGAAAAGAATAGCACTGGTACCAAAATCTACTTCAGTCAAATCAACTGTAAGAGAAATTTCACACAAAGGAAATTTGAAGTCTGTTTTAGACTTCATGTTTTGGATTCATGTTAGGATAGAGAATGATTTGATAGAAACAGAAATTCTGTGTGAGGTTGTATCATCTTGGGAACATTTAACTTCCAAGTTTTGATCATTAGCCATGATAATTAAACTTTGAGATTAATGTAGTTCTATGAATAATTTAGTCAGAGCAACAACTATATTAGTTGGAGAATAAAAATAACGTAAGAACATCATAGATCTCTATAAGTGTGTGGCAGGTGATTCACAAGGTAGGTCCCAATAACTCCTTGTGAAAGAACACAACTTCTGGTGTTACAGCCATGATTATTTGCAATAGGTATTTATAGTGCCTTGTCCAGAAAAAATATGGAAGCTGAAGACTATTAAAGGATAAGGGCCTAATCATTATGTGGGCAAAAAATCCCTAGAAATGTCATGATAACAAATTGCTAATAGCTGTAGCAGAGGTAGATGACTAACTGATGAAGAGTGGGTAAACTGAAATCATGTACAAGAGATAAAAATGCTTCTTTATGATGAATCAGGTATGGGAGGTGGTACAGCTGGAAACTCTCAGCAAGGTGCATGTCAAAAGTTACATTTCTGCTGTATCACCCCCTGCAGTATCCAAAGGCCCTGGGATCCAACGATTTTTTTTCTTCTCGTTTTCTCTTTAAAGTATCTAAAATAACATGAGAACTGTGTCACAACCCACTGGGGTTTTCTATAATGTGTCTTTGTACCACAGGATGTGTGTTACCAGGTCTGTGTGCCAGCTGGGGTCCGTGCCCAGAGGTCACAGGAGCAGCAAAGCAGAGCCTGTGCAGAGGGTCTGGGTGGCAGCTGCCATGCAGGCAGGCTGTGTGTCCTGTGGCCATGTCCAAAAAACACTTTTCTCATATGCTAGGCTCACCACTGAAAGGGTTTATTTCGAATGCTGTCACAGAGGAGTGCTACAGCTTTCTAATTTAATGTCAGCTTTTCTCTGTAGAACGTGTTCTTCAGCCAAAACATATCATGGCATACTGACAGGTGCTGGATCTAATTAATTAATCAATTGAACACAAGTACTGTGTAGGCTACATCAGACAGACTAGAGAATAGGTGAATATGAATGGCATAGGCCAGACATTTCTTGAGATATTTACAGCTGACATTCCACCACAAGTTACTGATCCAAATAGCAGAGATATTTTAAACACAGTATTGGTAAAGACAAGGAAGAGATTAAAATAACCTTACTTTCAATGACTGTGAGTCAATTCAATTTAAATAAAATGAGAATATGAATAAAAATATTTCAGAACCTGGGTTTTAATGCGTATTTTAGATGGATTTTAAAATTAATTTTTAAAAAGCTAAAGAAACTGCTAACAAATTAACTAGACCGAAGAAGTTCATACTAATTTTTTTCATGGGGAGCTGCCATTTTTTTGCTTGAAAGAAAAGCCTCCAGCTCTTGTGAGGATACACTGGGCACCTCAAGAATCAGCCTGGGCGTCAAGCATTTAGTGTTTTCATTGGCAGCTCTGGCAAGAGTAGAGGAGCTTTGGTAGTAAAATCCACTGGTGGAAGGGACTGTCAGTGCAGAGGACTCTAGGGACAAATGGTGGAGAAAATGTGAATGTTGATCATCCCTTGGAGGACTCTGAGATACCAGCCAATTGAACCAAGGGAAAAGAGTTTTAGCAGGACTAGGGAGAGTTTTTAAAGCATAATGTAAGCACTGGACCTATCTGGTGCTGGTGGTTTCTAAGCTTTAGAAGAGCAATGCTAGCAATGACCAGTTTATCAGAGCAAGGTTATTTTAGGATGTAAGGAGGTATTTTAGGAAAGGCATTGCATGAAGCTGTAACTGCGTATGATAAGGGGACTAGATATGAAGATTAGTAGTTCTTTTCCTGGCCTATGTTCTTATAAGAAGTCTGAGAGTTAAATATCTTTGAAATTAATAAAGAATGAAACCTAGGGGGAAGAATAGCCAAAGAGTTAGGAGCTTGATGGAACTACAAAACAAAAATAATGCGCTTTAAATCAAACTGAAATGAAAATCTAATGGAATAAATGGGGGTAAGAGGCAAAGAAGCAGCTCATTGCTGGGCCATCTTACTATGGTCTGTATTTATCATTCCCCTCCATTACTAAAGGTTTTAAAGTGTGATAGCAAAGAAAGAAAGAAGAGAGGCATAAAGTGATTTTCTTTTCCTGCCAGTCCTCATCCAAGCTGACCTGACAAACACCATGCACCTACAACAGCCTGGTTTTAGGCTTGAGCAGTGCATACCTCCAACTTGTTTCTGAAATTACTGCAAAAGCAAGCAAATTTAAACATGCTTGCAAGAGAGGAACTCTGGGACTGCATCAGTCACTGTTTTCAGGATAAAAATGGCAAAATTCTGCAGGCTTTTGAGGTAGAAACAGACTGAAGAAGAAAAAATGTTAATCAAAAAAGAAAATTTCTACATCTAAGCCTTTAGCAGTGCCCATAATAAATACCAAGTTTAGTCTTTGAAAATGAACAACTTCACAGCCAGTAAGCACTCATTTGCAAAAAGGAAGTGAAAACCTTTAAAAGGCCATGGTAGTGTTGCCTAGAAAACAGATCTGCATGCCTAAAAGTAAACTGAAGAATTTTTTGATTACTCTATATAAACACAAGGGAATGGGTCCCAGAGAGGGGGAAGAGCTATTTAACTGAAAGGGCAGTCTTGGCATCTGAACAAATGCATATCAACCATCCAGGAATACATTTAGGCTGTAAAGAAGAAGGCAGTTTTGAATTGTCAAGGGTTAGGTTCTGGCACAAACTCAGCAGCTGTGGCCATGCCAAAAAAGTTTGAAGTTGTCCAAGTGTATGCTGTAAATAGTTATTAAAGACGGAGTTTGATAAGTGTATTAAAAAATTATTAGGATGTGTTTCTCTGCAAGGCTAAATTCAACTACTTAGGGCCTTTAAGATAACTGCTGTCTTGCATCAAGTATCTTCAGACACCAGAAACCCAGGATCATCACTTTTCCCAGCATATGAGCTTTGCAGTGGCTGCAGAGCTAGACACACAGACAGTGCAAACAGCACTTGGGGCAGGAGCAGCACTGAAGTCAAGCTCCAGGCTTGAGCATTACATTTTTTGCAGAAAAGCAAAAAGATTTATTTCCCTTTGACCATAAATTTAGCAAATCTCCCTCCCTAGCCAAACCTTGGCCTGTACTGTAGTCAGCAAAGCCCTTTGCTGACTTCTCTCCTACAGTCGCACTCTGGAAACCAGTTCAGCTTGCACTGCATAACCATGAGTTCACAACCAGCAAGGCTTCCTGACACTGTTACCAAACTTTGTGCACACCACTGCCACCTTGGACTGCAGGGAGCTGTCTGCATGTCACCTGGAACATGCCCTGTGCCAATAACAAGGGTAGCTCACTAGTAATGTGTTAAGGAATCAGCCCCCACAGACTCCTGCTTCAGAGAAACATCTGCCATGACATCCTGGTTGTGTTCATAGTTCCATTTACATGATCACTTGAGGGTGTTTGACAACCCTAATTAGGAATTATTGGAAAGTGGGATAACTCACCCATATCCACTATGTGAAATAGCATAGTTCAGCACTCAACAGCTGAGACAGGGAATTCAAAACTGCCACCAAGAATGTAATCAATTGGTATCTGTCCTCCACTCTGTTGTCATGCCATGAAAGGAATGGGAACAATAAAACCACTTGCAAGAGGAAACAAAATAAAAGACACTGAGGGTGGAGAATGTAGTTTTCTTAAAGGTTCAGAGCCTCTTCTCCCTCTATATGGCTGCCCTCGGGGTGCAGGTGCAGAACGCTGACTCAGCTCACTGGCTGGCAGGTGGGGAGCAGTGAAACACCTGCAGTACAAACAGCTGCCAGGAAGATGCCTGTGCCTGCTCTTGGTCACTGTCCAGCAGGAGAAATCCCTCTTGCAGAAGCTGATTGAAAGTCAAGAAATTGCTTGGCAGAGGCTAAGATCATTACCCACGGGTGAGATTTCTCCACTGTAAGCCGAGGTTCAGGATCATGGCCTCTGTGACATTCTCTGCCAAAGCATGACTGTGATTGCCAGAATATAATGCATCATGATAGGAAATATGATTTAATGTTGAAATGAGAAGTGTGTTAAGATTAACAATCTATAGGAATTCAACCCTGTCTGTGGGCATGACAGTCACACCCTGTGCCTTCACTTGGAGCTTTGTGTTCCCCATGTATTTTAGTAGAGAAAGTGACTTTTCAGAAGGAATGACTGAAGTCAAGTAGAAGGATGGTAAGATGGACAAATTAATATTCTGTCATGAGCAAGACAAGCAATTGAATGTGTTGGGGGAGAAAGGGGAAGGCTCTTGCTTCTCTTCTCTTTTGTAAAGTCTTAGCGTTCTGCTAAAAATTGCCCTACAGCTGAGCAATGCCATACTTTCCTTGACATGCAGGAACTGTACTTGCCCTTTTTGAGACAGTGGGCAGAACATTATTGGGACAAATGATCCAAGTATTAAATCTGGTCAGGATTCACCAGTTTCTCCCAGGGCTGGGAAACCTTCCATATACTCTGCCAGAAGGCTCCAGCTATTTCTGTGTGGGAAGATCTACCTCCAAACTGGTTTTATTCCCTTTTTTAAAATCAGAAGCCTTCCCAAAGCTAGCCTCCACCCAGCTCCCCATTTCCTCTGAATGAGGGGATCCATCCTTGGACCTCAGAGCTGTTTGTGAGACAGGAAGAAAGTGGGTCAGGGTTTGAAGCACCTTCATACTGCAGGCAAGGGGGAGTGGGCAATGCAAAGCTAAAGGTTTGCTGAGCAGATAGCCGGAATATGAAGAGGAGACAGGGAGCTGGAAGGCAGCAATATGGGGCAGTATCCCCTGAAGAAAAGGTAAAAGTGGAAGGAGGCAGCCTTGTTATTGAGTTGGAATGCTAAGATTTAACTAAAATCACTACAATCATTTAAATCTGATTTCCCAAGCAGTGCTAGCCAATATTGCAAACGGACTGGCAGAGAGGCAAGACAAGTTCTGAACAGATGATAAAGGCATCGACTTTTGTATAGCTCCTTTCAATGCCCCCAAGGCACCCACATACATCTTTACGCCTGCACAGCTTGTCATGTGCTATTCTTCACTTATCTCTGCTATAGCTCTCCCTGATCCCTTAGCAGCTTTCCCTGGAAGAAAAGAGAAATGGACAATAGGCCCCAAGACCACTCAGTTGCATTGCTTCTTTATTCAAGATGACATTTGGCTGAAGACTTTGCTGCCTTTCAGAAGCTGATGTCTTATAGAACCTAATGGCAGTAGAGGTATCAGGGGCTCTGGCTCCCCCACGGAGCATCTGAGCCCTGTACGGTGGGAGAGCCCTGGGGGCTGAGACTGGTAACACTGGAGATGTTTTTGTCTTTTGCCTTTTTCCTGTCAGAGGGAGATCTACTCTTACTTAACCTATGAGAATGCTGAGCCTTCTAAACTCATTGCTTTTGACATGGCAGACTTGATAAATTTTGTAATACTTGAAAAAACATGGAAGTCTACATGAATTTTTTAATATCTTATTATAATATCTCTAAATTGGCAAACACATCTCATATTTGCTATCAAGTCAGTCTGATCAGTAATGTGTTCAGTTTTGTTCAGTGCTATCACAACAGCCCTTTCCTTGGTGCTTTGGTAATCCTGACACTCCTACCAGTTCCTAACTGGAAGAGTTAATTTTGAAATTTCACTTCTACAGAAGTATATTTCTGGGCCTGTAATTTTTGACTCTTGTCAATTTAACCCAAGATTTGCACTATACAGCAGTTTACCAGTATAATATTCAGCAAATCCTTGTGTCTATGCACATGCAATTTCAAGTCCTAACTAGGTTTACGATATCCATATGTAATACATTTTTGAACATTTTGGAAGTCCAGGACATGTAGCATTCTAGTGCTGCAATGCCTCTGAGGTAAAGTCATTCTTAGTTCTTCCAACACAGCAAACATCCAGAGCAAACAACAGTGCTGATTTTCAGCACTGATGCCCAGAAGTTACAGAAGGTAGGTCTCCTTCTACTTAAAATTTCCAGCATATGCCTATTAATATACCACTGCTGGTGATTTCTGCCTTAGAAATTATGATGTATGGTCAGACATTGAAAGGACTGGAACAATATAAGGCAAAGCCGCACTGCAAGGCAAAGCAGCACTACAAGGCAAAGGGAAAAACCTTACAAAGTCACAAAACCCACTGAGACTACTAATATGGGCTGCCAGAAAAGTGGAGTGGGTGCTTGCAAAGCTGTGTTGGAAGCTTGAGGGCTTGCTAGGTGACCTGTGAAACCTCACAGGGGCATGCTGCCCACTGGTTCATATAGAAGAATGAACCAAGAGATATGTTGTTTCCAAAAGGAGTTAAGAGGGTTCTAACCCAACTGGATCCAGAAACAGAGCCAGAGGAAAGAAGAGTTTAACTGGGATCGCAATAATTGTGTCTTTCAAAAATGTTTGTAGGTCCTGGAGCTCCACGTTCTTTTCTATAAATAAATAATGGCTGAAAATATGTATAATAATATTTTTTCCTGAAGCTACTGCTTTCGTTTCATTCTGGTAGGCATCAGAAAAAAAAGTCCACAAGCAACTCAAAATGTTCCTGAATGCATCGGGCAGCAGGTGCTTCTACCACTACATTGCAAGTAATTGAAAGGCAGCGTAAAAGTTATTAGAACATTTCAATAAATGTACAGAAAATATAACATCTGCCTTGTAAACAATCCAGTATCTTGTAATTCAAATTTCTTGGTTTTTGAAAATAAATGCCTAGATGAGACATGAACTTACCCCATCAGAATCACCACTGGCTTCAGTAATTTAGCAATCTTTAATGTATCATTCCTACCTCTCCTACCTCTATTACCCATGACACTCACGAATTAATTTCTCAGTCTCACGGATCTATTTGCACTGGGAAGTGGTACTAGGAAGTGATGGGGCTGAAAGCTTTTGACCTATCCCAAACAAATGCATTGGAATTATACTAAATTTATTTAATGAACTTCAGAGTTAATGAAAATTTCTATGAAAATCTTTAGTTTAGGGAGGCACATTCTTAAATCTGCTGACCCTTATCATGATGATGAAGACATGGGCATGTTGAAAACAGGTTCTCTAATTCTCTCCCACGAGTCCAAGTTCAAGGTATGAAGGAAAGGAGATGATGGAGTGCTTAGTCCAGTTGAAACACAAGGACTCCAGAAATATAAAAGGAAGTTCTCAAGATGCCATGCAACTCCAGAGACATCAAATACAGAGACTGTAAAATCAAACTTCCTTAAAACCTGTACAGCAGCAATCATTCTGTATGGACTCTGAATATTTGGTATTGAAGACAAAATACCATGTCGCAATTTGCATCTCATTAAGCTGAAGAGAAACATACAAATTGCTGAGACAACCTGTAATTTGTGCAGAGCTCTGTGACGATGGAACTCTACAGCTTTGCAGCAAATTAAGACCAGAGAATCAGACATCTAACAGTGTCAAATAAAAGTAACCTCAGCTATTGGTATACTCTATACATTCTGTTGGTATATTCTATATACTCTATACTGATAAATAAAATATATAAGAGCTACCTCACTGACCAGAGAAGCTAGACTGATCTTGCTCAGTGGTAAACTGGACAAAAAGAACAAAGTATTTTTATTTGGAATCACTGCTAGAATAATTTTTGTTTAGCAAGAAAGTTCTATGTTGAGTTGTATTAACAATAGTGTGACCATTGGAACTAGGAAGCAAGGCACTGCTATAAATTTGGTGGAAGTAATTTGTGTATTCAAGAATTATGTTTTCATGTGTTAACTTCTGCGTTCTCAAAGCTGAGTGTATGAACGAAATCCTGAAAAGGCACAGTTAAGGTCTGATTCTTTGGAGCTTTGTCTTGTGTGCCTGTGGGACTCCTGAGATATCCCTCTACCAGCCTGGGGGTATCTTGCTTCTGCCTAGGAGGGTTATGATAAGCAGGGCAAATAACTATCCTTATCTCACCAGTTCAAATAAAATGTCTTTCTGCTTAAGCAAACCATTATTTCTGTAATAAAATCCTTGTGGCCAGTCAGAAACGAACCTCAGAAAAGTAATTATTCTGATTGAATATAACCAACCTCATCTGACTGTGAGCAGACTTTCCATCAGATCCTGTGCAAAGCCATGCTTGGAGCCTCGTGCAAAAAGACACAATAATGGCTTCACTTACTTGGCTTTCAGCTTCTCTCAATATAGATGTGTGGCCCTGGCATCCTTTGCCAGCCAGGCTATAATGTCAGCTATAATACCCTCCCTCTTACCAGGTCAAAGTACCTCTCATTTTTTGTAGCACTGAGTGAAACATTTCATCTGAAACTTTTTTTGCCAATAAAGTGCAGCAGGTCAGTGGAAACATTTCAAACATTCATTCACACATTGATCAGCGTGAGGTCTACTGACTGAATACAACCCAAAAGCATTTCTGAGAAAAACCACAAGTGCTCTGTTTTTATTGAGAATCTTTCAAAAATAAAGTGCATTTTCATCAGAGGTAGAAAAGAGGTTGTTTGATGTTTATTGGCAATTGATTTTTTTGTTGCCAAGTTTGCCACCATTCTTTTTTATCAAATTCCTATATACTTTCAAAATTATTCTCACCACTTCTGCTTAACTTGCTGACCCTTCCTAGTCACTTGGTTATCCATAAAATGGTTTATAATTCTGTAATATAGCCCACATTTTCTTGTTCTACGCATGTTGGTCTGCCTACTTTGTTTTCATACTGACAAAACATCTGGTAATATTTCCTGTGATTTCCTTCCACTCCTGCATCTTATCATCGGTATGTCTTCAATATTTGTTTTATTGATTACAGGTTTCTTCTTCACCTTCTCTTATGCCTTTGGTGTCTTCTTAATCTTGATTAGGAAGCTAATTAGATTAAGGTTATCACTGCTCAGACAGTTATCACGTCACCTACCATCTGTTGCTCAGGATATTTTTTTCTCTCTGGCAATCCTCTTTCTGCACAGCGCACAATTGGTGGGGTTTATACATTGTCTACAACACGACAGACAGATTATATTCAAGGTTCAACATTTACCTATATATTTGTCTGAGATGAGGAAGCAAAAACCCCTCTTTCTTGGAGATGGGTGCCAATATTAAAATTGTGTCTTATCTGTGATGGCGAAAACACCCAAGCAGCCTCCAGTGTGAACAAATGCCTGCTGAAGACTCAGTTAACCTGTATCACACGGATGAAACCCAGTTAAAACTGCAGTTCAATCTCATCCACTCATGATCCCTCCAGTACAGGAGTGCCCCTGTAATGTGCCCTTATACTGAACGAGGCAGGGCAGGTAGGAGCATTGGCTGCAGCTTCCATGGCTCCCACAGTTCCTGCAGTGAGACCTCCATCCCCCCAAGGGAGCTGAACAGGGATGTAGAAATGAACAGTTTACCGAGGTTTTGGTATGAACAGCTGTGCACTGGTGTGGTCCCAAGATGTAAGAGATTTTAAAGGGACTGTGGCAAACATATCTAGAGTACAGAAGGGCGGAATAAGAGGTGCTTCTGATGGCCTTCCCAACTTTGGGAAGTGCTCCTGAACTCTCATTTCTTTCTTCTCAGTCTTCAAGTTGGCTTCTTGGTTTTTCTGTTCAAATGTTTCCTCTAACTTCCCTGCAAGGATTCTCCTCACTTCTCAGCTGATCATTTCCACACACTTCTTGCAGGTATTTAATCTTCTCCTGTCTGTTTTCTTCCTCCTTGAACATGTCAGCAACATTTTCAGGCTGATTACTCCCTTGTCAGTCACTCAGACACCTCCTGGTTTCCCTTTCTAGTGAGTTGCAGATGCATATTTTTTCTCAAATCTTCCTGTTGGGACTTTGATTTAGCTGGCTTTATTTGGGGTTTGCAGGGCTTTAACTGTATCTGAATGCTTTACACGTCTACACGTTTGGGGCCCAGGCTACTATAACTATCCCTAGTCTCAATTATTCATGCATCAAAATCCTCACAAGGCAGCAACAAATATCAGTGCCAAACACTTCTCTGACAGTTTGTGTTAAGATTGCAATTCTTTTTGTTTCAAATTATTAGTGCACCTCACTGCCTTGCTCACCTTGATGGCAAAAAGGGGTCCCATGAGGACATCCCTCTTCCAGTACCAGTGGGCAGGAGCATTGTGTTGTCACAGCTCTGTCACTTCCAATATTGCATCCAGCCTCTAGTGAGCAACAGCCCTTGCTGGTAGGAAACATCTTTTAACAGACTCTGTAACACCTGGCGATAAGGTCTGTAAGCTTCCATTTGAATAAATGCCACTCTGATCATATGTTTTAAAGAAAAATAATTTCTCTTGACAGCAAATGAACATATATTATTTAGCTGCCTGCTGCTATTTGACTGTTTTAGCTCCTTTGAAAATCCACTTGAATGGGTAATCCAAATATCTTTACTGATCTGGTTCTCCACATATCTGTGTGTGGACATCCAAGAGTGTAATTGAAAATCTCAGAAGAACATAACAATATACATTTGGGTGCACTACGTTAGCATGTTCTCTTTGTATCCTTATTCTCATTCCTGTATCCCCACACTCTGTCCCCAGCAGTGGGCAGCAGCTCATCCCTGGGGCATTCTGCCAGTCTCACACAATCTGCAGTTTCGTGTGAGTATTCTTAGGGACATTTAATGAATTTTTTCTGCCTCAATTAATTTTCCCGTCTGATTCCTGTTAATTTCCAGTGTCCATAATATCCTGAGGTAAAGAGTTCCACAGCTAAGTTATCCATCGGAGGACAGAAAAAGAAAAAAAAATTAAAAAATTTCACCTGCTAGTTTCTTTTTATGGTTCCTAATTCCTGTATTGGAAATTACAGTGGACAGAATTCTTATACATGTACCTCCCACTTTTATCCAGACCCTATATTTGGTATTTCATGGTTTTGCAGGGATGAAGAGTCCTGGCCTCCTCAATCTGTCCTGGTATGGTAGAGATTTGCTGCCTCTGCTTATCCCTGCACCCCCTGCATGAGCATTTTCCAGATCTACTCTACTGCGCCACAATTTCCACTTCTAAAATACATGCTGACTATCCTCAGTGTGTGTCATGTTTTCAAGCTGCCACTAATTCAATTTTTCTGTCATTTTGCCAATACAGCCACTAACTTTCTGTACTGCAGTAACTTTTTTCTCTAAACTTTTTGAAAACTAGTATAAAATTAACCATCTCCCAACTTCTAGTACCAAAAAAAATTTAAACAAGAGGTTAGACACTGCTGTTGAAATCTTGAATACATCATCCTTATAGTTCTTTAAAACTCTGTGACTGTTCATCTTTGATACATTATCATGCATTTAGTCTATTTTTTCATGAACTTTGTTATTTCCACTACAGTTTGTAAAAGAACATCTGATAAATCTTCTAGAAGAAAGACTTGCAGTGTGGGAACCTCCCCAAATTCCTCCATAGTAACTGCGTGTACAGAAGATTTATTTTAGATTATTTTCCTAGAACATCTCTGACTTTTTCTGGGACTTTTATCAGAGACTTCTCAGAGACTTTATTCTTTGATCATCTTCCTGGACTTCTGGCAGATATCCTCCTTCTGATGTTTTTTGCAGAAGGATTAGTAGTTTTTATGCCTTTTACTAGATGCTCCTCAAATCTATTTTGCTCTTTATATTGTGGGGTTTTTTTGTTCTCCCTCATTATGCTTGAAATAAAAGTCAGATTACCAGAGTTTAAAGTTGTCTTTGTTTCCCAAGCTCCAGAGTTCACAGATGACAGCTGTAGGGCTGATTCAGGGGGAAATATTTGAACTTTGTAAGGGCCCTGTGCTCCATTTGCTCCTAGTCATTGTCATAGTGAAGATTTGCAAATTCAGATGTATTTGCATCTCCCAAGAAAAAAAATCAGTAAATTTGCTCTCCTGAACCCTGTCACAGAAGATGCAACATTTTACACTGTTGATGCAGCTGTTGTAAATTCTGAGCACATTGGTAAGTGAAATGTTTGTTTTAGAGCACGAGAATAACTATATATTTCCTCCTGCTGGAGAAGAATCATGGTGCCTTCAAATATTGCCTCTGGCTGACTGCATGGGATGTTTCTAACAACAGGGAATGCTGTGCATAGCCCCTCATGGTCCAGCAGCAGCCTTCATTCCACACTGTGTCTGTGCTGCCAGTTCTTAGGATTCCACTGTGAATCTCACAGGGTGTCTAAACAGGTGCCTCAATGTGAAAGATTTCAACATTTTCTTAAAAAGAAAAATGGAAAGCATACCTGAAGGGTCATATGCAGATAAAATAATTAAAAGTAAATTAAAACAAATCCAGGACTTCCAGGCTTCTGCTGGGATCCACACTGAGGCCAATGCACACAGGAGCCTGTTCCCAGTGTGGCCACCCAAGGCCACAGAGACCTGTGGATTAGATGTTCAGCCCAGATGCTCAGCACCAGCAGGAAAGCACTCCTGACACTGTGGGCACTGTTCCTTCTCCTGGCAGTAGGACCTGGCAGTCACACTGACACATCTGCTCCATGTACTACAGCTTGTTCCTATATCCCACTCTTGTCTGGAAATGGAAACCTTCAGGTCACTATTGTTTTGAACCCCAAACTCATGACATTTATGTCAGGAAACTCTGCATCCAGCATTGACTCATCATTTAAAGACCATATTTCAGTTCTGCCCTGGGAAAGCCATCCCTGGAGGCACAGCTTCCTCTTGGGATGGGTAGACCCTCTTTGTGCCAGGGGGACCTGCTGGTGTCAGCACACATTGGGCTGGTGTGAAGGACAGGAATCAAGAAGAGTGTTATCCCAAATTGAAACTCACTCATTGTTCTTTTAAAGCACATCAGACCTCAGCTGACTGATTTCAGTCTCCATACATAACACTGTTTCTGAAGGTTTTATGTAAGGAGACATGTTTGAACAGTCACCTTTTTCCTTCTGCAATGTGAACCAGCCTTCTGCTGTCAGACTTCTAATCTAACATATTTAAACAGCCTGATAGGTTAATAGTAGCATCTAGGATCATAATGCTTGTAACAGCTTCAAACTCCAGGCAACATTTCCAGATTATCAGTACATTTTACTTACTATGTAGATAATATTGTGTAATTTGTTCAGGGAAGATTTATATTGCTGCTGACACTGATGAAATACATGCAAGATATCTAAGGTTTGTAAATAGATATGCACAAGACCTGAAAAGCTGCAAGCATGAATATTGTCAAAACATTCTCTCCCTTAGACACTCCAGGTGATGTTAACTACTCAGACTATGCTTCACAGTGTGACACTGCAGTACTTCAGTACATTTGGCTGGGAAGGAATTTGTTAAGTAAAGCTGTGTATACATCAAACATAAAGCCTTCAACATCAAAGGCTGCACCTGATCTTAGATTTTACTATGTAAATACATTGTAGAGAAAGACAATATGTATAAACCAGCCTGAGGTACTGAGAGTACAGTTTCTCAAAATAAAGGAGTAAGGTTTTTTGGTTTTTTTTGTTTAATTGGATAAACATTTATTTAAAAACACCTGGACATAATTTCCTCTGGATTTGCTCTCACTAAGGGCCCATCTTTGCTTCTACTGAAGTCAAGTGCAAAATTGATTGAATTGCACCAAGGTCAGTCCCTCTGCAGGCATTATAAAGAAATAGGGAGTTTGATTTATAAACTCCATATAAAAATTTTTACAAGATGCAGTTTTCTTCACCCAAAATTATTCAAGATGAACAGTTATTTGTGGATACATGTAGGACACATTTGGTACTTCAGCATCCAGGCTCAAGCTGCAGAAATATGATCCCTGTCTCAAATACCAGAGCTTCAAAGGCTTGAATGTGTCTGTATCCATTCTGACCCTCATGCCCTCCCCAAATCAGTACAGGGAGACAAAAAACTTTCGAGATGCATTTGTTCCATAATGAAGGGTTTTGGTATAGCCTGGGGCCATAACCTCTGCTGCAGATACATGGCTATGCAGCTGTGCTATTCCTCCTTGGTCCATGACCTGGAGTGGATCCTCATCTGGTAGCATTAAGGGAAGTGAGTAGGGGGAAGGATGCTTTAAAAATCCTTCTTCTTGATCTACTGATACTGTAATTATCTCTATTCTTCAGAGACTCAAAGTGTATGGTCACTGTGGTCCTTTGGTTCTTTAAAAACTTGTGGGAAATATGGTGTGGAAATACACAAAATTAAAACTAGTGGTTTTAAGTGCATCAGTTTTGCATCAGTTCAAACACTCAGACACATCTGGTTAAGTAGCCAAACTCCCTAGCTCTGTAAGAGGTACTTGCTCATAATATTTCCAAATAGGATTGATTTCAGGATTTCTTTTATCCTCATTCAGTAATTCAATCTGACATGAGTAAGAACAGCCAACAATCATATCATCAATGTACACAGAGATTAAGACAGATAAATTGAACTGTTTACACTTCAACTGCAGTCCATGGAAACATGGTCAATACAGTCAGTGGTGCCTGGGTGGCAATTCACTGATCAATTGAACGTGCCTGCTCCCAGGTGAGCTGAACAGCCCTTCAGGTCCCACGGGCTGTATTGGCTGCATCCTCCGTAGCTGTATGGGGACTTCATGGGCACTTGAGCTCACAAGTGCCCCTCCACACACAGACATGTAAACTGGAGTATTAACCTGCAAGCTGAATCATGCCCTGTGCATCTCCCCTGCTTTTGCCAACAATGCCTTTCAGCAAGCTCTGACTACGTTTGAAGCAGAATCAAATTTTTGTCAAGAAAAAGATTATCAACTAGAATACATCCCTGCAAATTATGTGAAGCAATTCATAAGTGAGAAAAACCTTTTGAAGTGTGCCAGTGAATTAGAAGATACTTTAATTTTCTTCTGTACTTTAACTTTTGGTTTCAGTATAATACAATATTTCTCAAGTGTATATCCAAAATACATGAAGTGCCATGAAGGAAGTCATAAATGCAAAGTGTAGATGACAAAGGCCAAAGTACCCATGAACTAACAACAGTTTTGTAATTAATTAGAAATTTAGTCATCACCCTAAGAGGTTTTGTCATGCTTTTTCTGCCTCCCATTCCACAGTTTAGGGATTTATGTTCCTTTGCTGTAGCAATAAGAGGCCAGGCAAAAAAGGTAGACATTTGCCATTGTAAAGAAAACAAATACTTAGGCTCAGCTGTGTTAAAAATGTTATCTCTGCTCTTGTCAACAAACTGTGTTTAGATGAGCCAGGATTTGAATATTATGCTCTGGATAGATCATTAATGCCCTAATGTGTAACTGTAATCATATTAGAAGGAACTGGTAGCAGAAATGGTGTGTCCAGCAGCCCTAGGGCAGTGATGCTTCCCCTGTGCTCGGCTGGCGAAGTCCATCTTGAATCTCGTGTTCAGTTCTGGGCCCCTCACTACATGACTGAGGTGCTGCAGTGTGTCCAGAGAAGGCCAACAAAGTTGGGGGAGGGTCTGGAGCACAAGTCCTATGAGGAGAGCTGAGGGAGCTGGGAGTATATAGCCTGGAGAAAAGGAGGCTCAAAGGTGACCTTATCACTTATAACTGCCTGAAAGGAGATTGTAGCCAGCTGGGGGTTGAGCTGTTCTCCCAAATAACAAGCACCAGGGTAAGAGGAAAATGCCTTAAGTTGCACCAAGGGAGGTTTAGATTGGATATTGGGTAAAATTTTTTTTACTGAAATTCCAAGTACTAGAAGAGGCTGTCCATGGGAGCCACCACCCCTGGAGGTATTTAGAGGATGTGTGTAGATATGGCTTTTAGGGACATTGTTTAGTTGTGGAATTGGCAGTTTTGGATTGATGGCTGGACCTGATCTTAAAGGTATTTTTCAACCATAGTGATTCTATGAATCTGATTTTGTTGTTATTCCATTTGTAGTTCTTACCTTACAGATTGCCTTTTTTGACAGTTTACCATTTCTGAATAATTGTTCAGCCTGTCTAATCTTTATAAAAAAGTTTATAACTGAAGCCTACTTAAACCTTCTTAAATATGACTCTTTTTATATTTTTAGTTACAGTATTATTACAGTTCCCTCAGCGTATCTGTTTCCAAGCATGTGAGTTTCCATTTATATACCAACCATACAGAAATATGATCTCACACAATGCAGTCACAGTGGAGTTAGTCTAATATTTTAAATAAAATAATGTTAAATAAGTTTAATATAACGAAAATGGAATATGAGCCAGGGTAAATGGATGTAGCAGGAAGGAATTAGAAGGCAGATAACTTTAGAGAGAAAAGATGACAGGTCAGCTTTGTCAATCAAGGGGTATCTCAGATACTTTTGCCCAACAACTACTTTTCTTTTTCTGGTCAAAGTCATCTTCACCTACATGCGGACACCTCAGAGGTATTCAGGCAACAAGCAGATTTCTGTCACAAAATGTATGATTATCTGCTGTGTAATAAATTGTGTGGTTACACTCATACATTAGAAAGGTTTACATGTTGTGGTCATGGGAAGCAGTATCAATTAAACCAGATTTTAGTATTTGATTTAGTTAAGCCAGTATTTCTAATACAGAAGCACAGTTTCAGTATAGCATATCTGAAAAGAAAAACATTACTGCAGGCATTGGCCCCATGTTTTTGGAATTTTTTTGTCTCTCATATAGTTAAGCAGGATGTACATTAGTTCAAGATATATTCTGTTATTCTCCAGCCTTGTTAAAATGCTCAGTATGGCCCCCAAAAGACTATTTGCTTCTGGATAAGTTGTGTCCAAACATTTAAAATGCAAATGCACTCTGTATGCTAATTTCAAATTCAGAAATATCAAAGTTGGAGTGGAAAAATTTTGTGAACTTTGGATTTTCCTTCTTTTGATCTGCCTCCACTGCCCTAGAGCCATTCATATAACTGTATTTTCTCCTTAATTAGTACTAAACTATTCATGATATCTTGGATACATCACATGCAAATCCTAAAGCAAATTTAAACAATAAAGCAGAGTGCACTAAAATTGCAAGGGAGGTAAGTAACAGCAGATGGGGAGACCATAAACAAATTTCTTAACACTTTTTCAGTTTGCATTCTCAGAGAGTATCATTTTCTTCTGGTAAATATTTGTTTTCTTTGAATGGAAAACTATGAATAGAAAGTGATTTTGGTTTGTGAGTAATGCAAAGGTAACTCCCAGGGGTGGGACTGAAGCAATAAAAATAACAGAGATGCCAAACCAAACAGATGTGACCCTGCTGACAGTAGTTTGGAAAATATTTTTTTTAAAAAGTAATTATACACTCATTACATCAGTGCTGCTTTCCTATTAAAAGACACATTTCCTGTACACAATTCTTTTAGATTATGAGTGATGTTCTGTTTTCCAGTTGGAAGATATTATTTATCTTGGCAACAAAGTCTGTCATGCAATTTGTCAAATGCTAGTTTGATGCTAGTTATTAACCACAACATTATGATTTTGACTGTAATTCAAAACTAGAAAATTAAATGTGAAATTCAAGCATAATACAGATTTTGAGCTACTACAGGCAGTGTTTTGCCCATAGCACCTGCACAGCTGCAAACACATAGCTCTGCCCATGCTGCATGTGTGATATGCTTACTGAAATGGCCAATTTAACCTGTAAATTTGTGGATTTAGTGTCCCTTAACTAATAATGTTCTTTAGTAGGGTATTACTGGCACTCATGTCATTACAGCATAATGATGCCATTAAAGCTTTTCACATAAAAGAACATCAAGGTGTCATCATGGTCATATATCCATATGGCGAATTTATTCTTCAGGACATCTAGACTTGTAATTGAGATTATGAGAAATCAGAGCAAATTCAAAAGCTGTATTCTTTAAAAATAATTTGAAATATTGTCACATAGATGTTTCAGTAAATGCTGAAATGGAAAGAAACAGCTACATAAAGTGTTTTCAGGGGGGATGGTAGATATTTCCAATTTGTGATCTCTAATGGGGATAACCTATGAACTCAAGCTTTAGAAGCTACTCCTAAATTTATCTTCATTAGAACTTTCCAAACAAACTTTTGCCCAAACATTCTATGACTTAAAAAGCCTACTTAGCTACAGCCACTTTCTCTAGCATTTATTCAACCACCTCCAGGTACTCCAGGTTTTTTTTCCACAGAAAAATCAAACTTGTGCCAAATTTTCTCTTTGACTAAAAAAACTCCCAAACTCCAAAGCCAGTTTTACAGTTCTACTGTACCACATGGCTAGCTATCCTCCTGGTTTCTCCTCTGGACCAACAAGGGTGGACCCAGAATGAGTTTTATCCTTGAATTCAAATCTCTGCCTCAATCTCTGCAGTGTGCTGCTGGGATCAAGTGTGAGGCCTGTTTATCTCATGTTCTTAAGCTGTTGATTAGGCTGTGGGAACTGACAATTGAGAATTGTACATCAGTCAGCTCAAATGAGCTAAGCATTGCTTGATTAAACAGTAAAGTCTGAACACACTGTGCAGGGAATAGAAAAAAAAGTGTGTTTCCCTGGTGTCAATTCATTCAATTCAGAGCCTGTGAAATATGCAGTAGTTAGTAGCATGCACTCAGGTACATTACTTGTCATAGAGAACTGAAACAGAAAGAGACTTCTGCTGATTCAAAGAGTTTGCTGCATAGGAGTGCATGTGATTTCCTACCCAAGACAAGGCAGGGAGATGGGAGAAGGAAAGCTGACAGAGACAAGGATGGCAACAGGATAATGGCTTAATTCAATGGGGCATGAAAATATTATCACATTTGTTTGTATTTCTCTCACTTTGTATAGGTAAAATGACAGAAATGAAGGCTCAGGAAGGCACACAGTGAAGAAAGGAAAAGCTGAACTGCTGACAAATCCTTTGGCCTTTGAGAGTGCAATAGATGCTGCTTTACTGGGTAAAGTAAGAAGGAGGAGGAATGAGAGGCTCATCTTGATGGAGGAAGATCTGCTGTAAAGATGGAGAGAAGACTGGTGAAAGAAATCCAGAAAATGTAGCTGGGAGGAGGTATATGGAAGAAAATAAAAGAAAAATATAAAACATACTGTGCTAACAAGAGGGTAGTATTCAAGAACAGCAAAAGAGAAGCAAAATAGTAGTGGGAATACCCTGGCAATATCATGGTTCAATTTTTAAGTTAATGGAGAATCCCCATTTCAAACTGAACAGCAAAATAATGGTCCTTGCTAGTCTTTATGGAGGACGAGTTACCATTTGACATTTTCTACCATTCTGTTCTTTTGGCCTCTATTTAAGCCATTTACTACCATTTCTGTGTATTCTCTATGTATCAGTTCTGTAATTTATATTTCCATTGTGTCTTACTATTTTGATTTCCATAGTTACAGAATTGAAATTATAACTGCTCAATAGACTCTGTAAATAATTGTAGAGAACTACAACAGACTCTGTAAATCATGTTGTTCATCCATTTAAAAATTGAAAAATATTAACTCTTGTGTTCTACTGAGAAATTGATAAATTGGCAGTGCTTTAATTTATCATGTCCTGGACAGATCCTGAATTCAGAGAATTCAATGTGAACAATGTGCATCCAGACACAAAAGAGGATAATATGAGAATACTTTACAAACATCAGTATTTTGGGTATTCCAAGGTAAGTGTTGTGAAGCAAAAATGTTGGTTAGTAATTAATCCAGCGGCATTAGAAACCTGGGCTTTTTAGGGAGTAGCAGAGCAAGGCAATGTTTTTACAGCTTTGTCTCCTATATCACAAGCTCTCAAGTACAAGACCTCACCATCTCCAAATCTCTTATTCCTTCTCTTCAAATTCCAAGCACAGAGAGATCTCCTCACTCCTTTAACTGCTGACCAGATAAAAAACAGCAGATGCTGCTGCTGGTTGTCAGCTCCATGCTGAGCACCACGTGTCTATTGATTTGTCAGGACACAGGTTGTCACCCACTAGCCATGGGGTCAAACTGATAACCACTGGGCTCTCACTGCTGTTTTTCATCCAGTGGTTTTACTAATCTGGGACTCTTGTGTGAAACCAGTCAGTGTCAGACCTCTCAGGAAGATACAGCATTTGGGTCTCTTCTCTTTGTGTTAGATCTGACTGAAGCGTGCCCATTGATAACATTTCTGAGAAGGATGTGACACATAGTTAGCAAGATTACACACACCTCCTTCCAAGAGGAAACCAAGCTAAAAATCTTATACAGAGGAGCCCATAGGGTAATTTTTTTAAAAATCACACAGAGCTAAACTGAAGATGCAGCTCTCTTCATCTCTTTTTTTAATGTGGCATATCTAACACAGCTTCATGTGTTTCTTACAGGATCAGATGATGTTGATAATCCGAATATGATAGCCAAACCCAAACTAGAGGTTGTTGCCAAACCCAAACTAGAGGTTCCCTGAATTAATCCCCTGCAAGTACCTTTCTCTATCCCTCCAGTATTTACTGGAAAGAGCCACCTACACAGATACAACTAGGAAAAATGAATTTGATGTACCCTTTTCTTGTATTACTTTTAATTTTATTATTTGAGATTTTAAGAATCTGTAAGTCTATTATTTGAGTTTTTAAGAACTTGTAAGGCTCTTATCCTGCCAACTAAGTGTAGGCAATGCTCCTGATGCCTCTTGAAGACTATGAAGAGAGATTGCTTCCAGAGATGCTTTTGTCTCTACTACCATCTCCTTGCTCTTCCCACTCCCTCCAGCTCTCCAACTGAAACTTCCTCTCAACACCACTCAACACAGAGCTATGCAGTCACAGAGACCTCACAGAATGTCTGAGGAAAATTCAACAGCATAGCTGGGCATAAGTGGGTTGCCCATTTCCATGGTGCAAATGGCATGGGGCTCTCAATGGGAGATGCACTTTTTCTACTGGCCTGGTCAGGGAAGCCTTGCAGTTGCTTTTCATTCATGCCTAAAAATAAACAGCCATTAGTCAATAACCCCCTCCCAGGCCTAGATTTTGAAAAACATGAAATGTTTCCTAATCCAGAAAGATCACTTTACTCTCTTGCAGGTAAGAAAAAAAATCCCAAAGCAACACATTCTTTGAAAGCCTATTCATCTTCGTTTGTACTCTTTCTGTTAAAGGATACCAGACACCAGGAAATTACTTTTTGATCTAAAATGGCAGTTTCTGTCTCCTATAACAGACACATGCCAGGCGAGAATGTGTTGGTAATGTTGGTGTCAGAATAGCATAAAGTAGTTGAGAAAACTGAAGAGACTAATATCTGTCTTTTGTGGGATTCTGTAACTTAATTTGATGAAACTAATAATAAACTCCCGTTTGCTTTTCCTCTTTTGCACAGCAAGAACATCTGTAAAAGAAGCAAATTCACAAGCTCTAAGTATAAAAATTGTTGCAAGCCAAGACAATACTATTGTAGAAGTGTTATGGAAAGAGCCACACAGTGCCAACATTTAAGGATACTTCATTCCAACCATTCTCCTAAAGTGCTGTAGTAGATGTAAAACTCTCCATGTAACCAATTTCATGGTCCAAGTGAAATGAAACACAATGTATATTAAGCATACGTTATGAGAGGGGAGAAGGAAAGAGATTTCTAATATTTTCAGCTGTAACCTTCTAAAATGGGATGACCTGAATACAGCCTCTGGGCAAGAGAAATCATTGCATCCACACTAGCCCTGTAAGAAGCAATGGGTGGAAGTATAAATGCAAGAGAATACTTACCCTGTAAGATGCTCTCAATGCTTTGCTGGCGAAGAGGGTTCTGAAACTGTTCCCTAACCACCCCAATTTGTGCTACTACAGCAAGAAAGCTGCCATCATTCATTTGTTGCTGAAGACAGAATGTAACTTATGACCCCTCAAAGTAAAATTCTCCTATGTGTTCAAAATATCCAATTATTTTGCTTGAGATTACAAAGATGCAAATCAAATATTAATCAAATTTTATTTGAAACCTGTATCTTTAATACTCAAGCACAATTATTTTTTTCTCCCTTTCACTTCTGTGTCATGGAGTTCTTCTCTGTGCTGGTTTGATTGGGATAGTTACACCTGCCCAACCATGAGAAGTGATGAATGAATTTTCTGTTTTGTTTCTGTACATACAGCTTTTGCTTTACCTATTAAATGCTATTTATCCAACCCACAAGTTTTGTCAGCCCACTGAAGGAAAGTGAATGAGTGGCTGTGTGAGGATCAGTTTATGTGGGCTTAAACCACAACATCCTCTAATTGTCTAAAAATACAAACATACACCTAATGAAATGTTGCCATTTTTATATAATTAATAAGGATATGTTATTTTCTTAGACAAAAGCTCACAGATCCTCTCTAAACTTTATCACAGTATAAAAGCAATAAGATACCCTCTTTAACATCAGAAAATCACACATGAATCACAGAAAGTCACAGTAACCACGGAAACTGAACAGTGGCATGGACAGGTTTTCATTAAAGCATAGATGGGAGGAGAATTAATATGATTACTATAGGATACTGGCTTTTGAACAATAGCAGTTCATTGTAACTTGTTTTGCTTTTGATGATGAGGAAGAATGTTGCATCTATGGAGAAACATTCAAAGGCAAGTATTTTGGTGAGGGCTATACAGAGTTTCTAAATGGATGGGATTTTCTGTAGGTGAAAATGCCTTTGCCACAGACCATGATGAATGACGTTCTTGACTGACAGGCATGTGGGGATGATGCTCACAGCAGAGTCCCCTGCTAACAGGCACAGGAGCTGGGCTGTGGATTGCCACCATGAGCAATTTTTCTTCCTCCATGTAATCCTCAGCTGTGACTGAATCATGAGAATATATTTAAGATCTTCTTGGCAGTCACTTCGACAGCTGGAAATGCAGGGAAGGATGAAGCCCTGCTCTGACAGCCCTGCTCAAGAGCATTGTCCACATCTTGTGATGCTCTCCTGTGGCAGAAATGGACCCAATCAACAATGCTGGCAGCAACCTGACAACCTGACAAGAAAAGCAAGATTGGGGAAAAGAATGCATGTTGCCTGAATATTATTTCATCTCCCTCTTGGTGAACAAAGTGCATTCTCCTGCATCTGCTGATGTTGGGATGGGGAGACAGACCCCTCCCAGCACGGGCTGACACGGGTGTACATCTGCTCTGCTGCCACTACAGGCTGCCTGCCAACCATTTCACACTTCCCAGTCATCAGCCTGCGGAGGGCACCTGACCTGGGCACCATGACCTGGTGAACTGCTGGGGCTCAGCAGCAGCATTTTGCCAGTCTCTGGCAGGAACCAGAGCTGCTGGTGTGGTTCTTGGCAATATGGAGAACTCCAGCAAGGATTACCCTGCTCAATGGCATTTGTGCTGCCTCACGTGAAGACCCAGGAGCAGAGCTTCTCCTCTAAGCCTGTTTGTGACTGTGAAAAGAAAAAAGCACACCCAGCCGGTGACTCATCCTGTGCAGCTCAGGCACACATCCCAGGTGCAGATCTTCACTCCCTCCATTGCTGATGAGGATGCCTAGAAGACCAGTTTATACTACATTAACTTTCTGAAAGCAAGGTCTGGTGAGATGCTTTAGGCCTTAGCTTTCTATTGAGCAAAATACTGTTTACTTCCCACTGAAATACACAGTATTTACAGGACTGTACAGAGGGCTCCCACAGCCTTTGCATTGCATCTGCCCTTCTGGGACGTTTACTTGCAGAAAACTGCTTTTTTGAGTGATGGTGGTTGTTTGCTGGTCTGAGGAAGCCACTGGTCTATAAAACTTTCAAAAGAGTAAAATATATATAATGAAGCCTTTCTGATTTATATTCTTTATTAGATGAGAGAACAGCAGCTATATGATTACCTGACTGTAACAGTTATATCACCACAGAGAACAGTAGAAGATAAAATAAATTTTCCCGTACAAACATCAGAACTTTTAAATTCTCAGAATTAAATTTTTCTGAAAATTATTTATTATTTATACATAATTTTATTATGTATACATTTTATTACATAAAAGTATTTATGTCAACATTAAAATAGAGAAAGAGGTACGTGGCAAGATTTGGACAGGGCATAGGACAAAAGTAGCTTAGATTTTTAAAAAAAATTTTTATTTGCCACCTTTTTACAAATGTGGAACTAGAGAGGGGAGAAGGAATTAGAAAAGAACGGCAGAAATCCTCAAAAAGGAATTATAGGGTGTGGGTCTTGAACACTTCCTCATTTAAACTGTCTCTCTGGAGCTCCAGTCCCAGTGGGGCCTTTAATTGCTACGTGAAAACAAGTAATTATAATTGAATAGAGTATGTATTCACTTGCTGTGGATGTCCATGCCAGAAAAACCTCATCACTCAAATATTCATGAGAAGCAAACACTGAGTGCAAGTCAGCCCAAAATGGATTATTTATTTGAAACTATAAATTGATCAATAAGAAATTTTCTGTAATGTTTGACTAATTTTTTTAATTGGAGTAAATCAAAACTTTCCTTGGGAAGGCAAATTCTTGGTATGCCCTTTCCTATTCAACTGAGTATTTTGTAAAGATAACAAGCCAATACAAGACCCAAACCTTGAAAAAGCTCCTTAGACATAAGAAAGATTTGTTAGTTTCCAATGCAGAAATACATCTAAATTGCTTATTTTTAACTCTCTGTGTTTTAAAAGAAGTGAGGAGAAGTAAAAAGCCTTCTTCTCTCCCATGCAGAAGGATATGAAGGTATTCTTTGCTTGCAATACCCTTTAGAATAATTTGTAGAGGGAATTACAGGAAGAAGTCTCTGAAGAATTAGATTCAGTATTCTCCCAGTTTCCAACAACAAAAACTTTGAAAGTTTCCACTTATTTTTTACCAAGTTGTTAATTTTTACATCAAAGTGTCCTAGAAGTAAAGTAACAGCTGTGTAATTTGCCATAGAAAAGGTTTTTAATCTGAATGAGTTACCTTTTTCTTTTATTTCTCTTGTCTATCAACAACACCAACAAAAGCCAACAACTGATCAGAGATGTTAAATCCCTGCAAGCACTTGGGTTACCTTTCTAGCCTTCCATCAGGCTTTGTGATGAAGTGTATTCAGCCAGAAACTGCTGGTTGTAGATTATTGAGCTGAAACCTTTAGACTAGTGTGTCTCTAGGAGAAGTTAGTGTATGTATCCATTATCCATTCACCCAGGCCACACATTAGCCCTCAGTTTATTTTCTGTTCAAGGTTCATGTAAAAAAATTGCATCTCACACTTTTAGACATCTGCATGTGACAAAAAGAAAAGCAGTAAGAATCAAAGCTTTAACATCCTTATAATGAAGCCTTGGGTCAATGCAATGGCTCATTCTGGCACACAGCTCTTATGATGTCTCCTCATTGACTTGAGCAAACTGTCATGAATTTAACTTTGGCAGAGAAAAACCAATTTTTTTCCAAAATAAAAACTTGTATTCAGAGTCTACAAGGAGTCAGAGGACTGGAAGCTCTGCTGTGGGTAGCAATATCTCTCACACTCAGGAAACAAAGGAGCCTTCTGGAAGCAAGTGCCCTTCAGTGTCATTCCAATCACCCAGCTAAACTGAGAGAGCTCTGAAAATTACTAAAAAGGTTAAAGGACTAGATCTGAAGCAACAACTCTATGTGGTAGCTTGAAATGTGTATTCATCTTTTTTTTGCTGCCACACAGGTAAGAAGAGCTGCATATAAGTGTGTTTTCTGCTCATCATGGAAGAGCACTGTCTTGGCACAGCCAAGCAGCCAGGAGCCTGCAGACTCAGAGCCTCCTTCCTGCCACAGGGAGGCAAAGACAGTCTGATCCAGAGGTTTTACTTCCAGATTCCTGTACCTTCAAGTGGTAAATTGCAGTATCAGGTTTACTAAATAGGCATCAGAATTATGAATGCCACTGTTGATTTTGTGTAATCAGGCTGAATATAGCTTAATGCAATGATTACTTTGCTAGAGATTTCAATAACTGTCTTCACAGTCCCCCCCATAACATCTGGAATGACACTATGAAGGACTCAACAAGCTAGAATCACTTTAAAAGGGTCACTAAGACCTCAAGCAGAAGTGGCCATACATTAGTTAGTAGATTTTCTTACCAAGAAGGGTTATACAGAATCTTTCAGGTGGCACAGAAGCACAGACTGAATTAAAATCCAAAACCAAACACACCTGAGATTTCTTCAAGTGAATATCTACCCTTATAAATCCTCCTATATGGAGGATGTAGAGCTTGGTCCAGGTTTTAATCTGGAGAAAACTGGGGAGACAGCTCGAGGAATTAGGAGATACCTGCAAGTGATAGGGTTTTTCCTTATAATCATACACAATGCAAAATTGTACTTCTTCTAGTTAAGGCAAAATGCAGATTTTCACCCTATGATTACTTAAAATTGTGAACTGACTCTTTTTTCCTCACGAATTATCCCATTAACCTGAAAAGTGCTATTTATGTATCTGCAAATCTTGTGTGAGTAAAAGTTGCTGGATTAGGATATGTGTTTGCAGTGTGAACTTTATTTTATGTGCGTGGGAGCAGAGTCCTGAGATTGCACAGAAACATGTTGGTGTGAAATGCTGAGGAAAGAGCATCTGCTGAGCTCTGTGAAAAACAGATAAAGAATGAAGGGAGAGATAGGGCAGATGAATGGGTAGAATGATAAAACAGTCTTATAACAAGCCCCAGATATTTGACTATTTATTTTGAATTATTCTAGTTTTGATAGCCCCCAAAGAGCACTTTAAAGTACTTAATTTGCTTTGCTCCATTGATTTTAATTAATCTTGCCCTAGGCTTTCAAACTTGATGAGCATGGAGAACTTAGTAAAAAAAAATAGCAGCCTACTTTCTCACCATATGAAATTCCTTAACTGCTTCCAATCATGGACAAAGGCAGTGCATCCCTGGACATGAGCACTTGTCATGCCCTGGGCACTACCCCTGTAGGGGTAATACCTTCTCAGGCTGAACTCAAAGCAGAAGAGAAATGCCTACTGCTGAAGCCTTCTGGATGGATGGAGCTGATCCGGGTCTGTTCCCTCCAGCCAAGAAACCATTGGATACCCCCCTGCAGGATGAGCTCTTTCCACAGTCATGGCTCCACTGTGGCCCAGAGTTGCACACACATCACACTTCTGAACTGTGAAAGGCTCCTGCCAGCACACAGCAGATGAGCTTTTGCACTCCACAGGAGGAGCTGACTTGGCTTTAGGAAGGAAGGATGACTGACAAGCAAAAAATTACAGGATCCTCTGTCCTCCCTGGAATGACTGACCCAAGGCAGCCCTTTCAGCGAGACGTCTCCTGGGATCTTTTAAAGGGACCAATACTAACTGGTGACTGCAGCTTAGGGAGAGTGGCACTGGCATCAAGGCCATCTGATGAAAGTGAATTTGACTGCAGTTGAGCGGTATCTAATCAGATGTTAAGTACCTATGCAATTCAAAAATCTTATTCCAAAGTTACTAAATTTGAGATTTAAGATATATTTTCTTTCAGCAACTTCCATTAAAGAGTCAGAAATCCTAGAGAGATAGGGACCTTCTGTCTGACAGCACAGAACTACCACCATGCATGGGATGTGTGATGGGATCAGTGACTGATGTGAAGATGTGCCATTTTCATGCTTTCCCAACCAAGCAGAAACACTATCAATCAGGTGATCAATTTGCTATCACTTCTGCCAAACTCTAGGTAAGGACATGTCATCTCTTTTTGATTCAGCTGAGAGTAGCAACCTCCACAAAAGCCCCCAGTCCTTCAGCATCCCCCTATTGAAATGAGCTGCTGAGTCCTGGGGGAATTCAGGACTATCATGTCGTGGGCAGCACCACGGGAGGAAGGGGATGCTCTGGCAGGACCAGGCTGTGGCAAGGGGCCCCAGTCCATCATGCAGGGGGATAATAAGGTCAGGCCTCAAGTGGGATTTACACCTAGTCCTCCTAAAGGGCAAAAGACTGACCAGCATGAACTAATCAATGGTTATACTGTTACTCAGAAGCTGTAATTTAACATTTTTGACTTCTCTAATTACTTGTGTCTCATTCTGCATCTTGCCTTTCTGGGAAAGGTTATTAGAAGGTCATATGCTCTAGGTAACAATTACTTAAATCTCCTGTCTATGATTAAGCAACCTCATATTTTTTGTCTGTAATTCTGAGTATGCCTATCTGTGTTCTAAAAAAGAGAGGAAAAATAATTTGCTTTAGCAAAGGAAGGTATTGACAATGGATATCCGCAGGAGACTTACAAAGTAATCCACAAATAAAGTAATTCATTAAGAGCATTAATCAGTTTTAGACTGTCCCACACTGTAGTAATCAATCATTTTAATTAAGAGGAACCATGCATTCTCTTCCTGTCTTTTACCTCAGATCATCTTTGCAACACAGCTGATCAAAGAAGTCATATTTCAAAGATGCTGAGTACAGTTTCTATAATCTCCATTAAAGAATTTCACAAAACACCAATATCCCCTTATTGAAGTGCCTCCCTTCCTATGGAAGTTTTTGCTCAGGAGAAAGTGATCAGGTAATTGTTCAGCAGCTCCAAATTCCCGTGCTCTGTGTAAGCAAGGAGAGTGGTCCCAGCTGCCTTACAATGAGCTCAGCCTTGTTTTTCTGGGACAGACCTGCCTCTCCACACACACCCAGACAGGCTGTCCCTCCTGTGTCCCCACAGAGCTGGACCTCACAGAGGTCTCCCTCCTGCCCAGTACCTTTTCTTCAACAGCTGCCAAGAGCAGACAACACAGAAAGAAAGGAATGACTGCATAGGGGAAGTACACAGAATATTTCTCCACTCAGCAGAGTGTTACAGGTCAGGGACTTCTTGACCCAGAGGCAGCCAGAATGGATTTTTAATGCAATGCATTTCTCCAGTCCTTGAATTTTGTAAAATGATGAGATAAATTCTTTCTTTTTAATATCAGCTTCTTCTGCAATTTTCAGAGCAATATAACGCTAAAAATTATGGGAAAGAATGAAATATTTTGTCTCATAACAGGCAAGGAAATGCTTTTGTTCCAGTCATCAATATGTTGCAGTGTTCTAAGATCAAAGAGCGCTGCTACTTCCCTTTTAGCAGCACAAGAAAGAATGAAGGAAAAAAGACCAAGAAAATGCATTTATAAAGTAGATGTATCTTCCTTTCCTTAAGCTGATTCTGCTGCTTAGCTGATATCTGCCTCTGCTGATCAGCATGAAGTTTCAAAGGATATCTGGCTTCAAAGATATCTAATGTTGATTTAATTTAAGATAGAGAAAGACGTGGGTATAATAGGGAGAATCAGTCAACAAGAAAGGCATAAGTCAAATGTTGTAGCACAGAAGATTTTTCAGCTGTTCTTTTCTAGAATAAGAGAAACAAAAGGCAAATGGGTCGGTCACAGCTATGATCCTTGCACTGTTTAAACTGCTGCTCAGAAAGGGACTCAGAGAGATAGTTTCATTTTTCACCACCCTATGAGACAGCAAATGGAAATAGAAGCAGCTGACATAGTTCAACAGCAGGGTCCAAAAGCCACTGGTAGAATTCTGTTTGAGAAGGTAAAGTAAATCACGGTGTGAAAGGCAAGCAGTGATGTGGCCTGTAAACACTGTGGGAACAGATGGATCAATAAAGGGTTGCTTGTCTCTGGACAGAAAGTTACACTTGAGCACGAAGTTACTGACTGAAACTAGAGTGTTAATTATTATATTTATATATGACCCGAGGAAAAGACAGTATAGACAAATAGAAAAAAATATTTACGTTAATCAAAACCAGAAAAAAACAGGAGGATCTCCTCAAGAAAATCCTGCTGTAACAATGTGATAGCTGGGAAATAGATAAATGTGACAGAAGTGATCTGAATGACTCTTCTGCATAACTAGTATGGAAATGCAATGCAGACACAAAAGCCCCGTGTCCATGCTCAATTTGGACTTCTGCTTGCAGAAACAGTCAAAACATGCAAAAGGGATGCAAAAGGAACAGAAAATTCTTAACTCATAAAGTCCCAAAGTAAACAAAATGCTCACCCTTTCCATAGTACATCTGTTCTGAGCCTCATATCTCAAGAAAATAGAGTTTAACTAGTAATAAAGGGATAGTGCAAATATTAATGGATATAGCACAATAAAGGCAGAAAATAAGTCTTGTTTTAGAGACAAACTAAAAAGACTGACTCTTTAGAGAATAAGTAAAAAAAAGCAGATATATCAAAGAAAATTGTTCTGTACCCTGCTATAAATCAAAAGAAAAGTAACATTTGAAGTATTTAGAAGACAGCACTTATCTGCATCTGAGGAAGTGCCATCTTTTTAATTAGAAAACAAAAAGGCTAATAGCCCATGGATATCCTTATTTCAAAGTATCAAGTAACAAAGAGCCTTACAGAGTAAGAGGATCAAACACTTACAGTGCTAGCAACACACCCTGACATTAGGTAAAATAAAATAGAAAAATTAACTTCTATCTGTTTTTCAAGCTAGTCATTAGCTTGACCACTGTAAGATTTTTGCAGTTTCTGTGGCTTCCTGGGATGTACACCATGAAGTGGTGCATGATGGAAAGATGACTGAACAAGCAGAGACCTGCGCTCCTGCTGCACAGCGCAGCACTCCCTGGACTTCACTTCCCTGGCTCTGATGGAGGTGCAGCCCAGCCACAAGAGTGCTGTGCTTTGTCGATGTGAAAGAGTGCAAATGTGGCTGCAAGCACTGAGGCCCAAGCACTGCTCTGCCACACCTGCACACTGACTCTGCTGAGCTCTGCCTCACCGCAGACACACTCGCTCCCTGCCAGACTGCGTTATGAGGAAATAAGGACCAGCCTTATTTCATATGATTCTTCCTATGACTCCAAGTAGAAATCAACGTTGTATTGATGGTAATCCCACCTCTGGACACAGAGAGGAGTCACTCTATTTGAGGACACAATCAGAACCACTCTGCCTCCCTCACCCCGCTTTACTATTCTGTCCCTTTACAGTTTATTTTCCTAATCCAAAATAAACAGCACTCCTCACTGCTGCAATCCTCAATGTAACACAGCCAAAATATTTCACAATTTAATTCTGTGTTCCTAAAATACCCTGACTTCAAATGATCACATTGATTAGGGCTTCCTCTAAGTGAATGACACAGCATTTGCTGACTTCAGAAACCAGCTCATCTCTGAACAACAGAAAGACTTGTTAAATGGGAATCCAAGTAAAAGAAAGAATTGTTTTAAGAAAAGAAGACTGACAGCCATTTCATGGAAGTACCTTGTGGATGACCTGAAAATTTGTTTTGGACCACAGTACTGGTTTGAGAATGGACGAGTTATAGTGGGAGTGAGCTCTTACAGAAACTTTTAATGCATTATTTATTTCAAAAGAAACATGATCACCAATTTTTATTCAAATAGACTTGAGACACCGTTCTATGGAAATAGGAAGGGTTGCTTGAAGGGACTTTGCACAAAATGTACAGCTCTTTAATATTTATGAGACTTTCCCCAGGTTTGCTAAAGTTCAAGTGCATATCTCTTTTTATTGGACAAGTAAAAATATTTAGAGTTAGTTAAAAATAATTTATTCACACTTATTCTAATGTGAGCAAATATTTCTAAAACCATACAGCCAGGAAAATCTGAGTGCAAAATACTCAGCTTCTCCCATTCAGATATCTGGTCTATGGATACTCTTGGCACTACAGCTCATAGGTAAAAGCCTCCTCAGTGTATTAAAACCATTTACTGAAGGTAACTCTGCTTCAATATTTGAACCCAGGAAATCTCTGAGAGTCTTGTTTTTCAATTCTGAGTTCTACTGTTTCTTTGCAAATGCAACAATTACTAGAACAGATAATAGAAAAATAGTTGGCAGACTCTGAAAAGTGATGTATTTTATGGGTCAAGTCTACCCATTGATAATTTATGGGCAGAGTGTAACTGGAGCTCTGCAACAAAAGTAAAAGCACAGGTACAGTTCCTACCATAAAACTCACCCCTTTCCCAGTATATTTCTTCTATAATAACTTCTCTTTCTCCCTGTCCCCACACACCATTTTTGTGATGGCAGTTAGCCAAAGGCATGCAAGAATGAATTGCACTGTTGTGGCATTTAAATTATATCAATACTGAAATGCAAAATAGAGTCCTTTTCTATTTTATCTCTAAATTGAATGCTTTCACAGAGAGGCACTGTTATCTGCATTACAATTTGAGAGCTACATTAGTAAATCTTGAATGCTCTGAATTAGAGTATTCAACTTTTAAGATGGATGGTTGAGTTTAACACAAAAAATGTATTAAGTTGCAGATATGGCTTCATTTGGAGTGAACATGTATTTTGAAGAATATATGGGATTCAGAAACTAAGCTTAAATTTCTTGGCAGCCTGCATCCAGATGAATGTTACCCCCTTTTTAAAGTAAATATTTTAGATTTTCCTATTAAAAACTATGCCTTCAAAATTATTATCCAGGTACCATTTCCCTATCAGATGGGGAAAGATTCCCACTTTTACACAATCATAGGAGCAGTCTGGAAATGCTGCCTGTGAGTAAAGAAGGTTCCCATGGCTTTTTTGGCATACTACAAGCACACTAGTAATGCTGCAAGTATATTGATGGGTCCTGCAGCTGCTAAACAGTTGTAAGAGTCTGAAGAAATGAATTCAATATCTGGGTGCATGTCAGAAGTTTATTCTTAGGGCTTCAGTAATAGCAACGTCTCAGTGCCCCACAGTCACCTGAAGACCCTTTTGGTCTTTAACCAAAAAGCAAGTTTTCAGGTTTCTGAGATGCCACAGCTGCCAGGTGCATCTCTGGGATATGCCTGGAAGTGCTGCGCTTGGCACTTTCCAGGGTAGGTGCAAACGCTAAAAAAATCCCTCCTTTTTACAAAAAATTACACAGAGCAAACAAGTGCATTTAAAATCTATGTTTGTGGAAAATTGATAAATAACAGGATGCTCAAATTGTGTGCTTATCTTGTGATACATGAAACAGGTATTCTGAACCATAGCCTGTGTTTTCTTTTTTCATATGTATGTGAAATTTGCTGACAAATATCCAAGCACACCTGCTTTCCAATTAAAAAAAGCCCAGAAAGACTATTTACTTCACTTGAGCTCAAATGATTATTGTTATAAACCAACTGGTAATGCAAAAGAAAAGTATTTCCACAATTGAAAAAATGAGGTCAGAAATAGTTATACAAGAAAAAGTTCTTTGCCACTAAAAATTATTTAATTTGTAAAACTGATAGAAGTTATCTTACAGGAATAAAACGTGCGCTCAGTACCAGTATTATTTGATAGTGCTGACCCAGAAACCCATCTGTGAGAAGCAAAGTCCTTCATTCAAAGAAGCTTGAAAAAGACAGAAAAGGAGAAAAAGTGAAATGGGCTATGCTTGTAACCTCATAACAAGGCAGATTTGAGAAGAACTCCAGAGATCTCTGGCCATGGCTGGAGATGGATCAAAAGCCCTTGCAGCACAAGGAGTATGCTTTATGCAGAAGAAGGAAGATCAGGGTTGAGGCTGGAGTTCCACCTGTCCCAGGGAGTGACCTGGTACTCAGCTGGAGATCACCAGCTCTGCCATCTGAACCCAGGCAGAAACTGCAAGAACTCTTGTCAGTATTTTTAGCCCTTTTTCCTCAGATATCATGCGCCAACAGTTGATTTTCCTCTCTTGGTAGCTCCTTGCACCCAAGGAGCCATGCTGACCTTGGTGACATGGATGTGCTCCAACACCACGCCTGGCAAAGGAAAAGCCTCCAACCCCCAGCATCACAGTTCAAAACCAGCCTGCAGCTCACCCTGGCCCCACCCCAATAAATTAGATTACTTTTGCCAGTACATGAAATAGTGTTACATGGTGAAGTTCAAAACATCCCTTTTCTTTCCCCTTTGACTTAAAAAAGGGTTTACATCTGCATTTAGTTTAATGAAGAACCATTTTTTATTGAATTCTGCCTGCTGGTGATGCCCATTAGGGAACCTGTTAGAGGTTTCAGGTGAAGTCTTGATCCCTTTGATCTGAGTCCATGGGGATGAGGAACAGGTCACATTATTTTGATCTCAAGGACATGATAAGGAATCACATTCGTATGCTCCTTAATCTTCCTGTAACCTTGCTAGCAGTTTTTGTGCAACATCAGATATGGATTTCTTTCCTCAAACAAATCTATGGAGCCATCTCCTTGGGGAAAGGAATGGCCTCTGCCAGAGCAGGGGTTGTAAGTTGTTCAGTTTCTCAAAGACCTCCTGCCTCACTTCTCCTCCACCTGTCACAGCCAGCAGCTAAAAAGCAGGATTTTCAGATGCTCACACCAGAGTCACGCAGGAGCCAGAAGGAGAGACTGCTTTTCTGATAGGCTTGCATAATCATTTTCTGTAAGTCTGCTGTATACAAAAAGAAAAGTTGTAATGCATCACTGGTAAAACTGAGCATGTGATACCACCCATGAAGAATCTGCCAGAAACTCTTGTGTTTCTCTCTCTTTTCCTGATAGATGCCCCTCAGCTGTAGCATTTCTAGTCCAAGGTCAGCCTGACAGTGTTTTTTGTGAAAGCATATGGAGGATGTGATGCATCATTATTTATTTATTTATTATTTATTATTTAGTTGTTATTTATTTATTATTTATGATTTATTAGAAACAAATGCTTCACTAGGAGAGTGATGCTACACTAGAACAGGCTGCCCAGATAATTTGTGGATGTCCCATCCCTGGAAGTGTTCAAGGCCAGACTGGATGAACATGAGTAACGTGGTCTAGTGGAAGGTATCCCTGCCCACAGCAGGGGGTGGGAACTAGTTGAATTTTAAGATTCCTTCCAAACCATCCTATGATTGTGTTTGACTTGATCCATTGCCATTATGTGGCTGATGCTGTCTGAGTCCATTTCTGCAGAAAGCTGAAGTGATGTTTATCTACTTGTGCAGCAGATTCATTTTATCCGCGGTAAAGCACTGACCCACTTAGCACCTGGATGCCTTCCTGCAGGAGTCTCTCTTGCACACCTTTATTACTTTGGGACAACCTTTATCTGTCTGCTAAAAACTGCAGGCAGGCACTGAGCCTGACTGAGCTGGTTTGTTACCCTTTGCTCACCTCAGAGTCCCTGGAGAGAGAGCAAGGCAGACATGTGGGAGAATTGTTCTGAAACCCTCTGCTAAGAATGAGGCCAGGGGCTTCTAGTGCAGCTGCAGGTCTTTAAGGAATAATTACAGAGCAATTCATGCTGTATCCTAAACAATGTATTTTGTTATTTGATCCTTATACACAGGGACATTCCCCCTGTTTATTCCGAGCACATGGTATTGAAGGACCCACTGAGGGCTTTGGGCTTTGCTCCTCACAGCATTAGCCTGTTCTGGTTCCCTGTGTGTGTGGGATTATTCCCCATGTGTTGTGGAGCTCAGCTGGAAATCAGCTCTGATTTTATCCATTAATTTTGCCTCTTCCTTGTACTCCAGTTTTCAAAGTATTTGCTTCAGAATTAATTTAAGTAACTACCATCTCTCAGCCTTCAATGCAGCTTTGTCTTCCCTCCCTTACATTAGCTATGCCTGAAAATCTCAAGAAAGTGTGTTTCAAGAAACCATTTCCTCCCAGATACCTTCTCCTGCACTGGATCCCACCAGTCAGCTGGATTGTATCTCTGTTCACTAAAGGTGACGGGTCACAGTGTGAAATACAGGTGGACTGAGGGTCTCTGGCCACTCTCCCTGGGGGTGGTGGTGGTGGTGATGCCACCAGGTGTGGCAGATGACAGAATCACACCATTTTCCATGCACAGATCCAAGGCGTGGCTGCACTTGGTATCTTTGTGCTGTAGACACAGGAGAGGAGCAGTTTCCAGGAAGGATGGGTTGAGTAAAGGGGAACCACAAAATTCTTCAGAAGAGTACATCATAAGGGGTTCCTTGTGATACATGCACAGGAGGCCAAAAATGAAGGGAAAATCTCCTCCTACAGAAAGCATCCAATGCTTGGATACAGGCAGGCCCAAGACTGAAGCAGATCTGTGTTCTGGGACTGTTCATGCATCCAGTGATTCAACTGGTACAACAGCATTGGTAGGCATGAGATTAGTGTGGGGCTAAAAATAGGTTATGAAACTCTAACTGAAATTCCCAGAATACCAACATCTTTTAGGGCTTCCAGCAGCTAGACTGCAATAACAGAGACCTGAAATTTTGTTCAAAAGCTTGAAAACAGACAGATACAACAGAGCAGAGAAATGCAGCAATGTGAATAAGTGAACATAAAGTGTGACTAGGAAGGAAGTGTCACGGTCCAGAGAGATAACAAGTCAGTAGAACATAAGGTGAGGTCTAAAGATGAAAGTGATGGCATGATAGGTAATGAAAGCCAATCAGGCTCCAGGAACATTATTTATATTTCTTGTGATCCATCTCACCAAAAAATTATTGTAATTATTGTAGCAATTGGTTTACCTAAAACCTGTTTTCTTCCTCCTCTTAACAGCCCCCTTTTGAAGCCAACAAATTTTCTTGAGTCTCTGTGTAGAGCACAACTTCATTTTAAACTGATAAATTATAGAGCATAATATCCTATTTTTTAAACAGTACTGATGAAATGCTTCCAACTCCACAAAATATGTATCCTCCTTTTAAATGGATTCTGTCCAATGTGAATCTGTTTTAATTGGTTATTGCTAAAGGAAGTGACGTATATAAAATTAAGAAGTTGGTCTCTCTACCTCAGGCATTACTCTGCTGTGGTTCCTTTAAAATTACTCAAGTCTGCACTAGGCTTTGTGCTCTGGCAGCTTCCCTACCCCAGATACTCTTGGTTGGTTCAAGCTCAGGTGTGTCCCAATGGGCCCCATCTGCAGCTGGGACAATGGCAGAAATGGACCTGAAAAACCCAGGATGCTCCAGAAGAACTTATCTAATTTGTTTAATTTGGTCTCTTTCCTTCTGAAAATAGAAATGTACCACTTTGTTTAGGAGCTTGATGAAAACACAAATGTATATTCACATATCCTACACGAACATTTTGTTACAAATGGGCATTTTCTTCATGTGTTACTTTGATTTCACATGAAATCTCTTTCTTTTTGTGTAGGAAATCAGAAAGACAGAACTTTTTTGTTCCAGTGAAGCTGATATTGTACAATTCAGGGTTGAGAAAACAAGAAGAGAGTAAAATATGTTTAAGTATCAGAAGGTATTCCTCTTTGATCTTATTTTGGCTAGGATCTGGAACACCCAACAGGCTAATGACACCAGTGGCATTTATGAAGCTGGAGTACAAGAGAGGCTTTTGCCTTCAGCACTTTTCTCTGCTGCTATAAAATTTATGAGCATTATATGTCACCTGGACCAGAAGGTCTCTGCTCTCGTAGTGTTTATGAGCTTTGCAGGAGACTCAGGGAGTGAGGAACTCTGAAATCTTACAGCAACTATTGAAATTCCAGAGACATAGACTGAGAAATTTGCAATTCTTATAACCTTTTTTGCATAGGAAATAGATTTCCATCAATCAGGAGGTATAGGGGCATTCCTGTGGGAGTACCTAACTGAAATTAGTCCAGCCATCTCTAAATTAGTAAAAGGCTCCAGTCTGAGCTAACATAACAAACCCTAGTTATTAGGTGTAGCTGGCTTTGAGATAAGATTTCTGTTGCCTTTCCTCCAGCTATTAATAGCAACATAGAAAGATGAAGCTTTATGTTGTTTTTTTCCCAAAGGCTGAAAACTTTGGTATGTGCTAGGGATTGTAAATGTTGAAAACTGCTGTGGAGTAGCCCTGAGGTTCCTCTACAGCTTCTGTGACTGAGAAAAATTACAATTAATTAATCTAATTTTCATGTGTGTTTAAATATATTCATTAGGATAATAATAAACAATAATAAAATCTCTATAATTTTAACTGGGAAAGATTTTTGCCCTTTTGCAGCAAGTCTGGTAGAGCAGTCATAAGGAGAACCTTAAAAAGTGACAAAAAAGTTAAAAAGTTAACCCCGTGTATGCCCCATGCTTCAGTGTCCCAGACAGCACTGAATTAAGGGCAGGCATAATCCTGAAACCTACCCTGACTGTGAAACCTGTGAAGTGACTGATATCCAGGGAAGAGAAATAAATTAAAATCTAAACTGCTTCTTGGTTTACTACAAGGTTTACTACTCCTGAAGAAAATCCAAAGTTTACACTGAGTATGCTCTTAAGTAATTTTTATAAATATCCAAATTAATTTTGTAAACCGAACTGAGTATTACATTGGGCCTCCCATGTGATCCAGGAGAAGAATGATTTTGACTATCTTAGGGAGGAGAAACCTTCAGATAAAGTTGTACCTCCTCAGTTAGGAGCTGTGTGACTACTGGGGAAGTGGGGCACAGATTAAGAAAACAAACACCACCTCACAGCAGGGAGAACTTGTCTTAAACCAAATCTCATGAGCTGCAATCTCATCTTCCCTGACACAGGAATGAAAGCAGGACTGAGAACATGTCTAGCAGGTGAACTGAGGTGCTAATTATACAAGAAAGCAGCAGATTCACAGGAAGGAGAAGCACCTTCAAAGTCCTCACTCAGGAAAAGGGTGATGGGGGTAGAAAACATTTAGAGACATGAAGGAGGGGAAAGCTGGAGTGAAGTGCCGTCTCCTGTAACTCATCTCTGAGCTAAAAATGTTTCTAGAGGTACATCCTCCAAAGGGTCTGTCTGCAAATCACTTAGGAAAACTGGATGGATCTCCACCAGCCCCCCCAGCAGCCTCTGGAGGAGAAAGCATGGTTTGTCTCAGCTGGAGCTACTCAGCTCTGCTCTGGGAGGCCTGGCAAAATGTGCCATCCTTTTCTACATCTTGAGCGATCTTGACTAGCTTATTTATATACTTCCAGCTTTCAGCAGACCTGGAAAATACTCATTCTGGAGACCAGCTCCTGGTTATTCTCATATCATTCTGGACTGCACTGAAAAGCACATTTTCATGGATGCTCAGATTTCCAATTTATTTCAGTTATGTTGGATGATAGAGCAAAAGTCTCAGGGAAAATCAAGATCCTAGAGACTCCATAGAAAGCTGCAGGCTACACAGAGAAGACACTGTGGTTCACATACCCACAGGCTTACCTCAGCCACCTGTGAGTCTTGAAAGAGATGTGCAGTCAAATGGTTGCCTGAATATTGCTGTCAAACTACTCTGCAGGAAGAGATTGTACACTCATGCAGCAACAACAGAAAATCTTACCATGATGCAGTCCTAAAGCCAATCAAGCAAGAGACATAAATCTGTAGACAATTAAGTTGTGAAAGAGCAGGTGTTTGCAAAACTGTTTGTTATCTAATTGCATTTTCTATCTGTTCTCTACATGTTGTTAATAATCTCCATAGGAATGTTTACGAGCTGTCTGAATCTACAGACCAAAACCAGTAACTCAAAATGCACAGGATAAAGTGATTATGTCAATACTGCATGTTCCTCCTGATGGTGTACTGGAGAGTAAACTCCTTAGTCAGGGAAACCCAGCTCTCTTTTCTTCCTGTACTGGCTCAAAGGAGTTTCATCTATGCGGTGTTACAATGGACAGTGAAAGCATTAGTAGTAGCTCAGAAGGGCCCTGAATTGATCAAAACCAATGAGCATGTTCTTAAATGCATGTTAAAGAGTTTGCCTGAACTAGGTAATGGTCTTGATTATAACCTAAAAAATTATGACTCAATTTACAAAAAAGTCAGACTTATTCAGGTTATGGGTACTTTGGGCTGGATTAACAATTAAGGTTAGTTAATAAAGAAATATACAACTGGCATAGCTTGTTATTGGACTTGGATTTTTCTGAAAGGATCTATTTATGTGAAAGCACATATATTATTTGTAGAAAAATCCAAAAATAATAATGAAGGTAAAATTACTACTGACTTCAGAAAGTCAACATTTTTAATTTCTTCATACCAATATTCAATGATTTTACTGGGTGACTTCTGATGTCCTCTGCAAAAGGAGAAATTAAAGGTTTCATGTTCACAAGTAAAGTTCACAAGTTTGTCGAGAGAAAGGAAGAATTTCAGGGAAATTAGGAGTGGTTCATCACAAATTCAGAAATAAAACCATGAAGGTAAGATTTTGAAGGCTGAGTGAAAGTTGAAAAGCTAATATGTTAGATGACTCCTTTTTCAGACTGGGGAGATAAATTCCTTGCATAGGTTCATTAGGAGTAATTGTGGTATATGGTAGCATCTCCCCAAGGTATGAGTACCATAATCAAAACTGTTACTCATAGATGAATTAATGTAAAAAGAATGGGTATTTTCCCTTCCCCATGAATTTTGAAAAACTGTCAAAAGATATTTTATCTGTCCATTAGCTCTCATCACAGCCTAGTTACATCAAATTACAGACAGAGAACTTTTCACGTTTCCATTGAAACAGAAATCCAGTGTTGAAAACAAACTGTGAAAATGTAAGATGAGTTCATAATGTGCTGTTTCACATACAAAATAAAATATTATGTATAAGCATTTTAAAGTTTCTTAGGATATAACTCGGGATCACGCTAGCTCCTATTTTTTTTTCTTCCTAAGTCAAAGAATTTAAAATTGTTTCATTCTCTGTCATTTGAACGGGAATTTTTAACAGCCTGAAACTAAAATATTTCATCATTAATCTATTGGCTGCGCACATCAGAATGAAAGGATTTGCTTCTACATCATACGACTTGCTCTAGGTTCTGGTGCAAAGCTTTATGTTTTGGATAAATTTGTTTCTCAAGACCTGAAGGTCAGATGTTGTACAAAATTTCTCAGTATTTCAGAGAACTATGCCTTGTCCTCTTGGAAGCATGAGAAGGCAGAATCAATTAGGAGCAAAAATATCTACAATTCTATAAGAAAAAAAAAACCTTATAAAACTCATTAGTAGATGTCCTAAAATGTATCATTATGCAGCTAATTTATTCTGAATGAAAGTCACAAGTAATTTTTAAAATAGAAATGCAATATTTCATTAGATATTCTTAATTACATAAATATACAAATAGCCTAACAAGAGCCTTTGCTGTTTTCTTAACTAAAATAAAACTACATGAAAAGAAGTTTCATAAGCAAGGTGAATAATTTTCACTGAATATCCATGGCTTCTGAAAATGCCCCGAACCAAACATTAACTTCTTTCTAAGAGAACTGCTTGCCATCAATTACGTGTTAGACATACAAAAGAACACCATAGCTAAATAGAACGCAACTGTAGAAAAAAACTTTTGTGTCCTTTTCCCCTGTTATAGATTCCAAATGTGCCTTTTGCCAATAAAGGACCAGAAATTTGACAGAAAAGCATTAAACACAACAGAAATCCATCACTACAGAAAAGCCTGGCAAAAGGAGATATGACAAATTACATGGGCTAAATCTGAGCAGCCTGGAGTCCCCACAGTCCTGTGAAAAATGAGGGGTGTGGATTGACAACACAGGTAGCAGAATGTCTCTCTCCTGAAATGTAGACTTGATCCAGCTCTCAACAATTTTTGTGTAGCAGACAAGTGAGGCCAATAGATGTGTAAAAAACTAGCATGAATAAGGTAAGAATAAAGGGGAAAATGGTTAATAAAGGGATTTGGTTAATCACTGCACTTTGCAGAGTGTGCAGACAGCCCATGCTAGTGTGGCTGCTCCAGTACAGCAATGCTGTGGCGAGATGAGATCTGGAGCTTCAGCTGCCCCTGGGCAGCAGAGGTGGGGGCAAAGGGAAAGTGGGCACCTGCCACTGAGAGGAGCATGGAACCTAACCCTCTCCAGAAGGAGAGGGATGATGCCCTTACTCTGCCAGAATCTCTGCAATCACAAATCTGAAGGAGGGAAGCTCATATTTTATCTGGTACACAAACACCAGGCAAGGAAGGGTGGAAAAGCTCACTCAGGATGATAGAGAAAGCATATGGCAACAGTAGGTTTTTGGGAAAGGGCACTTTTCCCTTTAATCCCTCATATTACTACCTGTTTTTGGCATAAGCAGCACAAGTCTGCTCTCTGGGACGTTATGCTGCAAGGTTTCTTGTGTTGAAAAGGAGCTGGAGGAAGGAACAAATGGAAAGACACAGCAGCACTCCAGAGCAGCTCAGGCAGAAATGCAAACTAATAAAAATGATGATGATGTAAATAATAATACAATATGTGAAATAACTACAGCTGACATATGATCATTGATTAAAGTCTTTCATATGACAGGATGTCAGCCAGCATAAATAGGAAATCAATACCTCATTTAACAGCAAAGAACGACTCAACCTCCTCCGGGCCAAAGAGAGATGGGGCTGCTTGAGCTGACAGTATGAATTTATTTGATCTACTTTTGTGAAAAAGAAAGCTTTAATTATACTAAAGAATGTGTTTCCCTGAATCCATCAGGGAAGGGGGAGCTGTTAGGGGCTTATGAGCAATTAGTCAATCTAACCAAACAGCAGAGTTCATGTATTTCAATGCGTTTCTGGGATGTCAGGGTTTTTGAATAAACCAATGACTGCAGATTCCAGTAAACATGAATTTAAGTACATATAATAAAGGCAGGAAAGGTAAGGTTTTCAGGAACTTGCATATTATTTATATATTTGGTGAAAAATGCAGATTCTGCTCCAAGAATTGTTTGTCTGCCACTGGGAGTTAACAAACCATGAAAAACATGTCCATGAGGAGGCCCTCATGGAGGAATGTTCTTCACCCTGGATATGAGAGCATTCCTCCAGGGAGGAGCACATGGGCGTATCCATTGTTCCTGTTGGTCTCCTGGGCCACAGGAGGTTTCTAATCCATGCTTCCAGACATACACACAATCAGGAGATTTTTGTTTGTTTGCTTGTTTGTTTGGTTTGGTTTTGGTTTTTTCATTTTTGAGGCAGGTATTTTATTTCTAAGGGTTTTAGTCTTAATACCTATAAATGAACCTCTGGCAAAAACAGAGCTAGAAATAACTCATACATTTTTAATGGAAAAAACAGGATAGCCCAGAAACACAGGATCTGTGGATGGAATAAACATCACATGATATTTTTGTAACTCGGTTGTATACAAAAGGTCTGCTGCATCATGAGCCCAAAGTTACTGAGATTCACAAAGGCCTCAAAAGGAGGTAATTCTATGGTTTGCAGGTTTGATTTGTGGGCCTCTTATAAGGAGTCATACTTGCCTTATTTATCTTCCTAAGAAGACAATAAAGCAATAAAAAGATATGAATACAACAAAGCAATCTGTAAAACTACACAGGAAAGTACTTAGCTATACCAGAAATATTGCATTTTCATGCATGCAAACTGCAAGTGATCTTCAGAGAAAACTGATTCTCTACACTTTCACAGAAAAAAAGTTGTTATAGATGTAGTTTCACAAGAGAAGGTTTACTACAAGCACACTTGTACCTCCAGTATTTCCCCTACCATTTTTCATCTCCTCCATAGCTTGCTCCTTCTTGCAATGCTGAAGGAAGAAATCTTTCTAAGGCATGTTTGTTACCCAGGGTGCAGGGTGCACAAGTGAAAATGTAACATTGAGGGACATGAAAAATGAGAACCTCAGCAATACTGGGTGTTCATCCCTGGAAGGGAAAAGTGACAACTTTAATTACATTCCTTATTTTATCTTTGCTCACACCAGTTAACCTCACCATAGTGTAACTACTCATATTTAAGTTGCCAGGATGGTAGCACTTACACTCCCAGCCAATAAGAAGGGATTGAGGGAGGAACTGAAGAATTTTTCACCAAATTCCTTTTTCCTGTGTACATCTCCCCAGAACACAGATATCTTATCCTGAGCAAAGCCAAATTCCAGTTGTTTCTTTTCAGGAACTGGAATTAATGCTTTTTGTTTATTCTGATAGTCTATTTCTTTTTCAACAATTGTACCAGAGGGGTTTTATTTAATATATTATTTACTGCCAATACAATGGTCCCCTGATAACATGGCTGTAAGTGATCTTTTCTTGCACCCTTGTTGACAATCTCAGTGAGGAGCCAAATATCAAAAGAGCAGGAATGCTAAATAACCTGTTAATCTAAAATATTGCCAGAATTGACTGGCAATGTATTCTGGGGAAATCCACAGGGCCATTGGTAATCCTTGTCAGTTCTCTGTTTTAAAAGAGGCGTTTGTTTCCAGAGCAATAAATGGTTCACAAAAATAAATTAAAACCAGACTATAGAGAATTAATGAATCCATAATTTCAATATGCAGAGATAAGGATGAAAGCTCAGTGTTAGGCAAGCATGCATTTTTATTCTGCTCATTTTTGTAACATGCCCAAAAAAGAGTTAATTTATTCTTGGTTTAAGAAAAAAAAATTAAGCACACAATTATTTGACTTGATTTTGAAACTAACAGTACTAATAGAACTGTTTTATATAACTATCAGTACCAAACACCACGCTCAGAGTATTGTGCATTGTCAGTATTTGGTACAGCAGAGTAATTAAACCCTATCCAGACTCCTAGGAAATGCAATAACCCAAACACATAATAGGCTCACTAGTTATAAGGACAACACCAGGCCTCTGGGGACCTTGGAAACCTTCTAATATCTAAGTTGTCTTTCCTTGACAAGTGATCAGCTTACAACAGTGGTGACCAGGGTGCATGTCCCCTGGCTTCAGGCAGGGCCGTGCTTCCAGGAGCTCTCATTGCAGCCACGTGTCCAGCATGCAGCAATGTGAATCCTCATGATCTGCTGGCACAAGCATGCTGGAGTGCCACAGCCTGCTCCTCTAGGAATGGATGGGAGGACTGAAGCCCAAAAGGAGTTTTGGAGCATCATTACCTGTAAAACCATGGCTTCTCTTGGGATTTGCTTGCAATATTGCAAAGAGAAGCTCTGTTTTTTTAGCCTAATATAGGCAAGGCTACTGCCTTTAAAAACTCCCAGCAATACTAGACATGGACATCTAGAGATTCAGAAATGCACTTGTTGCAGAGTGTGGTGATATTGCCTCATTTTAGAGACAAAACAGATGATTTAGTTTCACCTCTACAGCTCAGACAAACCAGTGCTATCGTGGAGGGGAATCAGCCAGGGTAGCCAAGGCTGGGACGCCCCAAACAGAGCAGCTATAATGTCCCTAAGAGCAAGTACTGAATCTGCATAGAGCATGAAAAAGGTGACAATTATTGGGAGCAGGAATGAAAACAAATCCTGAGCTATTTTTCAAGGCCTGAAACCTGTGAGCTGCCAGCTGAGCAGGTGCTAGTTGGGCCATGGACACTCAACACAGAGACCTCCCTACCACAAACTCTGCAATAATGTCAAGAATGGCACAATTCAAGGACATTAAGATATGGAAAGCTGTACTTTGCACAATTCAGTATTCATTTCTATTCTAGAAATTTCTGTATTAGGTTACAGCTTTATTATTTTAAATTGTCCCTGTGACAGAGATATTCTCCTTTTACGGCTGAGGAACCCAAGGCAGACTACCAACTCTGTGTCATATTTTGCTCTAGGCTGTCTGATCTGCCTCCCAAAAAACCTGCCTGCAGCTCTGCTGGCTCCATGGAAATGCAAAAATCTTTGGTCAAGTGCCACAAGACCTGAAAGCCCACCACTGCACGCTGCCCCAAAGATGCTTCAGTTGGCACAACAGCAGCAGTGGAAGATCCATCACATTACCAGAGCTTGGACCAACTCAAAATTGCTCGTGCCTTTGGCCACCATCAAGCATTCCTATGCTCAGGTCTCCAAGCCTGGCCTGGAAGGTTCTGTAGCTGGGGCAGTCCAGCCACACCTTCACCACGGAAGCATGATGTGAAATACAGCAATGCCCAGGGAGCAGCTATCTCATCCTTTGAACCCTTTGTGATTTTCTGTGGGAACCAAATTAGCTGGGATAGATAAAACCTTGGGCTGGGTTCCTGACAGAGGGAGAAGACCTGGGCCCTTGGGAGGCAGGGTACTGGGGGTGCTAATGGAGTCATTCCACAGCAGGTCATGTCCCTGGTCTGTGTTTGTGATTGGACCTCTGCCCTCAGGTACCCTTTGACATTGTGAATTTTCAATGCCACTTGGTTTTTGGGAGCAGCCCCTCAGACCATGTGGTCTCTGTGACCATTAAAAGCTACCTTTGGGCACTCCATTGTACCTATCCTGGGTTATTCTGCCACATTTGACGTGGCTAAACTGGGAAAGAGAGGTCTCAGAACCCCACTGCAACAACTTTCTAGGATTGTCCTTGAAATTGTAGAGTTTGAATACCTCATGCTGTAACGCATCATACCAGCTGACATCTCAGGGGGAATTTTTGAACTCATATAAATTAATTATCTCTCCTACTCACAGATAATTTCTTTGGCAGGCTTGGACAATTTGTTCATTAGCTACCAGTTAAAAAACATCTTGTTTTTACCTTCAAAGCCATTTTTCAGTTAATATTGTGTATGAGTGTTTTCTGTATTCTTTTCCATAGATCATTTATTTTATTTACCATTTCTTGAAGCTTAACCCAAAACATCAAAGCTAGACATAAATTAGTCTGGAAAGGACCCCTCCTTGAAGGAGGCTTATATAAAAGATGGGGACAAACTTTTCAATAAGGACTGTTGCTAAAGGACAAGTGGTAATGGTTTTAAACTAAAAGACAGTAGATTCAGACAACACATGAGGAATTTTTTTTTACTATTAGGGTGGTAAAGCACTGGAACAGGTTTCCCAGAGAGATGGAGATGCCCCTTCCCAGGAAACATCCAAGGTCAGGTTGAATGGGTCTCTGAGCAACCTGGTCTAGCTGAAGACCCTGCTTATTGTAGAGGTGTTGGACTAGATGGCCTTTAAAGGATTCTTGCAATCTAAACTCTTCTATGAATCTATGATTCTGACTGATGCCAAAAGACATATGTATCATATACTACAAGAATGGACTTTCTGGGTTCAGCAAATGAAAGGCAGCAGAAGTAGCTGCACAAGGACTGCAGATGGCACTGGGGAAGGGCAGAGCTGGGATCAAGCACCTGCTGAAAATGAGAAATGGGAAGGTAGAAAGCTTGTGGGTTTTGCTTTCATTACAGGTCCAGCCCTAGGCAAGACTGACACACACTGTTAAAGTGTTAAAGCGTTTAGGGCTAAAAGAGCTTGCATCGTGGTATACAAAGTGTACAAGCTGTCATGGCCATGGACAAGTCCGAAATGAAACTGAGAAACTTATAAATCCAAACATACCTGCTCTATGTCTGAACAGACAAAATCCCTTCCAGGGCCCTACCAGCACACCTGAACTTTGATAACCCAGTGATATTCTGCCAGGCACAGGTTTCCAGCTGCGGCAGTGACTTTCTACCAAGCCACAAAACTCTGAGCTAACCATTAAAATCTGTTAAGGCTGGAGTTGGATGGATTTTCTCAGGACAGATGTTAACTGTCCTTTTCCAGTTGTAGCTGAAGGGAGGAATTAGCCAAGTAGTGGCTGGGATTTATGAACCCTGGGGTGTACTGCCTATACAGACCTGCCTGGCATGGAAGGACTGCCGCCCTGTAACATACCTGGGATGCACAGAAAATCCCCAATGAGACATAGGAAGGGCATGAGTGAGAAACACATGGCTAAAAGAATTACCTTTGCATTTTCTAAAAAACTCACACAATGCCAGCAATTAAATCCACAAAGCAATCTCAGAAGACAGGACCTTTTTTCTAAGACAGAGGCAAATTGCTGAGTTTTTCTTCTTTCCCATGCTCAGAACAAAGGTCTGTTTAGGAGAATTTGTGGGGCAGCCAATGAACCTTCTCAACAAAAGTGTAAGGCTGACTTTAATGTATTCCTAACACAAGCAGTGAAGACATTTATTAAAGAGCACTGAACTCTGAAACCTGCTTTAAAACTGTTAAATCTGATCTTTGGTTCTCCAACACAGTTATGAAATACATGAAGCCAATGGGTTGCACAGCAGCTGCTACGACTTCTCACGCCCTTGGCCACCACCAAAGTGCTTTGCCCTGGGATAAGCACCATTTAGGCAGCAGCAAGTAGATGGGCAGCATCTGCCAAGACCTAATTTCTCATAGATCAGTTCTTTGTTGCTAATGACATGGAAGGAGATGGTTGAATTTGGTCACCTCACATCCTCTGATAGCAGCTGGACCAGAACACCAAACCAACCTGCACTACACTGCAGCAGAGTCTCCTCCCCAGCTTACCCGACTCAAAACAGTGCTGGGAAGGAGATGTGAGTAGGGAACAGGGAAGGATATATTTCTAGCTGATTTGAAGCATATCTTGGGATTAAGCATCACAAATATTGATTTAATTTTCAATTTTGGCTAAAACTATTTCCATTCTCAGTTTTTTTAAAGAAGACTCTATGTTATCTACAGCCAGATTTCACCAGAGTCTCAGCCTAGGTAAAAGGCTACTGGAAAATGGTTTAAAGGAAAATCTTTATGTGTTTTACAGGAGGTCCTTCAAAGCAGGGCTTTGGACTTTATAGTGGCAAATTTTTGTTTGGAAAATCTTATTGGATCTTTCAGAAGAAATCAGCACAGAAGAGGGAATTAACTTCTGTCCATATTACTATGTGGCACAAAAGCACCAGCACACATTTTTAAAACAACTGTCTGCCTATGCTGAATATGCTCCCTAATCATAGGACTTTAAAGAGTATTTGTGCAATACTCTGTAAAGAGTATTGTTTCTTTTGCAAATGTCAAGATCACTAAGGGATTAACTGTAACATTTTATAATAATTTTTTGCTTCTCAGCAGCTCATAAAGAAGTGCTTACACCATGGGAATTTTGCTCTTTATTTTTTTTTTTTATTTGCCAGATTGTGAAATCAAACTGAGCCAAACCAATTATATGCAATTCTCAAATGGCAAACATGCAAACAAAAATATTTGCAGCAAAGCAAGGAAAGTGCTGAATTTCTTTGTAATGCAATAGAAAAACAAGGGTTGCAGCATTTTTTAAGAGCTTTGCTTAAAACTCTCAGTTGGACAATACGTCAGATGTTACTGCAAGGTCAGCTCTGCTGAATGAAGCTGAACCATATTCATTCTCTGATTTTGCAGTTATGTATGTCCTTATGTCACTACTTGGGGCTACTGAAGCACAAAGCCAGAGTGTGATGTGTTCAATTTGTCCTTCAGTTGCTCCATAAAGCAGGAAAAACAGCCCCAGGTAATGCACAGCCACACTGTGAGATCTGTGGAAGGTTGGAAGAAGCTCCTGAGCTTTTCTCTTGGGAATACTCTTGAAGAACAAAATCAGCAGCAGGAAAAGAGTGGTTCCCTACAGAACATGGGCAATAAAGCAGCTTCCAGAGACGAACCAGAGTTGCAATGATGACACATTGTCATAGTTGATATAGCTTCAGGATTTGTTACAGCCTGGGGGCAGAGTGTCTGCAAAGATGCCTGATGGAAAAGGACCTGGTGGTTCTGGGGGACACTGGCTAAACATGAGCCAGTGTGTACCCAGGGGGCCAAGAAAGGCAATGGCATCCTGGCTTGTATCAGCAATAGCGTGGCGAGCACAGATTGGCCTGCTCAGAATCACAGAGTCAGTCAGGCTGGAAGGAACCACAATGGGATCAAGCAGGGATGTCCTAGAGCACAGGATTGCATCCAGATGGTTCTTGAGTATCTCCAGTGAGGGAGACTCCACATCCTCTCCGGGCAGCCTGTTCTAGTGCTTGGCCCCCTGTACAGTGAAGAAGTGCTTCCTCATTCAGGTGGAACTTTCTATGCATCAGTTTCTGTGCAGTGACTCTTGTCCTGTTGGTTGGTACCACCAAAAATAGCCTGGCTCCATCTTCTTGGCACTCCCCTTTTAGATACTTACATCCTTGGCACTGGTGAGGCCACACCTCAAATCCTGTGTTCAGTTTTGGGCCCGTCTCTACAAGACAGACACTCTTGTGCTGCAGTGTTCTGAGAAGGGCAGCAGAGCTGGGAAAGGGTCTGGAGCACCAGTCCTTTGAGGAGCAGCTGGGGAAGCTGGAGTTGTTCAGTCTGGAGAAAAGGAGGCTCAGGGGAGACCTTGTAACTCTTACAACTGCCTGAAAGGAGGTGGTGACCTTTTCCCAGGTAACAAGTGACAGGACCAGAGAAAATGGTCCCAAGCTGCACAGGGGAGGTTTAGACTGGATGTTAGAAAAAAAATCTTCACTGAAAGGGTTGTCAAGCATTGGAAGAGGCTCTCCATGCACATGAAGTCATCATCTCTTGAGATATTTAAGGGACATCTAGATGTGGGGCTTAGGAACATGGTTTAGGGGTGGGCTTGGCAGTGCTGGGCTAACGACTGAATTCGATGATCTTAAAGGTCTTCTCCAACCTAAAGATTCTATGATTGCAATGAAGAAAGCACCCATTATCAGCTTGGGCCCCTGAAAATATCCACTTTCAGTGCATCTTTCTGGCTGCTGCAAGTAGAGCACTGCTGATTGGAAGAGTGCAATACATAGTTTTGCAGAAACATCCTTTTCACCCTTACAGCCCAATTACATAATCACAGTGCTATCTATATCAAGAGATTCTCCACAGGGGACCCAGCAGGCACACTCAACAGTCCCTTCTTACATGCAAAATAAGGATCTGAATGCTGACATGCAGTGAAGGTTGATATGTGAAACAGCACACTGAAAGTTCAATATGCAATTAACCATAAAAGCAACACAGCCTCAGTTCTTAGAAGCATTTATAATATGATGTCTGAGCTGATTTAATAGTATGGAAAAGATAGCAACTGACAATGTCTCTCAGAGGAACAGAACAAACAGGTGTATTTAAGTCACATACACGTGATGAAAATTGTAAGTGGGAAATAAATGATCAAGATGCCCAAGATCTTCAAAAGTTGACATAATTTTGAAGATATTTGGTGTAGTCAAGTTGCAGCAGAGGCCTATTTTCAGAAAGTGCTGAGTAACCCTTCTCTGACAGCAACATCACTGTACGGCATCTCAAACCACGTACCAGGAACTGTGACATCCTCAGTGAGTGTTTTTTATGAGAGCCACCAAAAGGACAAGGTGTTTGGAGGCAATTGTCTCAGGTTACAGGTTTGCTCAGCTCCACATTTGCTGGGACACAGACTGCTCCTCTGCCATTTCTGTGAGACCTGAGTGCAGCCTGAGCTTACCCAGACTCAGTTTAAGTGGGGACATATTGAATTAATTTTTAAGAATGTCCTTTCAGGATTGTTCCACTTTTCTGTTATCAAAAGAACTATGAGCTGCATGGAAAAGGACAGTTACAATCCTCAACAAATATTTGATCAATTCTAAAAAGGTGGAAAACATCATGCATGCAGAATACAGAAAATCAAAAACATGAAGAGCCTCAGGGTAAGGGAAATTTGTGGAAAAGCTTCTGTCTTTGAGTTCCAATAGAAAGATTGTCAGCTTCAAATTTTGTGAGATAACCCAGATTGACTCCTGTTCATTCTCTCTTCTCCTTTCCTTCCTTCACCTCTCTCAGCCTGCCATCTCTTCTTTAACATAACTTAAACTTCAAATTCGTCATTTACTTCAAATTCTCACACAAGCAAGTTTATTTCAGTCTTCTGAATGGAAGAAAATGAATTTTATTTTCATGGCTCACTCTCCCAATGCCTTCTGCACAGTCTGATACATTAGTGCAGATTATAATTCTGTGCACTTTTTGCATTAATTCTCAACTGACTGACCCTCTTCATCTGTAATTATTACCATGACGGTTTTGAATATCATTAAACTCTTCTCACCGACTGCATTAACTTTAAAAGGTAATTTGATTAATTCTGCAAGCCACTGGTAGATGGAGATTTAACGCCTCATGGAATTTCTGCATTATCAGTATTTTGCAGCAACTAGATCTGAAAGATAAACAAAATCCTTGGAGACCAGATGAAAAAGGTTTGTTGTTTTTGTGAAAAATTTTAAGTAATTTTGTTAAGCTTTAAAAACAGTGTTCTAAATTGTTTTTCCCAGAATTACAAACGGATCATTCCTCTGCATTCCCCCACAGTACTGATTTAATAACTTTTCATTTCTGTGAAACGCATATATTTCCAGAGCTCAGCCAAAGATTCTTCACTTGGGAAAACACAATGTCTGTGAGGCAGCAAAAGTTATCATCTGATAAATTGTAGAACACTATTGCCTGCCAAAACAGTCAACATGTAAAGACTTCACCTAAGTTCAAAACTTTGTGGAGAGCAAAGAGGCATGCTAATGCAGCATCAGTGTGGTGTCACATATAGCTGCTGCTGGTGTGTTTAAATAAAAGTACTGGAGAAGGATGAAGATGGTAATGGTGTAAAATATGGTCATAGCATTACTTAGCAGCAGTGTATTGCATTAATGGCCCAGTGTAAGCAGCTGCAGATAGCAATTCTCTAGCAGAGACTTCCCCCTTCTCCCCCTTAGGCACATCCAATGGCTGTGCTGGCAACAGCTCTTTTCTGTGTCTACTACATCAAGGGTAGCAGAAAGCAATATTCATTAAAATTTCATAATGTTAGAAAAGGCTCAAATTACAGATTAGAGTAGTGAATTAGGGCTACATGATTCCTTGCATGGTATATATTGAAGGGCAATCGAAATAGAAATCTCACAAGGAAAAGGAATCAATGGAGTGGCAGCAGCCATTAAAACCATCCTTCTGACCCATGCCAAAGCACATCATCTCCAAAGACAAACTGCTAGCCCAGCGAGGCAGAGCCACCAGAGAAAGGATGAGTTGAGTTGTTTGTTTGAGGCTTAGTAATAAGTAGAAGTTTGTGCCCCTCATGGCACAGGTAGCAGAAAAGGACCACGACATTATCAAGCACTGAGATACTCTTACACACAACACTGACTTTTCAGAGGACAGTGGTCAGGAGCTTTGCCTCTCCTTGTATCTGGGATTTCCCTCGTCTCTGGGGTTTGGTTGCTTGGGTCAGACAAAGTTAGAAAGGCTGCAGGTATCCAGCTTCAAAGAAAGCTGTGGGAAGCCTTAGCACAGGTCCCTATGCTCTGCTAAGGAGCTGCACTTAAGCAGAGGATCCCACCCTCATTGTGTGTCTGCGCTTTGCTGCAGGAGAGCCTGTGCTCCACCTCACAGCTAGGCAGGGAATGCCCCTGTGCTGCTGAGACTGATGACAATGTTATAGAGAATTGTATGAGAAAAGTGCACAGGGAATGATACTTTTTTCTTTTTCTAGTAACACAACTGTGAAGTGAAATACTGGGAAATCATCGAGTATGTTTATAGCACATAAAGGGTAAGATTATTTTCTCTCCTACAGAATGAATAATTGAACTGTGAATGCACCACTGCAGAATGCTTAAAAAAATAAATATACAGATTAGAAAATAGACCAGACAGATCAATTTACAGAGGAAAAATTCATACTCATACTCCAGGCAACTGGACTACATGATCACTGTAGTTCCCTTGCAACTGAACGATTCTATTCCTTTTTTTTCCTTTTGCTATAGAACTGGGGTGAGGGGGCTAAGTCAGCCCAAAATCTGGTTGTCCTATTTATGTTGGACAACTTTCCAGTGGCAACAGGGATTCATGGACAAAACTTACCACGTTAGCTTTTTGAGATAATAAGTATTCCTTCCTCCAAAACACACTTTTGCATATGTACTGTGGTCTAGGACAAGGGGTACTGAGTGACCATCATCTGGAGGAGCACAAGGTAATGGGGCTGGGCAAATGCTGGGATGCTGCTCCTGTGGGTCTGCAATGTGAAGGCCCCACTCCAGCAAATGGGATCCTCAAGGTTTGATGGTGCAAGTTCAATAAGATCCTGAGCTTTTCATGCACTCCCCAGCTGCCCATGGGCAGTTTCAACTCCACCCTCTGTTACCCTCTGTGGGCGTTCTAACTACTCTTGTAGTTGCTATCTCTACAAGCCAATTAAACATCTGCTAATGATGATCCTATCATTAGATCAGTGAGGGAAACTGACCTACAAAAAGCCAGTTTCTCACCAGTCAGCCTGGCTTGGTTCTCACCTCAGGAAATGGCATCATGTATTTGTGCTGCTCTATTCCAAAAGACAGTCTGTCTGCTTCAAACTGTGCTCAATATCCACTTGAATGTATAGACACACCAGCTGTCATAAAGCAAAGCATCCAAATGCATAATTATACTTTATTTATTGTGTGCACTTCACTGGCTAAGCTGCATGGTATTATTTCTACTTCCTAACTGGACCAGTTTAAATAATGAATTAATGAAGTACAAAAAACTTCAGAGACTAGTTTTTGGATAAATGATGCTGCTTTGTTTGATAAAATGTATTTTTAATTGATATTATTTAGATCATTAATTTTCTGTGTCAGTGCAGTGAAATGGACCTAAGTCTTCCCAGGCCTGCATTTCTATTATTCTGTAAAATCTTTCTGAATCATCAGGTCTTGGAAATAGTAATGCATCAGACCTTTACAGACAAAAGTACCTACGGCAAATTTGCACAATTAGAACATCATTATCTTAATTAAACTTAAATTTTATTTGAAATTTCTTATTTTTTTAAAAATAGACACTGTGAGAGCTACATAGCATGCTTAGAAGATACATGACTTATACAAAAAATATGATGCTCTTGAGCCTTCCTGAAAAACTGCATGATATTTGTAAGATCTGATTTATCAATAAATATCTTCATGAGTGGAAATTCATTTCAAGTGCCAATCAGTCTCCTTTTTGTGCTAATTCAACTGCATATACATATACATCTTTTTTCAAGCTCCAGCTGCCACAGCACTCAAATTACACTGCAACAAAGATTTCCCTTGAACACAGAGGGAAAGAAACTACAAGAAAATCAAAATGAAACAGCAGAATTCTGCTCCCAATACACATTTTTTAAGGGTCTGTATTAAGACTAGGCTGGAGCAAGATAAGGGAGGACAGAAGAGTCAGCTGCAGAAGATGCCACAGCCATGGCTGTCCTGCTGTCACAGGGCTGGTGGCACCCATGGTGACACTGAGAACCCACTCTGTCGCTGACCCCCTTTCACAGAATATGCCCCCATTCTTACATCCCTTTATCTTTCTTTTCCAGTAAATCAGAACAGACACTTTTCAATTTACCTGCTACTACTTGCATTTCTAAAGCTCTTACTACTGCCTGGGCTACCTCAACACACACCAAATAAATTAGCCATGGGCCAGTTTCCCCTGGTCACAGCGTGGGTTAGAAAAGGCAGTTTATAATTCTCTCCACAGCCTCAACTTCAGCAATGAATCCTTCCCTTAAAACATTTTTGAGCATCATTATTATTTTTTAATGCTATACTGTGAGTCATGGGTGTTACCAGTGTTACCACACTCTATCCAGCTTTAAAACATTTAAATGTAGAACTCACAGCAGATGATGGCAGATAGATGAGTGAGATCTAATTTTAATATTATTTGTTGAATATATGTACATGATGGACTGGGCAACACAAACCACGATATTTTTTGATGCATTTTGTAACACGTACATGTGTGTACCTTGCAGACAACACCAAAATCCAAGCTAGCATACATGGAAGGGAGGTAAAACTGACATCAAAAATCCCTTTCAAAAATTTATGTCCAGATGGGTGAGGAAAATAAACCATGCTCCTGAGGTACAATAGTGTACCTAATCTCCCTTAAAAGTGGAAGCAATCTCATCTAAAGTAGGAGTTTTTAAGCTGGTTTAGATACAAGGCAGATGCACGTAACTGCTGAGAGAGCCAGAAGCAGGAAAATGTTGGTAACGAAGCATTTATGCAGCAGCTGCACTGTGCTGCAAAACAAGCACAGGTCGTTAATTAGCAAAACATCTTCATCCATGACCAACACTTTAAAATTTGAGAGACTGTTTACAAAAAACTGAAATATTCAGAATATGCTGTTTTTTGAGAACTATTTTTCATCCTGTTGGGTTTTAAATCTCGTGTGCTGTAAGAGGCAAGCAGACATTTGTTGCACTTTGCTACTAGAATCTGCGAGAGTAAGACATGAATACAAATATCCCCAGCACTAGGCATTCAGAAACAAGAGCTCCAAGTCATCTTCGTGAGAGTGACCTTATCAAGGGTGTCACTGGGACTGATGAGACCCCAGAATACTTTTATCCCGGACCAAACTCATGCACAAACCCTGTGGAAATATATTCTGCAAGTTCCCTCAGGTAAAGATTTAGGTGCAATAAGGGATGCCTGCATTTAGACATCATCTAAAGTAAAAAATAAATGGCTCCATTTACCTCTGCTGGGATGGCTGGTTCTCTCCGTTTCACTTGAATGCGCATAAGATTTTCATTTTAACTGCAAAGGCAGATTTTGATGGGCCACAAAGAGCTCCTGCAATCATTAAAATCTCTTTATCTATACTATAGTAAAGAATGCTGTTATGCTTAACCTGCCTTTTCTGAACATTAGATACACACACAAACTGACAAAAATTCAGGGGAGATGAAGAAAACACAAGGGAGAAAGTTTGCTTCAAACATAACCCAACAAGTAGAAAAAAAACCAAGTGAAGATGATGGAGAAGACATATGATGGTACACATGTGAGTGTCACACTGTCACATCCATCTCTTCACAGTTTTATTGCTTTGGATGCTTCACAAAATAGGGAATTTTCTTATTTGAGAGAAATATTTTTTTTCCCCTAGAAACTTAAAAAAAGGATTCCCTTTGTTTTTCTCTTCATCTTCTCATCTTCTATTGTAGTTACAAATAAGGTGTTAATATTTCATAATCCATTGGCTAAATTTAGTAACTATTGTCTTTTTATACTTTGAAACAGGATAGCAAAGTTCCCTGATTCCAGATCTTTGGGCCTCAGAGAATAATGGCATTATCTAAAAATATGTAGCTTTTCAAATACAAGCACATTTCACTTTGTCAGCATTTTGCCAGCTTTTTCAATGCACTGACACAAAACTTATTTTCCTTAACAAAGTCTTTGCCAGGATGGAAATCAGTATTCAGCACTAAAAAAAGCACAACAGCTTGCTGAGTCTCCTGACAATAGAGGAAAGCACAGAAATTGCATTTTTATTAGTTGTATCTTTACGACAGCATTTAAATACACAGGTGAATTCCCAGTATATAAACAAATATTTATTACTAACACAATAAAATATTTATAGCATTGAAAAGCTCTTCAAGAACCTAGAAACTATTGTAAGCTTCAATATCAGGGAGCTTGTAAATGAATGCATAAATAGAAAAATTATGCCTTAATTTAAATGCATTCGTTATTTAAATGTTCTGCAGCTTTTAAATCATTTTTTTTAAAAAGCTAATTGAAAGCACAGAATATTTTAATAATTTAAAAGGGCTTCCTGATTAATTTATAGGATTTATCTACTTTCATTTTCGCTGTGAACCTTGCTCAGGTGAGTTGTGCAATTTGCTCCACAAAGTATTTCAGATTGCTCACGAATGTTTTATTGCCTGGTACAAAGTTAAGACCAAATGGTTACCTTGGATCAGACATGGAACATGAGCAGCTTGTATTAAAAGTCATGTAATTTTTTTTTATTGGTGGTGTTGCAAAAGAAGCAGGATTTTACATGTGCCCATTTGGAAGATCACATAATGGGAAAATAGCTGGGTTTTGCACTCTAAGACCACAACACATCTAGTCAGTGGAGGTTGCCACTGAATATTCTTGTTGCAGGGTCGAATTTCCGTAAAAATAAATAGACTGACAAAGGCTGCAGCTTCAGGTATATTAGATATTAAGGCACACCATCAACTAAAGGAACTTATCAAATAATCTTCTGAAAACCAGGCAAATCTAAGAAGTCCTTGGAGGGATCTCGCACAAAGGGCTTTCTCAGCTGCCATTAAGACTGCTGCAGAAAAGAGCTTGGTGCTGGTGACCTTCAGGACAAGGCCCGAGGGAGGAAAAGGTGGAAGTTGTTGGGATATGATCCCGTGCCAGTGCTGGTGGCCCAGCAGTGGGGCAGCGGTGGGGAAGGGGAAAGCAGAGCTGCTGTTTGCTGAGGACAGCCACAGCAGAGGAAGACATTCAGGACAGGCACTGGGAGGTCAGGCCAATCCCTCTTTGTGCAGAGGATACGGTGGGAGCAGGCAGCAGCAGCAGGTTTAAAAAGAGAATAGGCAGGATTGTTAATACATGGGAAGAGGAGCAGGCAGGGAAGCTGAAGTTCAAGGCAGCAGCAGGAGAATGTGGCCAGGCTCACATGCTCTCCCCAAACTGTTTTGCCACCACAGAGATCAGGGCATGGGGTGACACAGACTCCTTTTCTGTCTAGGATGGCATCTCTTATGTTTGTATTTTCACATTTGAGACGCCAGAGTGAAATTCTGCAGAGCAGAAAACAGTATCACAGCCTCACAAGAACTAATTGGAATTGGAAACCACAGAAAACAGCCTGGATATTCAGCAATTTTCTGTGAGAGAGCCATTTACTGAGGCTGGTTAGTTGTGTGTGCAGATGAACAGCATAGCTGGCCTTGGTAGGAAACTGCTCCTGCAGCAATCCCATCCCACATACTGCAGGATGTCTCATCATTACTGGTACAGATGTCTCGTTCACTCACAGGGCACCATCAGCAGCTCAGTTATGGGAGACAACACAGCAAAAACACTTTTCACTGCAAGAGAAGCCCCGCTGCAAAATGGCTCTAGGCTTCCCCTGGCTAAGCCATGTCCTGAGCAGCTCTGACCCTGGTCAGAGAGAGACAATTACTATTCTTTGTTCCATTTATCTCCATAGATTACAGGGAGCAGTGATTTAGACAGTTACATCCAGTTCAAGCCAGAACTACAACTCATCATCCAAGCCAGACAAGGCAAAGTTTTCCTTTTATGAGGGTGTCTTAAAAGAACCAATTTGCAGTAAGGCAATTGATAAACTATATTATCTTACTGCTTTTTTTAATCCTGTGCATACAGTCATCCACTGTCTTGTATTACACCTGGTTACCTTTATGCCCCATATTTGTACCCAGTCCTGCTGTGTGATTAGGGCTCCTCTGAACAACAGAAAAGCCAAGAAACAATAACAAGCTGTGTCAGAAACACAGTGTTTTAGCAGGGCTGAAATTTCCCATCACTGAGAGCAACTTTTTTATTATGCCACAGGCTGTGGGTGAACCTGTATTAAGTATAAACTTCCCTGTTGTTGAGTTCTGCACTCCCCAGAAGTACAGCACTATTAATTCTCTGCAGCCAGTTTGGAAGCCTTAAAACCACCTGTCAAATCTCCAGCTGACAGAACAGCAAGAGGAACATTCACCCTTGCTGTTACCTTGCTAGGTACAAAGGGGCAGACACCACTTTTGAATCAGGTGGGACTCTCTTCGTGCCTCCCACTGCTGGCAGCCTTCCCACCCAAACTGGATGTCAGAGCAAAGCAGACCTCTGGAGAGCACAGAAGAATTTTGATGCTTGACATTACAGCTATAATTTCTGTCTGATCACTTAGGAGTCCCAGGCCAGCCTACAGCTTTTCTTGTGATACAAGTCTCTGTAATATACTTGTCATCCTTTGGGCTTAAATGCATCTCTGAAGTCATGCAACTGATCTTTTAAGTTCTAAAGTCAACTGAGAGCTAAAATCCCATGAAGTATCCCATATCAATTTGAATTAAAGAGAAATTACGTATGCTTTCAAGTCTACTTTTAGTTAGTGCAGAATTTATCAGTTGGCCATATCTGTATTATTAATTTTTTGTAGACAGACAAACTTCACTTTTTACTTCTCAGAATGTACTAGTCTTTTTTATGTGCTAATTCAGTAGCAGTTAGTAAGCTGTATGTTATCAGAAAGTTGAACATAATGTGAGCCTTGGAGCAGATGTGGTAAGTGCTTTATTCTTGGAAAAACAGTTTGATATTGAAGTCTATGGTGAGAAGTAAAGGTTGATCACAGTTAGAAAAATAAAGTGTAGAATGAAATGAAACCCAAAAAAAAGTGAAAGACAGAATTCTGAGAAGGAAAAAATATCTTAACCTATGAATGTAGGTCAGAGAAATGAGTGAAGAGATGGGAAAAAACTCTACCAAAAGCCTCAGAAAGGACAACGTTTCCTTTCCATTTTCACTCTGCACTCTGCTTATGGCAGCTGGGTTGTTCAAGTGTTAGATTTGCCCTGGAACATTTCTGACCCTGCTGGGCTGCCAATATCGGCGTCTTTTTGTCATGCTCCTGCAGCAAATACATACACAGAGATTCAAAATGATTTCTCATATTGCAGAAATACAAACAAGCCTTAAGAAACAAGATTCAAGAGTAATTGTAAGGCACAGGCTTCCTTCACCTGGCTCTTGACGCCAACCACACTCTCCAACATAAATCCCATCCCTATTTGAGAAGCACCAACTTGCTTGGTGTTTTTCCTCCTGTGTGATAGGTGTCGAAGACAGAAAACTTCATGTCCCTAAATTTTTGTTTCAGTTCTCAGGATGCTCTCCTTCGCAGAAAAGTTACACAAAAAGTTACCGTTTTCATATTTTTTTCTGGGAAAGCAACCCAGGCTGATTTCTGGCAGTAGTGTTATCGTTTATGAAGAGTCTACAGGAAGCAGACAGAAACTTTTTGCAAGGCTGAAATAGTCCTCCTGAAGCCTCAAAACCATTTCATTATGGGCACTAAGTGAGATGGAAATCAAGAGGGAAGTTTCATCTAAGTATCATCATAATTCAGTGATGTGGAACTTAAGTGTGCCTACAAAATTGACTTTGTTCTTTTGCCTTTGCAAAGTCCTTCTTCAATTTACTCAGTTCCCCTTATTTTCCCCCCCTGTTTTCCATTTGCTGCTGTCCTCTTTTTCACCCTTTCATTTTCTCTCTGACCTCTCTTCACAGTCCCACTGCAACTGCAGTTTCTATTAAACTTGAAGAAATACACATTTCATACTGGTTTTTACAGAATAAATTCTGTATTGACCGAGACCTGTGAAAAACTGCATAAAAGAAAAAGGTTTTTAAAAGAAATTATAGGAAGTAGGTTCCAGCTATGATCCTCTGCCCTGTGAGCACAAATTATACCAAGCAGGTGAGTTTCCTCACCATCTTGCACAGAGTTGCCTTTGCTCATTAAATTGGTTCTGAATTATCTGAATTCAGGGTGATTCTTAATATAACAAAGTCCCTGAAAAGAAGTTGGCAAAGGATGAGGACATTACATGGAAATTTGACAGCAGTATCTGATATAATGGATGAAAAATCGGTTTCTTCATAAATGTGGTGCTGAACTAGAGGGAAAGTAATGTCATATTTCCTGATTTCAACCGCCCACAGGGAAATTGTTCTCTATTGCACATTATGGTCCTTTCAGATACTCTAGAGCAAAGAGTTTCCACAGGGAGAAGTGGAACGCTGAGAACATTTTTGTGTAGGTGGAGTGTTGAGCATATATCTCCTCCTGTCTTTTGTAAGACATTGCAGAGGACCTGGAGATACATGACTGTGGTTTGGACCAAGTTGTCAGGATCATGCACCCTAAAAGGTAAGCACTGTAGCACTTACCTGGTAGATATCTCCTTCTTTTCTAGATGTGGTCCGAATTCATTACAGTTTCAGTACTGGAAAAGTTTCTTCTAAGATTAAAACTTTTGCAGAAGTTCAGCCATTAAAGAGTGGTGACATGCATTACCTTAATGCAGTGTCCTTTTTTAGGACACAATTTCAAAGATGAATCATATGTGAAAGGTGAGAGACTCAATTTTCTCTTATCAGTCCTGTAAACAATACACCTTCACTGTGTCAAAAATACCCAATTAAAAGCTTAATATAAAAATAGATCTTAAAATAGGCATCAGTCCTGCCCATGGTTCAGTGCTGATGCTATTTCAAAGGCCCAGGAGACTTGCCCTTCTCGCTCCTCTTGCCAAGCAGCAGGGAGGTGAAGGCTTTAAACACAAAGGGACAACCTTTGAAAGGGACAACCAGGCCATCCATATGACCCTGCTGGTAGAGCCCCTCAGAAACCTGCCTTTCATCCAGGGACTGCCTCATGGCAGCAGCCTCTGGACAGCAGGGCAGGCAGCTCCTCCTTTGGGCTGCAATGGAGTTCCCTTGGGTCAAATCCATTCTCCTTTTGCTGCTTCCAATCAACACAGCCACAATGGTGACAGTGCTTGGTGGTTCACCCTTCTCCTGGAGATAAAACATCTGGGACTAAGCCATCCATGCTGGAAATTCTGGGAAGTTCTTGAGCTTTTGGGTGTTTGGATTCAAGGATGGCAGCATTACCTCCTACATCAGGAGAAAATGAACCAAGACAAATGGAGCCCCTGTGAGATCACAGAAGCAGGTGTACCCGTGAAGGTGTGGTACCCCCTGCAGTCGCTTCAGCCACATGGATTTTGTGTATGTCCCATTTTGTACAGGAGATGGGCACCAAACTGCCCAACACTGTCGAGGATGAAGCCATTCTAGACATGTTATTGGCTTCAGTGAAACTGCATCAAAAACTCAAGTGTTAACAGAGAGACCCAGAGAAAAAAATGAGACAAGATTTACACTCTTGAACCCAGGAACTCAGTGTGCCTAAATTCCCTAACCTGCCTCTGCATCTTCTGTGACTGTGGACCTACATGAAGCAGAGCTTATTGCTTTAAGACACACACAAAATGAGAGAAACGAAGCTGCTGCTGGACAGAGAAAGGACAGAGAACACAGAGGACAAAGGAAGAGGATAAGGAACTAGCTTGAGGAGATGTGTATATTAGAGAGATTCCGGGGATCTGAAAAAGCTACAAGCTGTACAAGTGGAACCTGAATATCACAAATGACTCCAGCCTGAGTTAAAAAGACGCATTAAGGAAATGGTGGGAGCAGATATTTATAAACTGTATTATGTTCAAATGTCTCATGTTAGCTCAGGTAAAGAGATAAATGCAAAAGTTAAGAGTAGGTTAGGCACAACTGGTTTTATTCACAAAGCAGGTTCTGCCTGAAGATAAACCAGACAGAACATAAGAGCTACGTAGTTATTAGAATATAAACTAAAAACTTCTGTTCTGACTAGTACAGGCTGAGGTATTTTCCGAAACCAGCACTCCAAATATTCCACATTGCTGCATTTGCCAAAAATGCAAAATATTATAATGCAAAGATCAAAGTAATTTTTCCCAAAAAAAGTTTGCTCTGCCCTGTGTAGTTTTAAATTCATCTGCAAACAATTGTTTCTATTCCAGCTTCCTTCTGCTATCACAGAATCACAGAATCACATCGTGTTCCTGAAAGCATTGTCCAAACACTTCTTGAACTCTGTCAGGCTGGTGCTGTGACCATCTCTCTGGGGAGCCTGTTCCAGTGCCCAACCACCCTCTAGGGGAAAAACCTTTTCCTGATCTGTGAACACAGCAGCCTGTGAACAGTTTGGCTTGTGAACTTAGTATGAGGGGTGACCTTGGCTGGACACCAGGCATCCACCAAACTGCTCTGAACAGGGGAAAGAAAATAAGATAAAAAATTACTCATAGGTTGAGATAAGGCAGTTTACTGAAGCAAAACTGCAAGTTTGCATGTGCACAAGCAAAGAGTAAAAAATAGCATTACTCTCTATGTCCTGTTAGCAAGCAATGCTCAGCCACTTCTCAGGAAGCAGGGTTTCAGCATGTGGAGAGGTTGCTCTGGAAGGCAAACATTGTAAATAGTAACTGCCTCCTCCTTTCCTTAGCTTTTATAACTTAGCTGACATCATTTGCTATGCAATATTTCTTTGGTTAACATGGGTCAGCTGGCCTAGCTGTGCCACTTCCCAGGACTTTGCACACTCCCAGCCTATTGGTGGGAGGCAATGCTAGGGAGATAGCACTGCTGCTTGCTGCTGCTGCTGCTGCTGCTGCTCAGTAGTTTCCAAATCACTGGTGTGTTATCATCACCTTTCTAGATATCACTGCAAAACACAGCACTGTGAGGGCTACTATAGGAAAATAAATCTCAGACATCTCAGACAAACCCAATACAGCTGGGATGGCTATACCGCTGCAAAACATATTTAAAGAATCAACTTAAACTGATTAAAATATCTGCCTTTCCTCTACCGAGGGGTAGAGGGATTTTTTGCCTATCACTTTGGCCAGACAAACCAAATTGTGTGGGCAATTTGACACTGAAACTGAAATTGCATGCATAAGACCGAATACTTTATGGACCTTCCTCTCATGCAAATTCCCACATTACATCACCTGGCTGCTCACTTCATTGAAATCTTGTTGACAGTAATGCTAAATACCAAGTGTTTAGGGATTACCTACAAGGGGGACTGATGTTGAAGAGAGAGTTATGAGATGATCTTCTTAGAAACTTTCCTCCTGGCAATGAAAACAAGTCCCAAAACTTGATGTTTTGCAGTTTCCTAACAGTTTTTTGTTAATTCCAAAATTCTATTATTTCATCCAAGTTTCATCCATATAAACATGAAATTTGGTTTTGGATCCTGCTAAACTCTTCTTCAGTGATTTTTAATGGCACAGAAATGTAACTTTTCATTCTTTACAATACAATAATGTATTTCCTAGTTTCTCTTTTTAATACTCTTCTTTCAGGTTAATTGGTTCATCAACCGTTCCCTCCTGTTTGCCATTTCAAATCCTCTGTATTATTCCTATTTCATTTCAATGTCTGCTCTTAAATAAATAGCCCTTATTGAATTGAATGACTTCATATGGGATTTTCCTTAATTGTCTTTGACAAGAAGATCTCCCAAAGGTTGTCAAAGACAATTTCTCTTAGTAACTTAGCTTGGACCATGCAGTGACCACCCAATTGTCTGGCACCATCACTTTCAGAGGATTTGTTCCCCAGAGCCACAGATCATTTACTGAACCTGCATGATACTAGAGTTCAACAAGGATGCAGGCAGATCTGTGGTTTTGGGCTGAATTCATCAGAGCAGCAGCATGCCTGTTTATGTGCTCTCTGGAAAGACAATGTAATTCTCTGTAGGAGAGCCAACCCTGGCACTGGTCTGCTGATTATTTCTCTCTATGTCACACACCACCAGTGACTGTGTTATCAAATACTACCACTAAGCAGTAATAAAAAGGTCAGGAAATATCTTCCCTCAAATGAAAGCCAGTGGAAGGTATCTGTAGACTGCAAATGTTATTTCTTCTTTTCTGTTTGTTTGCTGGTACTCTTATAGTTTTAAATGAAGGAAAGATTTTTTCTAGAAATATTTTTATCCCTTTTCATCATTTTAAATTCCAACAGCAATAATGATGCACTACACTGGTTCTTTGAAGAACTGGAAAGGGCATGAAAAAGACAAATGAGAGTAGTGTGTCCAGATGCTAGATACAATTTCAGCTTCCCAAAAAATAACTGTGTTTAATTTATTTTAATGCTGGTAATCACAGTCTGTACTATCTAATGCTGAATTTAGCATCAAATCTTTCCATTTGGCAATAACCCCTACAAAATGTGTCAAGAATTGTTGAAACCATAACCAGTACTTGGGGATAAAGAACTCCAAATGCATGTTTTCCTTCGGCAAATTTCTACATAAAGACACACTGATATTCTCAGAATGATTTTGCTGATACCTGTTCCTTCACCTAACCTTTATGCAACATGCATTTTGTAGAGAATAAGCAGTATTTTCTTCTTTAATAACTACTGTATATAACACCTGGAATTTTAGTGCTGAGATAAAGGGGATTAGTTGTTCTAATAAAGAGTTTAGGATTTGTGAATTTTTTCAGAACAAGTAATTTGTCTCCCTCAAACAGTATTTCTTCAAGACTTGTAGTGTTTTTTCATTTTCTGCTACTTCTAATAGTGGAATTGCTCTTGAATTTTAGAAATCCATCTGTATTTTTCCTTTTGGGGATTCTGTTTTCCTGCAATGTCTTAATTACTCTGCTGGCCTAAACCAGGATTACTGAGGAGCCTGGAAAGAAGGAGGCTTTAGCTGAATCTGAGCACTTACTACTTGTCAAAATACTCTCTAATCCTTAGTAGGATTACTTTCTGCAGTGTTTCCTTGCTGCTAAATGACAAACAAATAAAATTTGCTATTTCAATACAGTGTGAAATGTTCTTTCACTTTTAATAGACCTGAGGCAATATTTGACAAAGATATCAGAAGGAAGAAGAGCAATGAGGAAGAACAAAGGCAAGGGTATGTCAGACTTGTGGTGAGCTTAATCCTGCACCCCAAAGAGTTAGACTACAACAGGTTTAAATGTGGCAGGTCTGTTTCATAGAGATTTTTTTCTGATCTTGAAGGTGAAATGTGTCTTTGAGGTGGTCAGACAAAGCTCTCCAAATTCAGCATGCTGGGAACCACAGTCAACACTAATTCAATACCAGAAAAAATGTCAGGGAGGGCAATAAACATACATAATAGCTAAAGAAATCTTTATGTGGCAGCCCAGGACAGATGTTGGGTGAAAATTGGGTGTGGAAGACAGACACTCCATTTGGGAAGACTGGAGGGTGAAATAATAGATTAATAGCTCTCAGTGCAAACAGATGTCATTTTTCTAGGAAAAACTGAATTGCAGCCTACAGACAGGTAGGTTGACAGGTGATGTGATGGTGTTTCACAAGCTATGGCGTTATTTTCCCTGCACCAACCCCTCCATAACAGCCTTGGCCAGGTGTGCTGACTTTCTGGTGATGAAACTCTGGACCAAGAGGGGCACACCAACGTTTGTACCTCAAAAAACTTCATGAGGTTCAGAAGAGGTTATGAAAGCACAACTCTAATTTTATTTCAAATAACTGCTGTCATGAAACTCTGCTGACTTCTCTGTTTTTGTGGTAACATATGTAATAGTGATGTACATCACACAGAAATCCACACATGCATGCTTTTGAAGTCACATTCAGCACATCTTCCAGATAGTTTTACCTCCCAGGAAGCTATAACTGTACATTTTATCTGTTTTGATTTAAGAACATTTTAACATTAGTGATCTTTTAGGAAACCAGGCTAGGTTTGTATGTTTTCCTGGATCATTTTACTGTTGGTTAGTCTGAAGAACACTGCCAGAAGGCACGCTCTACCTATTTTCCTGGTTTTCTGGTGTTCTGGTGGGATCAGTGCTATACATAGCCCTTTCCAGAGTACTTTGTTGGTATCTGCACCTCTAAGTGCAGCTTGTCTTTCCCTTTGTTAACACTATCACATGTTTTCCATTGTAAATTCTTCATACAAAAGAATTATAAGTTTCTTGCCATGTTTTTTTCCCAGGAATTCTCTTCTTGGTTCTCAAGTGCTTGATGTCTTGCTTGTGCTTTGTGGAAGTCTCTTCTAGACCTTTCATTCATTTTCCAGGACCTGCTTCACACCACTGTACTAAGCAACTTATTCCATGACAGCATGTGCCAGACGATATCAGCACAGTAAAGTTTTGGGGATAACACCTGGTTTTTATTATTTCTCCTGCCTCTATTTTTTACCCTTGTATAAAAAAAAAAAGCCACTGTAGCTTCTGGCTCTGTTTAAGGAGTGTTCAGCATACTAAATATTGACTCCAAGTGCACACTAGTAATTTACTCAGTTCATATGCTTTACATGGTTCTGCTAGTAAATGCCACAGATTTTTTTTTCTTGCTATAGAGGGAAGAAGCAATTTGTGTGAACTGCAGCCTCAGTATATTAATCTGCATTAAAAAACAACAAAATGGTCCTTCTACTCAAAGGTATTTAAATCATACAACCAGTGAAGGATAAACTACTGAAATTCTTCAGAAAATACACATCAAGGCAGTTAAATTTTGAACTAAATTGTCTAAGTCTTTAGAGCACCCAGCATTGAACTCTGAATACTCCTGGTCTGGGTAAGGCTTGCCTTTAACACCTTTAATAGTCACAGTTACCTGAAGGAAGTTCATTCATTCCAGACATCCACCCCTACTCAGAAGCACCTTTAGTTCCTAAACCAAGAGACTGATGGAGGAAAATAATTTGTTCTACAAGTTCTGGTGATAGGCTGACAGTGAGCAGAGGCAAGGCTGAGGCAGTCAGTCTCTTCCTCAGCCTTCATCATCAATGTCTCTGAGGTCCCAGTGTAATGCAAGAGAAGCCGTGCTGGAAGAGTTGACTCCTGAAGGACTGCTCTCTGTGCAGGGGACCCACACTGAACAATTTGTGAAGAAATGCAATCCATGGGAAAGATTCACATTGGAGAAGTTTGGGGAGGACTGTGTCCTGTGGGAGGGACCTCATAATGGAGCAGGTAAAGAGTGCAGAGTCCTGTCCCTGAGGAGGAAGAAGTGAGAGATGAACTGACCACAACCCCCACTCCCATCCCCCTGTGCTGCTGAGCAGAGACAGAAAATTCAAGAGTGAAGCTGAGCCCAAGAAGAAGGAAGGGGTGAGGCAAAGGTGTTTTAAGGTTGGTTTTATTTCTCATTACCCTACTCTGATTTGATTGGTAATACATTTAATTTGCTTTTTCCTCAAGTCATTTGTGGCAGTAACTGGTGACTGAGCCCTCCCGGGCCTTATCTTGACCTGTGAGCCTCTCAATATATTTTTTCTCCCCTGTCCAGCTGAGGAGGGGAGGGATAGAACAGCTTTGGTGGGTACTGGCACCCAGCCAAGGCCAACCCACAGGTAATAACCCTTGACAGGTTACTCAGGGTTCATTGAATTAGTGCATTTACTTAGATGGTTGCCATTGTGGATCTAAGAATATCTGCCTAAATTTGTTTCAGCACTCCAAATACTACAAACACTCATCCCAATTCTTTCCAAAGGGATTATTTTTCTCCACTGAAAAGCAGCCAGCTCCACAAAGCTGCTTGAACTCAGTTATAGCCTGAGCCAAGTTGATTTTTAACATTAAATAATGTTTCTAAATTTCTTTGGGGTTCACAGATGGCAGTTCTTAGGAATTTGCAAAGGAGGGTTTAATTCTGCAAACACCCAAGTCACACACAAGCAGTTCTCACTCAGTGATACTGCTTCTAATTTTCACTAGGACCATGGGGTTTTTTGTGTGACTATGCAATATCAGATCAGCAACCTTTCAAAAAAGTGAGTAAATCCCATGAAAAATAATGTCAGCTTAAAAACGATGACATTTTAAAGATTCCTTTACTATGTTAATATTCTATTGATAATTACACTTTCTAACTTCATTTTCTAAGCACAACCTTGAAAATAAAAATGACAAAAATCTCAGTTTTAAAAAACTATAAGTTTGCTTTGGGATGGCCTGCTCCTCCAAGAAAATAAGCCTCAGGATAAATACAACAGCAACTTAAGTGCTGGTAACACAAATGTTTTGCTTAGGATAAAGCAAAATATTTCCTTCCTGTGGAGAGGAAGGGGAGGTCCTTGAGAAATGGGTTAGTCTCTGCCTGATCCACTTAGCTTCAATGATACTTAAAATCACCCTCAACACAGTGGTACCTTTGACTTTTTATCAGGACTTGTCCAGTGATGGAGATACTGCAGTGTTCTTCAGCATACTCCTCTAAAACTTCAGTATTTTAAAGTAAAACCTTCCTCCCACCTCTCCATTTTGCCAAATTGCTCCTTATCCAGCTTATGGGGGATACAGAGCATCTCGTTCCTGGGAGAGGCAGCAGAAAAGGGGAGAAGAGATTTCTGATGTGAAGTGACACTTGGCCTCCATGGCTCATCTCCATGCTGGATTAAACAACCAGTTTTCTCTCCAGCTTTCCTATTACACCATATTTTCTGAATCTCTAATTGGCCTAATTGTTGGCCTTTGCTGATCTGCAGTGTAGCCCACTTGTTTCTGCAACAGCAGTGCTCAAATCTGGAGAGATTATTCCAGCTAGATTTTCACTAGTTCTCAGTGGTGCATTTCTTTGATTATTTATTTAATGTCTTATTTACATATCATAGCTCCGCATCCTGCAAAGGTGGTTGCTTTTGGTTTTCAGAGAATGATGACACTGCTGACTTGTGCTCTGCTTGAAAACCACTGCATCTCTTACAGCAGTTTCTGCCACCTAGAGGACCCCAATGCTGCCACATTTTGTACTATTTGTGCAACAGAGTCACAGTTAAGCAGGATCCTGCTCAGTGCTTTGCAAGAGCTGCTGCTCCTGCTGAAAGATGCTGTAGTTATGCAACTGGATCGCCTTGCATCCAGACAAGCTGGATGTCTGTTGTTTATGAAAAGACTGACACAGGTTTACACAGGCATACCTGTCACTGTATGGAGGGCCATGCTCCTGGGGAATGCTCAAACACCAAGACAAACTGGACAAGCCAAGCAAGCAGTGTGGGTCCTGGTAGGGATTGCAAGCACAGAATGTGGATAACTAAGATACGCAGCTTAAAAGGACATGGGAGAAATGCAAGATCCAACGTACATGGAACTCATCAAAACTCATTAGGAAGGGAAGCTAGGGCTGCAGTTTTGTTTCCTGAACATTTTGGCTCAGCATGTTCTGGTCAGTCTCCTGCAGAGAGTGAAGCTCCCCATGTTGCCTAGATAAATAAATCCAAGTGATGGCTCCAGTGCCAAGTTGGGGTTTTTTGTGAGCAGACTGGGCACTTACCTGGATGAACTGAATTAGAAAGAGGACCTTAAAAAGGCACCTGTGTCTGGAAGGTGAACTAAGTGCTGTGCTGGGAGAGGGAGGCTGGGAGAAAAAGTTAGAGAAACTTTCCAGCTGTATGCTACATATCTCAGAATTTTGCTCTAAATTAGAAGATCAGTTTGAACTCTAGACCTGTCCTCCAGCTCCTTTGTTACATGTAGATTTTGTAAGCACCCTCCTTAGTTCTCCATTCCTATAACTGATGTAAGCACTGAGTAGGTTTAGGCTCAGGACTGCCTTCTGTTGCTCCTTGTTGGAAATAAAACTGTGGCCTGCATTCTGTTAGCGTGGCTCCAGTTCCCAAACTGGGTGCTCTCTTACCCTACCAGTTTCCCCTAAGTGAAATTTCCCTCTCAAGCTGTCTTTGAGATTCCCATCTAAAACAGCAGTGAAAGTCTTAAGTGATGTCCCTTCCTTTCCTCTCTGTCCACAGTCTCCTGCCTTTGTCCTAGGAGGGAATTATTTTGTTTTGACACTATTTGTTCAAGGCAAATTGATGTTGGCTTTTTCCTGACACTGGTTTTATCCATTTCAAACACATGAAAGAACTCCATAAATATATAAATGAATTAACCAAATATTTCCTACCTAATCTTTAATACAGTCTACTCACAGTTCATAAAAAAATATTTACGCAGAGACACATTATTGTGTTTTTCTGATCCTTTCTGAGCCTACGTAAATGCTTAACACAGCTGCTCTCTGCACAAATTAAATAAGATAATTCCCTGTAAATGAAGTAAAAAGCTGGGACTTAATTTGTGAGGCCAGTCACTCACAGAAAATCCTAGAGAAGTCTTTTCCAAAGGCTGAGGAGGGTTTGGCTCCAAAAATTACAGCTCTGATTTTGCCCCTGAACTCCTTTGAACATTTATTCAAGTATTGAAAACATTTTAAATTATAACATCAAGTACTGCATTATGCAGCAAGGTCTATAAATCTTTTCAGTGAACTTCAGGAGTTTCATGAGTGTATTCAGCAAGTACGTAGGAAATATTTAATAATTTTATTTATAAAGCATTATAAAGGGTCATAAATGGTTTATGGACTTGTAATAAAGAGATAAATAAGTGTTAGGGAGTATTTATCAAATCAATCTAATCTCCAAACACAGGGTTTAATTAGCATTTCTACAAAGTTTCCCGCTCTCTCTGCCATCATATTGTAAATGTTACACCTCTCAGCAAGGCTAGGATAAGATGTGGTACTCTTCCTAGAGCATTTGTACTATAGCAATAATTCATAGTTTGGATGCCAGGATGCTGGGACTTTGATTAATGTAATGACATACTTTATGGTATCCCTGGCAGAAGCTAGGAGAGATGGCAATTTTTACTGAAAAGTGAATTCAGGATTCTTATTCAGAGCAGAAGGTTTCAAGATAAATGATACACTACCCTACGGCTTCTTGCAATGGTTACTGATTGTGTTTTATTACATAGTGGCGAAACTTGACCTTAAGAAATACTACATACATTCAAGATACAATTCATCAGGTGGCTTATGTATCAAAGAAAAAAAATCTCATGCCAGCACTCAGACATTAAAATAGCCCTCAGAAACCACAGCCAGACATACACCATCCCCTGGATGCTCTGCATGTGAGACTGTGAGGAGACCTGCTCCAACAGCTGAGATGTCATCCCGTCTCCCCAGAGATGCTGCAGGAGCAGAAGGATCTGTTCTTCAGTCCTCCACAAAACCACAGTGAAGTAATTCAAAAGACTCTGCCATGGACAGGAACTTTCAAACCAAAATAAATCCCAGGCCTCCCTCCAGCCTTCAAACCATTATATTTTAAACGCAGGAAGGATTTTTGTCTCACAGAGCAACACAAATGATAATGTGTAGTAAATGTAGTAAATGATGTAGTCTTTTTTTTCAAGAGCAACTAAGCAGCATTATGTCACTGACAAAGAGATGGGAAGTCGTTGAAAACTGACACTGAGTATCATAAATTATTGTGTATCACTAGACAAATAAATGGCTGCCTTTGAAAGTGGACCTACTTGTATGGTTAAAGTTTAAAACAGCATTTATGGCAGCAATTTAAACTCTTAAAATATGCACTTTAAAAATAAAAAGACTTACTGTAATGTCCCTCAGCTGCATTTCTGCAGAATAGTCTTAAATCATTCCAATTACTTAATGCAGTCTGTAATTTATCAGCCCAAGTAAGTCAGGCTTCTCAAATCCAGACCTAGATACATGTAATTGTTAAATTACATAAACTTCATGTATATTATGAATTATTCAGATATCAAATGGACTCTTTAAAATTAATAAGTGGCTTCTTATATGTGAACAGCATATTGATTATATATATCTGATTTTTATTTCCTAAAGTCCAATGTATTTTTGTAGAGCCTGGGAAAAGAGTTATCAAAACAGAACTTGGAGTAAATGTCGCAAATTAGGAGTGAAGAAAGAAAGGAAAAAAAAAGGCATGAACCTTTTGTGATCCATCAAGGCACATGAAAAGCTCACCCATTTATGCAGGGAACACCCAGAACTCCCTCTGAATTCAGAAGCTGTAATGTATCTGAGTCATCCTTTTGGCCCACACAGACAGTCTCTGCCCACACAGACACACTGCAACATTATACTCCTCCTACGATTTTGGTAACATAAATATTGGGATTTAGAACTTGAGTAGTATTTTCATTTTTGCATTTCTTTACAGGCATTACTTAATTAATCCACCCAACGGATCAGATGAGCATTACTAGCTCTGTTAATCCACATGTAATTATCAGCAATGGTCCATTGACATCACAAAAGAGGTGAGAAGCAGAATTGGAAGATCCCGTTGGGATCCAGGTGAGCCAGAATGTCCTCAAGAACTTGTAAGGGTGTCTGACTGCCAGAGGGCAGTTTTGGAGACTCATATTCAGGGGTGACTGTGACTCTGCTGACAAGGAGAGATAGCTGTGATGGTGCCAAATGGCGTATGACTGATGGAACAAGAGCTGAACCTCAATTTCACCTTTTTGTTCATATTGCACTTACTCTTTTCCTGCTGGAAATCATTATACATACAGGCTTTTTTCCAGGTTTCATGCTGTAATGTTTGAACACCAGATTTCACTGAAGTAAAGAATAAATTTCCATTTGGTATCACAAAATACAATAGAAAAAATAATTCTGTTGTAATAACGAGTTCTTACCAAAATTTCCTTTGTGCATAAAATGTATTACAGAATTTTAGGAAACACTTAATTTGATTAACAGTCTTCTACATTAATCCTTTGCTCAGTCACTCTTGAAAGCTGCATTAATTTAACAGAAGCTTTGCCAGGCTGCCTGAATGGACATGGATCAATATCCCAAAAGGCAACCATGCATAAGCTTTGATTGAGACTTTATGATCCAGAAAGGAAGTCCATCTAATAGAAATACTAACTGAAACACCCAAACATTTATGCCTACTTTTCTAGATTACAGTGTTTAAAAACGAGCTATCAACAGAGGCTACAACCTCATATTATACTTTTGATATTGTCTCTATGAAGAAAATGCTTTTCTACTATGAATATAAAAGTATTTTAAGTCTTGGATACTGCTCCAAGTTTTAGACAACACCGATATACTTGATGCTAGAGGCCAGTGTGGATTTTATAGAATGCAGAGCGATATTACACAGCTCTGTGTGCAAAAATTGCACCTCTATACAGCCATCTACTCTTTACATGGGGATAATGGAATTGATGAATATTATCCTGCCTCTTCCAAGATCCCCACCAAACACCTCCCCAGGAAGAAGGAGCAGAGCTCCTGGAGGAGTCTTTGAGGAGAACTCTTTTGGATTTCTCAGTGAGACAGTAAGCTGCTAGGCAAGAACAGTGGTCTTTCTTCTTCTAAAAATAACCTTTTCTGTGTAAAGAATCACAAATGTACATTCACAGAGCCTAACCATCATTACTGGGACTTCAGGGTCTGTAATTGCTAAATTTAACCCTGCAAACCCATCATAAAGAGTTCAAACCAATACAGATAGGTTAATTACATAGTTAGGAAATTAAAAATAGATGATGGCTATAAAAACAGAAGGGAAAAAGGATGGAAGAAATTAAAGATCTGATGTTCACAGGAGAGCATTTAGATCCTTTACTGAAGAAGGCCTTGGGGAATATTTGCAAAACAAAGATTAGCATTACTGCCACTGTTCTCAGGATTCATTATTCACGGTGAACCTCTCTATAACTAACACCTATTTAGTAATAAACTGTGTTTCTTTGATGTGGTTAATGACTGATATAGGAACAATTATTACTATTGAATTCTCTGTTAGGGGTTGGAAAACCTAAAAGGGGAGGGAATGGAGTGCAGGAGCATGGAAATGCTCTGTTTGAATTTAAGTCTTAGAGACTTCTGCTGAAGTGTTTTCTTGTTTTCTGCTTCTCTATTGCACAGATGGGGATTTAAGATGAAGGGCAGTGGAAACTTAAACATATCACTTCAAAATCCAAACACTGAAATTAGCTAGTTTGCTGAAAGATTGCCTTCACACTGCAAACTGTCAGTCCCACTGCCCTTCTGAACAGCACTGGATTCTGGATTCAGTATCATGTCCAGACCCAGGAGGAAGTTTTAATGTTTAAATTAGCTTACTCAAACTGATACAGATCTGCATGTAAGGGTATGTTACTCTAGTTCCCATCAGTTTATTTTACAAGTAGGACATGTTTTCTTCTGTGATTTTTACTATTTCTCCCCTCCATTTTTCCTTTGTGTTTTGGTCTTGCCTTTTTTTTTCTTTTTTTATCATCCCATTGTCATTTTTACATTCAAAACTTGAATTCCCTAATTTTTTTAGTTGTCCATGCTAAGTTTATTTTCCCTTGTCAGTATTTTTGTCTGACACAAGTTAGTTTCTCTCTAGCTGACCAACCTAAATCTTCAGTTTTCTTACACAGCTTGCTCAAAGTTAATTTTGCCTTCATGTTGATTCCCTATCCTATCTTCATACACTCTCCACCTTGGTTAGTGGGTGACAGGTAAGAGTCAACCAATGCCATTTGTCTCAGCCAGCTGTCTCATTGCTGCTTTGAGCTGACAACCAGATCAGCAGATAGCTCCTGTTCCTGGGCAGACAGAGTGGATGGACAGCTAGGGAAGAAGGTGGTCAATAAGCTGAGCTTCATGGACCAAGATCCTGCTTAGAGCAGATGAAAACAGTACTTGAAATACAGGAGAGGAAGAACAGGGCGTGCAGTAGGATTTGTAGGCCAGAGGACCTGCTTGAGCTTTCTCATGGTATGTTCCAGAAATGTGAAACTTTAATGTTTATACAGCTCTTCAATCACTTGGCTTCACATTTCAATCAACTGTCTTTTTTTAACTGCTCTAATTCTATCTCTCTGAGAATGTACAACTTTTGAATTCAAAATAGATAATTTGATCCATGAAGTTTTATGAGTAGATCCAGATAAATGCTGCTAAGTCCAGGAATAAAATCAGCTTAAAGGTAGGCTGTACCATGTAGTTATGATGAATAGCACAGAAATTTCAAGCAGTCTACTTCCTGAATCTCATCACCAAACTCTACAACTTCCTGGCAGCGCACTCTAAAACAGGTTGTCTCTCCACACAGAAAAGTCAGATTCTCTTCTGCACTTTCTGCCAGGGAAAAAGTTGTAAGATCTACTGGAAAACAGCTCTGTCATTTAATGTTGTTTCTTTATCACAGAACACAGACTTTTCTGTACAGCATCCTCTGGAGCCTGCAGTGACAAACATACACAGATGTGCATCCTATCTCTTTGCAACCTTGGTTAACAGGAAAGAAGCATGTGGTCTGCAAGACCACAGCATGTTTGGCCTTCATTTTAACACTATCTCACTGTGGTTTCACAGTTCCTTTCATTCAAATCCATCTTGTACCAGGACTGAAAAGGTGCTCCTCTTCAGACTGGTGTAGCTGCTCCTGCTGGAGCTCAGCTCCCCAGTGGCACCTGTAACCGAGCACCTGGTCATGATGAGAGGGATGGGAAAGCACTGAAGGGTGTCTCCTGTTTCTCAACACCTGCAAATAACTTTATAAACAGGAGACAATCTGACAGAGACCCAAAAGCAGCCATCACATAAAGTGACTCTCTTTCAGTCTATGCAATTCACTGCTAGCATGGATAGGAGTAGCTGTGGGATTGAAAACCACTTGCAGCAAGCAGAGCAAGTCACTGGTGTTTGTGGAAACTCAGGATTTACTCCTCAGATCTCTTAACTCTGTCATCAGTGCTAACTTTTTTTTTTTACAACATGTAGGAAAAGCCCGAACAAACTGAAGATTCTTGGAGGAACTAAAACCAATACACAGAGGAATGTTTCCTACAGGGAGAGCCAGACCAAGGTCAGGGCTAATTTTGCTCTTATGGAGAGTCTCCATTAAGCCTGAAGGCAGGCCTGCACAGAGGCAGAGAAATAGATCCTGTAAAATGGATCCAGGCCATAAGATACTCAGCACAGAGAGCATCATGGCATGTATCACATCTTCAGAGTGGTAACAAAACAAAAACTAGACGGCATGTTGGACTGGATATTTAAACACTGAGAAAACTCTGGTCTTTATCATCTAATACACAGTTGGGGCATACGAGGAAGGATTGGGGTTATTCTCACACTATAAATGGGTTGAAATATACCAAGGTACTGTAAGTGTTTAAGAATAAATTAAACATAGCACAGGAAGCTGTTTGATCTACTGGGATGGATGCAAAGCCTGTGGGCAAGAGTCCAAATGAGAAATAGATGCTTAAGGAGCAGTGCAGCCCCCTGGCAGGTAAGCATGACCCTTCTCAAATTTTTGGGCCAAAGAATAAAGACATTTATTGTAGAATAAAGATATTTAAAATGGATATTTTCCTTAGGATTGACAGTAATGTATATCTTCAGAAAACAGAGTATTGAAACTACTTACACATGTTTAGGTTTGGAAATCAAGAATGGAGTCTGCACATTGTGAAATACAATGGATGTTTGTACCAACTGTAATTGTCTATTTATTTGCATGCCACTGAGTATCATCAGACACTCATACAGCCAGCAGCACAAGGCTGGGAAAACAATAATACAGTGTCAAAACCAAGTCAAGCCATGTCAGCACAAATGATATACTGCAAACCAAAATAAATTGAACATGAAGTCTTAAGCCAGCAGGGAAGGCAAGCTTGGAGAGCTCACAAAGTCAAGGAGCTCTGAGGATATTCACAATTATTTCGAGAAATTAAACATTAAGAGAATATTTGCTTATCCACGCTTCACCTCATGTTCAACAGGTGTGTATGGTAGGCAACCAAGGTAATCAGTGCAGGCACAGAAGAGCTACCAGAGCTCCCATTTAGGTCATGATGAGTCAGTACCATCTAGGAAGAGATAAATGTCTCTGAAATGAATGCCTTCATCAGGGTTAGCAGACAATTTAGCAGCTTCCTCAGAGAATTCAAAGCTAGGGATGGTTCTGCTTGTTCTCTCCAGGCTCTGAGAAAGAGAAGCAAATAACCCAGAAGTAGAACCAACTTGCCAAGCCCCTTCTTCTCCCCCTGCAGTGGGTGCCTGTGCTGCTGCTCTTGGCATATCATCCTCACACAGGAACTGCTCTGCTGGACAAGTCTCCTTCTCCACAGCCACTGAAGTTGGAGTTATTAGTGTTTTCCTCCAAGCTCTGATGCCAAGAGCTGGCTCACCTTCCCTTTAAAATAAATGCACCTGTCACAGCTCCCATCTTGTAGGGAGAATAAATACTTTCAGCAGGGAATTTCTTGTATTTGGGTTCAGACCTCAGAGCAATATTTTTCTAAACATCTGAACTTTAGATGTTTTTGTTATTTTTCTGCTGGGAGGAAGGAACACAGAAAGACATCTCTTGAATGCTGAAAAAATATTTTTACAACCTTTTGAAAGGGAACAAGTCTGCAGTTTGAGGTAAGAAATCAAATTCTTCCTGAGAATAAAGCGTATGCTTCAATTCAGTTAAAAATGTCAATTAATCTTCTTTCCTTTTTGTACAAGAGACAGCCTCCTTTACTGATTTCACTTACAAAACATTTGACAATACATTTTTCATACAGACATGGTTTGCTAATTGTCATGGTGAGTGATTCAGTTAGCTGCACTTATTCATAAATCTTTAAAGCATATTTTTTCTCATAATCAATTTATCCATTAATTATCATTATATTTCTGAAATATTTTTGTTGGATTGTTTATTCTCCACTGTACATTGGAAGTCTTCTAAGGGATTTTTCTTCTTTCAGACAAAAAATAATTTTAGCTGTTTTGTTGTAACTGTTATATGAAGTTAAGAAGCATTCATATTATTGCTATTGTAGTTGTTGCTGCTGTTGTTACTGAACTTGCAGCAGTCATTGCAGTATCCTTCTACTTTCTTTGCTCAACAAGAGGGAATTAGCTCATTGTTTCCATGTCCACGAGCAAAACCTGGGAAAAATCCATTATTGTCATGAGAAATGTGTTCCAGAGATCAAAGTAGGGGAGAAACACAGCATGGAAAACCCTGAAACATTCACTGGTGAGTTGTATGTATCCTTCTTAATCCACGTGGAATTGCAGAAAAGTGTGGCCACGAAAGGAGCCTATTGTTACACATCTGCTGCTTTGCTTGTTCTTCTCCACTGTTGCAAAAATGACTGTTTGACCCCAGACAGTTTTTTGATGTAATGGAGGAAAACAAGTTTTTCCATATGATGAAAATATTAATACTAATATCAAGGCTGTGGAAAGTCGTAAAGGGAGGAGGTTCCTAAAAAAATAAATAAGTAAATCCAATTTCAGCATTAGACCAGCTAAGGAATACTAAGCTGCCTCAGTTTTCTTTTCTTATTAAGTCAACAGTTCTCACCATTATTGTTTTTCATTAATACCTGACTTGTGGAGTCTTATTACTCTGTAAAACTCAGTTTCTCTCATTTCAAAGTTTGTTTCCCTCTGAGAGAAAGGAAAAGTAAATATCAGTTCAAAAGCAAAGGGTAATTTATTTTTCAAGTTATTAGAAATTTGGTATTAGAAATATAATCTCATTAGTCTAAGAAGTGCAGTAATTTTTGAAGTTCCTCAGGGCAAGGCTTAGCAGTCCCCTGAAAAAAGGTATTTCTAGGAAAAGAAACTGCTTATTGCTTTGTGATTCATCAAGGCACTAATTTTCAAATGCACATAAAAATAAATCCCTAGAACTATTTAGTACTGAAGTGCTTTTATAATTGTGATTTTATTCAACAATAGATGCAGCTATCTGTGTCTGTGTTATCCCAGGGAAGACAAATGATTGCACCCAACATTACTGCCATGATTTTGGCCTGGTCCCTAAAATCCCCAGTCTGTTGTGTAGCTGGAAACAGAAACCATTGCAGCCACAGAGCTGCCTCCTCTGGGACACTCGTGCACCGGGGGAATAGGATTGTTTATATGGAGAAAGGGGATGGGAGAGGAAGCTTTTTTGCAACAAGCATTCTACAGCAGCATCTTGTATCACCCTGGGTCAAATGGGGACCTCTGTATAGTAAGGGAAAAGGTTTTGGTCATGCACAGAATGTTACATCTGACCAGACACATAAGAGGCCAAGTCTATCAGACTGGAGATAGCAGCACAATAGAATCACTTCTTGTGTTTTTTAGTATGATTTCACACTTTTATTTCCTCTCCAGCAGTTTTAAGTCACATGTAACAAATTCTAGCTCCCCAGTTTCCCTTTCCTCTCCCTGGGAACTCCATCCTCAGGATGATTTCCTGAGGCTCCATCACCTGGGGACACACATGGGAGTCCCCTTCTGTAGGTAAACACTTGAAGCTGGACATGGAAGATGAGGGGCTGTGCCCCATTACTGCTCTGTCTGGTGTATCTGCTTTGGAGGCACAGGCAAGTTGCCATCATTGGTGGCACAGAGCCACAGCTTTGGCACTGTGTCAGTGAAGCCCCTGCACAGCAGACCCTGGAGATCACCTGACAATGCTCACAAGGATGATGAAATGCCCGGTGTGGGCAAGAAAGCTTCAGACCAGACAATGTTATTGTTACTAAATATACATAATATTGTCATTAAATATAAGATATATAAAACCAGAAATTAGATTTTGTTTTGGTCTTATCTGTCTATAGCAGCTTTGTGGATGTACCAGAACAGCACCTAGTTTTTCTCCCACTGTCTGAATTTCTCCTTTAATTGCTGTGAAACGAGTTACTTTTCACTTCCTTCTGTTGTTTAGGGATTGAGACAATTCATGTCCAGCAAACACAAACTAAAAAAAAAGTAATATGCATTTTAGGTCTGAAATTATGTCTTCCATGTTCTGTAGTTACTATGGTTACCATCCTACAGCACCCCTGCATGCATGGCTAAAAGAAACAGAGGGAAAAAAAAATCCAGGTTAGAAACAAATGGAGAGTCTGGGCCTATTAAAAAATATAAAGTATGACTTGAGGAGTCTAAAAGACTTATTTTCCACAACGACAAAGGAAGATGGATGTCCCCATGGTCTTGTTGATTAATTTCCCTACTTTGGCTTTAAATGCTGGAGTAAATTTTTGTCCCATCTAGAACTGGGAAGATGGATGAGACACTCTCATGTTCCAGAAAGCAGCCAGTGTCAGTGCATGCCTGGGAAGGGGAGCACAACTGTCGCTTTATTCCAGTAGGAAGCAAATTACCTGGAGCCATGAGCCACAACAGTGTTAGGGCTCCTAATGCCAGCCTGGGCAGCCTGCCATCCTCATGGGGGTGAGGAGGACATCAGGGGTTACAATGAGAGCTGGAAGCTCAAGCCCTGCTCTGGTTTGGGAACACAGTGACAAATGGACTTGGTGGCTAAATTTATTGGAGTTCTGTGTCAGACCACAGAAGCAATATTCAACATCAGGCCAAACCATGAGAGGTGCCTGCATCTGAGTTGTTCCCCACAGTGAGTGCTCTCCTGGCTGTATTTGATTTACACAGTTTAGGGCCTTCTTTGGATTTGACTATGACCACAAATCTCAGCCAGACCCTCCTCAGCCCTGTGAGGAGATAGGTACAGACAGTTTCCCTGGATGCACTTGACCCACACTATCTGGAGAGATCCCTGTACAGCAGATTTGTCTGGGTATCTTTCCAGGAACATACTTCATGTTGGTGGGGTCAGGGACATTCCTGACTTTCTTCCCCATTCTGAAACATGATGGGGTGACAGCATTAGTCCTGGGCAGGGAGGGGGACCTGTGTGAGTGATGAAAATCCAATTCTCAAAATACAGAAGTTGCTCTACCCCATAGAAAATTCTGGCATTTGGCAGAAGGTAACAACATAATCTATCTCTCTGCTTGCCAAGGAGGAGGTGACCTGAGTTCTCACCTTTCACAAGGTGAAAGGCTTCACATTGCTGTAACCACAGATAAAGAGGGGCAAACCTTTCCTGGGGGGTGAGTGATGTGAGTCTAACCAACCCACAGGCTATGGTTGGTTAGACTCCTGACCTCCAGGTTAACCTGACCTCCAGGCAGACTGAACACCTACCCTCAAACCCTGCCCTGCAAACCACTGCATGTTTTGAGAAGCATTTACTCATCACCTTCTGTGGAGGCAGGTAGGCTTGCCAAGCCTTTTCCCAGGAGGGATGTCCCTTGAGCAAGCTGTGATGACCTGCCTCAAAACCCCTCCTCAGGAGAGAAACCTCTTGAATGAGACCTTCCTCTGGTCATGGTGAGGTCCCACCATGCCCTGGTGTCCTATGTAGGTTCCTTGTAACCTACTGTTTTTTCCCCTGGGTTCCCCCCTTGCTTTCCCCCATAAAAACCTCAGCTTCTGTGCAGTTCAGCAGGGAGCTGCCACTTCTGACACCCTTCACAGAGCTGCTGGACTATAAAGGCTACCTCTGAGGAAATTGCCACACGAGCCTCCTGTCTCTGCGTCACTGAGTTGGTCTGGGACAACCTAGCAAGCAGAGCTGAAATCACTGAGCTGAAATCACTGAGCTGAAATCACTGAGCTGATCACTTGCAGCTACAGGCTGCCCCTTGCTGAGGTTTCCTGGTGGCCAGAGAACTGCCAGGGACCCCCAGAAGGCTGACCCTTGGGAGACTCTCTCTGGGGAGGTCACAGCATTCTGGGCCAGACCAACAGCCCCTCCTGGCCACTACAACCTTCAGGCAAAGACATCACTAACTGAAAGCTACAACAGCTGGCATTTGAAGACAGACATTAGGATTGAATACTATAATTTCAACAACTGAGCAACTGAATGAAAAACATCCCACAAGTGGAAATAGGATTTTAAAAGATCCGCAGTACTAAAAAGTCACACATTTTCAACTTTGACCCACCACATGCTCTAGAAAATACATTGAGTTAATGGCTGACAATCCACTCTTTATGTACCTAACTACTCACTCTGATAAATGACTGACTAGAGAACCAACTCCATTGCTATGTCAGTGATGTCACTGGGGAAGTGAATACATAATCTTCTTACACTCAGTTATCTGGCATGGATGATTTCAGAATAAGTATAAATTTGTGAACTGCTGCAGACAGTAAATTTACATGCACACAACAGTAAGTGTAGGGGAAAGACTGAGGTCTCCTGAGTACCAGGAGACCTGCACTGCCCTGAGTCACAGCTTTGACTGTTATGACTTGTACTGGGTTTTACTGCATACCAGCATGACGAAGGCTTCTATTTCCAGTATAGAAAATAGTCTATTTAGAGCAATGATGCTGTGGAATAGTCTGATTTGTGTGAAATCTAGATGCTAGAAAGTAATGCTGTTATTATCCTGCACCTTCTTATTTTTGTCTTCCTATGTGAGCATAATTGTATCATAATTTTCAAAGTTTTCACTAGAGAAAAATGCAAACTGAATTCTACAGCCTTATGATACTGAAAAAGGGTTTCAAATTATTTTCTTCTATGTTTGTTGATTTGAGATTGCAGCACCAAGAAGGTCATTGCTTTTCAGGGTCACTTTCTTTTTGTATTTGATCTACAAAGATTGATTGAAAGAAGAGCAACATCTAAATGGTGAATTCTTCCTTTGGAGTACATCTCAGAGGCAAGGTACAATTTCAGAAACATATGACAAGGAAATTCCCCACTCTTCATTAATAAATTATTGGCATGAGGTGCTGTGAAATGTGAGGGAATAAAATAGAATTAAAGTGTCAAAATGCATCCTGAATTCCCCAGAACTCCCCTGCTGTGTCCTTAGGGCATTTCAAAACCTACCTTGGAAAAAGGCTTTGCATAATAATCACTGCTATGATTAGCACAGTGTTTCACATTATATAATACATACGACTCACCTGATAAGCATTGCAAGAATTAATTGCAATTAAAGTTTCAAAATGTTCAAGGCTTAAAGATTTCTTCTCTACCAAAGTAACCCCATCAGTTTTCTCAGCAGCCCCTCAGTAACTCAAAAGTAGAAACAGTCTTTAAAATTCCCTCTAAATTTTGTAGCAGCAACCATACCGGCAGACCCAGGGCTATAAGCAATTCCACAGTTTACTCGTCATCTGAGGACTGAGTGTGGGAACTGGGTAAACTGGGTTTAGGAGTAATGAAACAACACCCACATGTAAGAGAGACAGTAGATTCTGACCAGCTGTAGGCTGGCCAGCCAGTGAAGAAATGGCAAATTGCAGTACATGTTAGCAGAGGCAAAAACGATCCCAAGACAATCCCAGGATTATCAATGTCATACAACTTGGGATACTGAGGATGCTCTGTAGTCCAAGACTTAAGACACTGGCAGCAGAACCCAGTGGAGCAATGGAATGATGAGCACACCACCAGAGAAATGGTTGGGAATTAAAAAGCTTTGCATATGTATAATTTTAACAATTTAAACTAGTGTTCATTATGATCATCTTAGCTGGAGAAATAATAACTCTTTCATTGGGCTCTTAAGACTTTAAGTAGACTAAACTCTTGGCTTTGCATCTAATGTGGGTTCCTTTTGCACCTATCAAGTCTTTGGGTTTAACAATCAGGTAGGAGGATTTCAAACAACCTTTTCTGTAGCTTGGATGCAGCGAGTTGGTAACAGCTGTCCTGAGGATACACTGCTAGCAGAGTGAAACGTGCAGCTCAACACCACAGCCATGCTTTCCTGGGGAAATCTGGCACTGCCTTCCAGGAAATTCAGGCTCCCAAGGTGCAGATGGATGTGGCCTGGCATTAGGGTCCTAAGACAACACATATGCTTGAAATATTAAAAGCTAAGAATCTGGTGCTTCCAAAATGCAATGAGATACAGGTCAGGGCCCCTTTCTCCCCCATCTTACTGAGTTATATTTGGCTGAACTGTATTTAGAATTATTTATTTTCCATATATAGTTCTCCATGAAAAATAAGTATGTCTGTGGAGTCCAAAATCAAAATACTATAGCATATTTAATCTCATTGTTTAGCAACTCTACCATGTACATTACTTGATTTTTTTCTTTTTAGCAGCATTTATTCTTCTAATTTAAAAGCTTGTAAGAAAGATTAAGTATTCACAGCAGTAAACTGTAATTCTGAAGTCATTAAGGACTAGCTATTGCTCAATACAAATGCTAATGTAGATTAAACTTGATATAAACTTTCTAGATTTACGATATCAGCAAATAAAATGTTAATAAAAACTTCTGGACTGTATTTGGATTTCTTTTTGCATTAGTAAGTTCGCTATTATAGAATGAACAATAATCAAAATTCATTTTTCTCAAATGGTTTCTACTACAGCAAATAACAGTAAAGGAAACAAAAAAGGTTTAAGTGAGAAATACTCATTCATATGTACTATGAACACAAAAAAGACACTGCATATATATATTCCTGAATATAAACAACAAATTAGCAGGCAAATAATACTGAATACTCCTGAGAAATTTTGAGTTTCACACATTTAATATGTTCATAGTCATTGTTTTGTTGTGTTTTTTAAGGTAGAATGACAAAAAGTACATGTATGAAGAACAAATCTCACAGTAGCAAATACCTTACAGCCTGACAAGTGAAATTTAGAGATAGGTGGAAACTTCAGGAGTGGCTGTAATGCAGCACTGCCAAGGACCATGGTTAGGGACATCCATATATTTTCCTGTCTGCTTGTCCTAGTACAAAAGCACCCCACATTTCAGTGGAACTGTTCCATTTCAGTGGAACAAGAACTGTAACTTAACCTGCCAGGAGGGAGACCAAAGCAGGCCTTCTCCAGGGACCATTTCTTTCTCTCTTTGGTGTGTAAGTAGCTTCCCCAGCTGGAGAACCTTGTGTGTTCATTTTGTGCCACCAGCTGCAAAGACCATTCCTGGTGCGATGCCATGCAAGCATCATAGTGATGCCATGCAGGAGCTCTCATCACCTTTCACAGCGATGCCATGCAGGAGCTAGCCAAGATCTTAGCATCATTTTTGTCTGAAAGCATTGCTAGCACCCTTTCTTCCAGTACCAGCTGCAGAGGGAAGTTTTTTGGCATTTTAAACCCAAGTCATCCCATATTCCATCTCCTCTTTCACAGTAGCAAGCTCCATGAGATGAAATGGAGCCTCTGGAGGTCATGTCCCAGCAACTCCAGACCGTGACTCAGAAGTTCAGACAGAAGCCCTCCACTCACCATAGCCCCTCTCTGTGGAAACAACTGTGCTGTGAGGCTTAATTATCTAATTGCAGAAATAATTTTGCCTTGTTAATTGAAAAGCACTGTAGCTTTTTCCTTGAAGTGAAAAAGCCTAAACTATAGAAGCAGGGACTCCAGTATATAAATTCTGATTTATATTCACACAGACTGCCTCCTCCTTGTCATATTATGAACATATCCCCAGGCATTCTGGACATTTTGTTTGCTTTGATGAACAAATACAGACTTATACATCTGGTGTCTTTTATGACAAACTCTACAGGTGTCATTCTTCCTGCAGGCCCAGCAAAAACTATCTCAATACTTTAAGTGAGCACACACACATGCCCACAAAAAAACCCCAAAACCTCAAGAGCCACAACAGAATCAGAATAAAAATCCCAGGAAATTGATGCAGTTCAGTTAAGTGAGGGGAGGTCATGAGCACCTTCCTTTGAGAGGCTGGTGTTACACCAGAAAGAGAAGTGTGGCTCTGCAACAAATAAATTGTTGAAGCAGAGATGGGATGGTCAGTTCAGTGGAAGGACAGAAGTATGGGGAATGACATTACTGGATCAATAAGATCTTCCTCTACCTCCCACGCACGGCATCACCTGCAGTGCTACACAAGCCGCCAAGATCGATTTCTTGAGTTTTGCAGCAGCTGCTGAGATCTGGGAGACACACTGAGTTTTTGCTCACCAAATTCAGTAATGTAATTAACATGGTAATGGAGAAAATAAAAATAAATCCTGGAAAATCAAATTGCATCCTGTCTATATAGAATTTTGAATTAAAGTATTATTAGTACATTGACATACAGTTATTATTGCAGCAGACTCCTAGGGCTCCAGTCTGCCAGTGAAGCATTGGCTGGGGTACAATAGAAGACAGACAAAGGGTTGTCTTCATTATCAATTAGCCAAATATGGAATTTGTACAGCCATGGCGAATCCTTAGAGCAAAATCATTCTGACAGTCAATACTCTACTTGCCATATAAGCAATCATGTATGGACATAATTTCTTCCATATTTTCTTAACTTTACTGACAATGATGGTTTTTATTGTCCTAAAGGGAAACTTTTACTGCAGCACACATTGAGAGCAGGCACACTAACCATCAAGAAGAAGTCAGGATTCCCCCAAGAACAAGCATTTTTCCCTAAAATGTGCCATTTAATTGCACTCACAACTGCGAAAAATAGATTAGCGCAGTTTCCTTTTGTGGCATTTACTTAGTGTAATTCTGAGACGTTTGTTTGAAAACAGTACTCCATTTCACTGCTTCTTGTTCAACAAAGATTTGATTAGCAAGAACTATGTTGCTCTTGTGAAACTTAAAGCTGTATTTGGAATTAGGACCTTTTTTATTAGTATGCATTAAAACCTGTTATTGATCTGCTAGAGGTGCTAATGTAAGTGTCTTTTGCAATGCAAACCCAAATTAGATTCTGATCAGGTTCAGAGTGTTCAATCAAGGACTACCTAGCAGCATTTTAAAATGAAATGCAGTTTGTGTTTGGCATCGCAGATCAGGTATTTGATTGAAAGTCAGGAAGAACTCCCAACAATGTAGCATTCCTTTGCTGGGCATCCAAAAATGTATCTAGTGTTCAGCTGCTGCAATATGCTGATATATTGTGCACTGCGTAGTCTAAAGCACTTTGACATTTAATGTATACTACAGTGGCTAACTAAAAAGGGACCACTGAAGTACATTAGTTTAAAAAGCATTTACTAAAAATTTCAAAACTAACTTCTTTATAACTAAAGACTGACATGTTCATTAACAGAATGAAAACGTATAATGCATCACTTCTACTGATCACATAATGAAAATAATAGCCTTCATGGAGTAGTGACAAAATAAGTAGAGTTTCAGTACAGCAACCATCTAAGATCTCAGATAAGCTCAGGGACCCACTATGCAAGGTGCTATAAATGGGCCTCTAAGAGATGGGAATTGACCTGAAAAGTTTGTAATTTATACTTGAAAAGCCAGATGTGATATTTCTATCATAACCACAGTGCTGATACAAAAGAGTTATTTTCACCTAACCCAATTCTATGACTCTAGAATAACAGAATCATAGAAACATCTGGGTTGTAAAAAACCTTTAAGATCATCGACTCCAACTGCTAACCCAGGACTACTGTGTCCATCACTAAAGCAAGTAAATCACTCTAGGAATTCACACAGTCAACAGAGAGAAATACACTTTGAGGATGCAATCCATCCAATCTCTGCTTTGCAGAGACCTCTTCAGTAGATAGCACGAAGTCATCTCCTTCTGCCAACCTTAACTGCCTTCCCAGAGGTGCACAGCCACTGTGCCCAGGTGTGTGAGGTGAGGGGGACACCATCATCCAGCAGCACAGGCTCACACCATGGGCAGCCCCCTCAGCTCTAGGCCTAGGTCTTGCCAGTGGACATCAAAGGTTTCACTCTGTGGTGAAAGCCAGAGCTCAGAGACACTGGGGCAGTGTGTAACTATGACACTGAGGCAGCAGAGACCAGAATGCAGCTCTTCAGGATGTTCTTTGATTCATTTAAACTGATGATATTTTTAATGATTCAGCTTTGCAATAGATCTACTTACAGAACAGTGCAAAGCCTCTAGGTTCTACACTGCAACTCTGACAGGCAGCTGCTGCATGCAGAGATTACTGCAGCCAAATAATGGTCGCAGTGGTTTAGTCTGTTTATTCATATTTAGAAAAAAAATGCCTATGTGGCATCACAGCTAAAATACAAAATTAGACAATTTGTCACATGAAAATGTGGTCAAGGAAAAACTCAAGATCCAGGGCACCCAGGTCCTCTACTCCAGAGACAGTTGATTCCTGCAGTGACATCTCCTGCATTGCAGGAGCACAGACCCCATTTTAACAATCAGCTCACAGTCGCTCAGGATACCATTTCTAAACAATTTCTGATTGCTCTAGACACGTTGTGGTGCCAAACTTTGCTCAGATTTCACCATCCTTTTACAGTAAGTGTCAATAAAAGGTGAGAGTTTTAAAGTGGCAATAAACTCAGCACACTTCTCCCCAGGCATGCTGCTTGTACCAGAAACAGGGGGGCCAACAGGACCAGGGCAGGGACCCTGTACTCGGCATTGGTGAGGCCACACCTCGAGCATTCTGTGCAGCTCTGGACCCGTTCCTACAAGAAGGACATGAATGTGCTGGAATGTATTTAAGAAAGGGCAGTAAGATGAGAAATGGTCTGGAACACAAGTCAGATGAGGAGTGCCTGAGGGAGATGGAGGTGTTCAGCCTGGAGAAAAGGAGGCTCAGGGGGCACCTTATCACTACCTGAAAGGAGGCTGTGGCCAGGTGGGAGTCAGTCTCTTCTCTCAGGTAAAAGTGACAGGACAAGAGGAAATATCCTGAAGTTACACCAGGGGAAGTTTAGATTGGATATTAGTAAAATTTCTTCATTGAAAGGCTTGCCAGGCACTGGCGCAGGCTGCCCAGGAAAGCAATGGAGTCACCACCCCTAGAGGTATTTAACATATGTGTAGATGTAGCACTTAGAGATGTGGTTGAGTGGTGGACTTGGTGCTGGATTAACAGTTGGATTCAATGATATTAAAGGCCTTTTCCAACCTAAAGGATTGTATGATTACATGAAAATAAAAATCCATAGCTGGTACGTGGCATTTCTAGTGTGACATGTACAAAAGTAAAAAAAACCCAATAACGGTAACAGTCTCATCAGCACCAACAATGCCTCCCCTACATTAATCTTCCTTCATCATTACCTTTTCTAAAAGCTCCAGGATGATGGAAAACTAAAGGACCATGATTGTGGCAAGTCTCACAAAGAAGTCTAAGCATTAAAAGGTTTTGATGCTCAGTGAAATCCTTTGCCTGTGCTACACAGCAGCCCCTGTGTCCAGGCAGTGACAGAGAAACAAGCTAAGCTGTCCGAGCAGTGTGTGAGGCAGCACTGAGCCTTGCTGGAGAGGGATGATGCATCATTCCATGTGCCAGCCTTGCTGCCAGTGGGATCCCCTGGAAAACACAGCACTCTGTCCAGGAGCTGACAGACACCTGTCACTAAACATGCAGTCAGATGCCTCATCCATGCCCATATGAGCAAGGAATGCCAGGGCCAGAGTTCCAACTGTGGGAGTGAAGCAGGGAAAGGAAAGCACTGCATTTCCCAGCACTAGACAGAAAGGGTCTTGTTCCAAGCCTAATCAAGCTATTATTTTCAAATAAAGAAATTAAGATGCACCAATTTAATTTGGCTTTTTTAATTGACCGGAAGTCAATCATTAATCAGAAGTTAACCTGCTGATATAATTCATTATTGTACAAACACATGTGGCTTACTATGTCCTGCTGGAAGAACTCTACATACCTAAGGATAAGGCTGAATTCACCCTTAAGACAATGTCACTGATGCCAGTTACTCCAGAATCGAGCTTTACCCAGTTACAGACTCAGATCATAACTTCTGAAGAAGCCATCAGTCCTGGGTAACAAATGGTGCCAACACAAGTATGGAAAAAACTGGTTTAAGTTACTGCAACTTTACTCTGACCCGCCTCTGAATGGAAACTGTAGGCTGCCAAACTTTCAGTATTTGAGTGTTTTTAATTGGTTGCCATGCTAATAATTTGCTTGGAATCATTCTAAATAATACATATTGTGATTGAACTAATTTGGTAAGCAGCCAACAATTAATTAGGAAACCATTAATTATGTACTTGTCATGAAATGCACTGTATTTATAGCAAAAGGTGTTGACTTTAAGTCAATCTTCATATTTATAGTGAAATTAAAAGTTACCACAGAGTCTATTTATGTAAAAGACACATTGTCTGCAGCAGAAACCAGAAGAGGGAAGGAGGTTTGCTATCACAGACAGCAATATCTGAAAAAATGCAGAGAAATTCCAGCATATGCAAGTGAGGCCTTTCCAATGAAACCTGAGGGCAGCCCTCTGGGTTACCAGAGGATTTCCTCAAAGATTCATTCTGGGGATCAATTTGATTAAAGACTGTAACCAAAAGCAAGAGGGTGGTAATACTTCGCTGATGATACCTAGTTAGGGGGAGTTCTGTCAATTCAGAAGAGAACTGGGATTGTACACAGTAATAACCAGATGACCTTGAGGTCTGAATTAATAGAAATGGATGGAAATCAATTGTGCAAAGTGCAAGGCCACACAGTTAGGGACTAATAATGAGTATTTCTGGCATAAGCAGGGAGCTCATCATCTGGAACTGCTAAGAGACAGACACTTTGCTGTCTCGACAGCAGCTACGAGATATCCAGCAGCACTGGCTGATCACAGAACCACTGTAAACTACCAAGAGGCAGAAAGAAAAAAAAAGAAGATCTTAGAACATGCAAGAAGTAATTCCACAGAGATGGGGAAGCATTCACAGTATGGCACAGGAGATGGTGAGACCTCCGCCATAGTCTTGCATATGAAAATACAGCACTGCTTACAATGTTTAAGATCATCTGAGAGTGGAGCAAGAACAGAGATGGACATTTATGATGTTGTGGAGGATTAAGAGTCTGACTTACAAGAAGAAACTAAAAAGTAGTTTGGGTAGCAATGGGTAGAAGAAAGCTGATGATTATTTGGTATATATACAGTAGAGGCAAGAATTTGTGTCTTTATTGTCATGACAGAAAAAGAGCAAGGTCAAGATAAGGAGACTAAGAGAATAAACAGGTTTGTGTGTAATGCAGGCAGATTTGTACCAAATATACATATATATATATTAGAAGAGCACTTCTAACCAACATATGAACTGAGCAGTGAGGACACTAAGCCAACTCCTTCTCAGACAGAAGGTGATACAGCTGAGGAGAAAGTTCATGAGAGAGCTGCCAGCCACCATGAGGGCTGAAGGCCCCTTCAGAGAATTTTTTGGTGCCTGAGCAGTACTGTGAAGTTGAGCAGAGAGCCTTGATGTCCACTGGGACAAGAGATTCTGTGATCTCTTGTAGATGCAACTTCATTCCATGATTAGGCTCCATACAAAGAAGTTGTTTTGCAGGGCTTTTTTCCTGAAGGAGCAGAAACTCAATCTTTCTGATGAAAGAAATTAGTTGAATTTAGCCATTTTTTCCTATGTACTAATTTCTTCCTTACACTAAATGCACTGAATTACCTGGTTCTACCTCACACCCACATGATGTGAGTGGACCAAAATACCACTAACTTATCTACAGAAAGAATTATTTAGCACTCCTTTCTAGAATTATTTGTGACAATTGCATCCCACAGCAGACAGTAACCAAGCATTTTAGGACTGGCAAAACTTTAGCTTAGATCATCAACTTTTATCCTAACTTCACAGCCCTGAAAATCCTCCACTGTTTGCAGCTAGGGATGATCCCACAGAAACAATATGTATCTTTGACTGAAGTTTTCCAAACTTGGCATCAGAAAAATGTACCTTCTAGACTATTATTATTATTAATTATATAGAGCATGGTTCTCTTGGAGGTGGTTATATGAAACCAACTTTTCAACTTTAACTTCAATAAATATCAGATATATGTTTTCTTGTCCATATTGCCTCTAGAATAAGAACTAAAATAGCATAATATGTGATAAATCATCAAATAAAAAGAATGCAGCAACATCTTGTTACAAATGGTACCATATAGTACAATTTACAAGGTAATAGGCTTATTCATCACCAGCACATCATTCATTCCAGTTTCTCTGCTCAGATGATTCAGAGTAGGAATTTTGATGGTCTATTTGTCCTTGCTTTGATTAAGAATAAAACATGGCTTGAAAATAAGATACTTTGCCTGCTGTTTCGCATCTCTGAAATATCATCCTTATGTTACCAGCATGGTAACAAGTACTAAATATGCTGATCATATCATGAAATCAAAGGTTGCGCCCAGATTCCATCTTTTCTAAGTTCATTGTATCAAACCAGGATAAGAATCAAACAGGCATCCATTGCATTTCTAAACTCATTTGCTTTGGCTCCATGACAATCTAGGAGTTGATCGAGGACTCTCTGAACCTGGATCAGCTCCCTGCTGTGGCCTGATCATCCCATCTGACCTTAGAGAGGTCTCTTAGGCTGAAGAACACAACATGCTTAAATACTACATCAACCTACCTTAAGTCTTTGGTACTTTTCTTGTCCTCTATGTCTTGCTGACTGCCTCCATATAGAACCTGCTCTGCTCTGCTTTTCACCAAGTGGGCATGAAGATATACAAGGATAGTGAGGCACTTAGATATTATGGAAATGAAATTATAAAAAAAATTTTAGCAATAACTTTTATTGCAGTGACAAATGTGCTCTGTGACGTTATGTGTTAGCTTCTGCATGACTCTCACTGGGAGGAAATGCTCTTGCCTTCAAAGTGCTCATACAGAGATTTTGCTCACATCTCTTTCTAATTCTTTCAGAGGATCTATTCAACTCAAATGTCCAAGACAGGTGCGACTGAAGGAATTCCACATGAGGACAACAACCTTCAGACAATGGCCATTGTTAATTTAGTTCTTATTCCATTGTTTTTGTGCCAGCAGTAGATGAGTAATAGGCACTGATCTACATTAGTGTAAGATGCTCTTTGCCTGGGCTAACAGACACAAACAGCTACAGACAACTGTCAGCAGGTATGAGGACTGAAATCCTGCTGAGTCCCATGCTGCTCACCTGTCCACGTGAGCCAACACATTGAACAGCCCCATGCTGACCTGCTAACTACAGACCCTGCCTTTTTTGGGCCCACCACTGCTGCATTTCCAGTCTTCTCAGTTTCCTAAATAATGAAATATCAAAAGCATTGTAATGCTCCCCTGCTACCATGATGATACACTTGTAGACTTCTTTGGCTTGGTCACTAAACCACTGGCATAAGTCAAAATGTCTTTGCTAGCTGAATAAGGCCAGAAATGCTTGTGGCCAGAACAGGTGGGACTTAGGACTGCTGCACAATTTCCACACTGCACAGCATCCAATGCATAATTCTGTTCTGAAATAACATTTGAAATTTTTATTTCATGGTCTGTGGCATTTTGAGTTTTTCTTTCTATTTTGAATATGCTCATTTCACAAAGTACAAAAGCAAACTTCCTTTCATAATCCTGTACCTCGCAAATTCTCACTGCAACTTGAGAATCAAGCTGAATCTTTTCTCCCATGAACTGCCATCTACATTTTAAGTGAGCTTTCTCCCCCTTCACTTTTCTTAGAAGTTTTTCAGAGAAATCCTGTGGATCTAATATCTCCCTTCTTCCAGATAGTGTGATCCTTGCTCTCTTAAAACAATAAACAACTTTCCTCTTCTAAAAGAAGTGCCACTGCCACACTCCAGACTGGAAAGTCATTCTGGTCATCCCGATTCCATTTGGGGACATGCAAAAACCCCTGCTGATGCTGCTTTAAAGGGGCCCACGTTGCCAGATCTCCTTCCAAAGCTCACTCACAAACATTCATTAAAATGGGCATATACAATTGTCAGTGGGAAGCCATTATTTTAAAGTGATTTTTCAGAGCAATTTGTACTCTTCCAGTACAGTGATTATGAGACAAGAAATGCTTCATATGTAGCTCCTGCTATGGCACGATCATCCCAAAGCTGTGAGACAGAGCAGCTGCTGCAAACCATTGTTACTTCCAGCACTGATCCTGGAGCAGGCAGCTGCTGGCAGTGCTGTCACAGGATGTAAACATGGACACAATCAGATGCTATGGCTGTGTCCATGCACCCCAAAAGGCAGGTAAGTACCTGAAGGAGGGAGAGGCACCCACATGGCTTTGCTTCAGGCTGGGGTTGGCATTTATCAGCAAGAAGCAAGAGGACTGAAGATGGAAGGAGTGTAGCACAGCCAGGCAGGCCTGATGAGCTCTGGGACAGGCGGCAGGAGCATCGCACTGAGCAAAGAGGGCGTCCCAGTGAGGACTCACAGGGGCACCCTCCAATGACCTGATGTCCCTCAGGCACCTCATTTTCCACTCACTACCAGAAGTCATCTGAAGGCACAAACTAGTCAGACAACAGCAAATTAGCATCATACTCTGGTCTGACAAGAAATCTCAGTCCCGCATTTTTCAAATGATATTCCCAAATAATTGTTTATTTGATGAATGCTGCAGAAGAGCATTTTGCACTATCAACTAAATAGTAGTGCTTGTTTACAAACCAGCCTAATTATAGAACCATTATATTTACTGTTCTGTGAGTTTGCCAGTGCTACTGCAAGATTAAAAAGCAGAATTTGGACAAAAATCACTGCTAATCTTTGACTCCACCTATACATACTCAGAACCATTTCAGTGAAACACAGGAAAGAGAACTGTGAGAGAGGATGGACTGATAATTATTTCCCCTTAATTAGGATTTGATCTTCTGTACATTAGAGGGAAGAAAACAAGCCCAGAATCACACACTTCTATTCATTCAGTAATTCTAAATGACATGGAATTAAAAGCAAAGTGATGAATCCCTCACTGAGTATACTCACGCAACTCCCATTAACGATAATGGTTATTTTGCTGTGACCAGCATGTGCTTTGAATGTTTAATTTACATCACAGGTTTCTATTCAATTAGACCTACTGGCAGCAGGACTTATACACTAAGAAGGAGGAAGGTGAACCAGAGGTTAGAAAAATACTAATTGCCTATGCAGTGTTTTCCAGAACTGCAACATCTGCTTCAGGGATCCCCTGGTTGGTGAGGTAAAAGAAATAAATTAATCCTTTGCACTTCATCCATGGTTTTGTGGCTGTTTTTGTGCCTGCCTGTGCTGGTCACACAAAAGGAGGGGAATCAGTCCCATGTACCATTCTTTCATCCACCCAAAATGCAACACCGGGGTGCACTGCTCCTTGTTTGTGGGGCTGTCATGAAGTGAAGCTGCTGTGCAGTACCACCAGCCTGAAGATGTGTGAGGACTCTGGTCATGAAGCTGTAACTCTTCACCCCTTTCTCCCCCAACACACGACCTCCTCCAGTGCTGCCATGGAGAACACGGGCAGCCTCTGACTTGTAATGGCAACCTCAAAGTGAAGAGAGCTTCTTAACAAATCTTTCCATGCCTTTTGATTGCTGAGTCACCATAATCAGGTGAAACATCATAGAAAGGTGCCATCTGTAGCTAAATGCTACAATCTCTCCCAATAAAATCAAATATAGCTTTTCACAAACTGAAAATGTAGGTTTTGTAAACATTTGATAGGAATACATGATCACACTAGTCTGAGTCAGCAGAAAGATTTGGTAGGGCAGATCTGATAAGAATTAGCTGGGAGAATTATGCAGAAGAATTTCTATAAAAAATCTGTCATACTTACTGTAAATTTTGACAGCTTGACAAATAATTTCAAAGGCAAGAAGCTTCCCTCTGTTTTCAAATATTTATGGAGTGGAAGGAATACTTGCTTGACACCAATGGGAATCAGGATACAAACACGGCAGCATCTTTCCTTTAGCCCTCAGCAAACTCTAGATATGCAAGATGGACTCCTCCAGCTGTGCCAGCCTGTGAGCCAGAGGATGGGGGAGTGGTGCTAAAAATCCAAACCAAAAGTGGATTTCTAAAGCTGTTGGATTGGCACTGTAATAGTATTTTGCACAAATACTGAATTCACTTGAGAGGCAAAGAAAAATGCTGTATTCAGATACAGCTGTAGTGAACCTGAGAGCTCTTAGCACATTTTACTTTATGGATACAAAATTTGCACATTTTGTGCTGTGCTCAAAGAAATGTCAAGTAGGTTACCAAAACCCCCAAATAACATATGCAGTGAATCGAGTTTGAAGAGCAGTGAGTATAGTAACAAACTTTACAGGATTCCAATGTCATTGTATCTGACCAGCCATCGCAAAATGCTAATACCTCTGAATTTCAAAACTGAAAGTTAACTATTATGAGCAACAGTATCTAATACCAGGCTGGTACAAAGCCCATTAAGATATACCATCTGTGCAAACGTCTGTCCCTAAACACATTTTATTTATAAGATTAAAAAATAATGGGTGGGATATGAGAAAACCTAAGAAATAATAAGGAAATAAAACTTGGTTTCAGATTGAAAGAACATTTTAAAATTAAAGTATCTAAAAATATACACACATGAATGTTTTGTACAAGGAGAAACACAATGATCTTGCACTGTAAATCAGCCCTCTTGTGATAAAACCTCTTTTCTAAGAAAGAAGGATTCTTCAATGTCATAGTTAAGCCACAGTTGCTGCAAGTGAATGGCAGCAGAACAGGTCAGGAAGCAGCAATAAGATCCCCTACAACAAAGAGAACACCACACAATTCCTGATTCAAAGACAAGCCTTTCCATATGTGATTTTGATTTGAGAGCATTTTTTTTCCAGTTTTTGACCAACTGTTTGCTCACACACCAGGTAACACAGCCAGAGGAGCACAGCAAGAGGAGCACAGCAGTCAGCTTACATCAACTGCGAGCTCAAGACAAGGACTGAAGTTTTAGAATTATGTCTTTTCAGTAAGGATACTATAAAAATAAGGTTTTAGAACTCTGAGAGTAAAAAATAGCATCCCTTTATTGTTCTTCAAAGCTCAATATCTTCATTGCTGGTATGGATTCAATAATGAGTATTTTCACATCTGTGAGTGCTGGAGCACTGAAATGCACTTATTGCACAGATTATAATTGATCTATTAATTAACACTAGTGTGCTCCCATGCTTTGGCTGAGTAATTTTTTTTCTGCTGGGAGACCTGCAGACCTTTGTGGATGAGGGTGGCATGATGAATCCCCACGTACAACATTGCTTAGCTGGCTGTTGCACAAGAGAAAAACTGCCATCATCTAAGGAGAAATACAAGCAAATATGCAACATGAGGGCAGCACCTTGCTCCTGCTCAAACATCCTAAAACTGCATGAGAGTGCAGACATTAGGAAAATACTGCATTAAATGCAGCAGTGGGTGTTGTAAAAGGTGGAGGCATCTAGGAAGCCAATTTTCTTTCCACCACCTGTTTCCTGACTGCTTGGTACCCTCAGTGAAGCACTGGGTTGCCCAGTTCCACTGTGCAGGTGTCCTCTGGCAGCAGCAGGGCTTCCAGAAACAGCAGCAATAGTGGTGTCCCCATGGGCATTTAAAATTGACTTGGGTGGCTATTTTATTGATATTTAGTTTCCTTTATTAACTAATCAAGACCAAGATAAATGCCTCTATCTACAAAACACAGCACAATAAACAGAGCAAAGGAAGACACTGCACTCCCAGGGTCTGCTCCTGCATCTCCCCCCCGGCAGCACTCCAGAGTTTGCTCTCCCGTGGGTGGATTCAGGTGTCAACTGACAGGTGGAAACATTACACCAAAGAGTCTTTAAAAAACCCCTCAATTTCCTGCCTGGGCTCTCCAGCCTCACCTTTGTGCTTTGGGGCTGCAGCCCTGCCCCTGGCCGCTGGGCAGGAGCACTTCTCGGTACACACGGCTACAGTTTGGGGGAAAGAACAGCAAAGCTTTCTCACGTTTTTACCCTCATTCCTGTCAGTCTGCAAGAAGATCAGCACATACTCCCCAAGGTCTTGCCCTCCGTGTTTGTAGTCTCCAGTAAGGCAGCGAGCTCGCAGCTGTGCATGTGCTCAGGCAGAGAGCCCTGCTGGCTCTCGCACGCCCGGCCAGGGAAAGCCAGCACGAACACAGCCCAGCCTGGGGATGCTGAGCTTCAAAACCGGCGGGACCCTGGTGAGTGCCGCGGTCCGAGAGCCCTGCTAACACCCTCCAGCTGATCAGGGAACTCTGGCCAGGAGAGGGAGAAGGTAAAGGAAGTGGGATCTCTCTTTGAGGATACTGGGTTTGTAAATCTGCATCTACGAATAATGAGTATGTATAACTGCAGCTGCATTTTTAACTTAGGTTGGAGAACAAGGAGAGTTTCTAATTTGGAGTGAGACATTGTTATTTTCAAAACTGAATATATAAGCAAGGACTTCTAGTAAAGATTCTCTGGCAGAAAAGTTCAGTAATTTTCTAATTTGTTTATCTTTTTGATGAGTGACTGAGAAAAAAATATTGATTGACAGGCCCAGAAATAAGTGTAAAAATGCTTAGTAACAACTCACAAATGCTATTTTCATGTAACATTTTCTCACTTATCAAGTTTCTCATATTTCAAATGGATAAGGTAATGTTAAAATCCTCTGGAACCAGAAAGTTGTTTTCCACATCTTTCTACCTGTGTGCAATGTGCCCTGATTTCTAATGTCCTGTAAGGAAAAATGCTACATATTCTCCTTAATTTTTCCCATCATTTTAAATAAACTGCTCTACATGTCCTTTCAGAAAACCAGAAAAGACCCTCCCATTGTACCAGTATTTCCAGCACGTAACTGGCAGCTCAGGTAATCAAAGCTTGTGAGCCTGACTGATCGTAGAGAAAAAAAATAAAATGGCTGAGAGGGACTTGATTAATAAGGAAATAAAGATGGCTAATATAATTACTGCCAACACAGGCTCATGGCAAGCAGATTTTGTCAAAGTAATTTGATTTTTTTATGGGGTTTCAAGTTGCTAAAAGTAACAATGATGGCATAATAGACTTCTAAAAGCTGATTTAAATGATGCTTACAATATAATGTTTTGATTAACCCAAATGATATAAAAATCAATATGACATACATGAAAAGGATTAAAGTGTGAGTTATTGTTCACTCTTTAGGGAATTATTCTTGAACATGTGTTTTCAGTGGGATCCTAAAGCTATTAGTTTCTAGCCCTACTGCTCCTTATATTTTATCACTGATATGCAAGAAAACAGAAAATCATTACTAATGAAGCTGGCAAACAGGATAAAGATTAGAGGAGTGGCTGAATAATGAGGAGATAGAGCCTGCAGTACTGCAGGGGGGATTGCATTTCTTTGGGAACCAGCACAACCAACCCAGACCCCAGCAGACAGAGACCATGCTGTTAAGAGCACTAACAAATCTGAAAAGGACTGGGGGAAACCAAGAGGTTTTCAGCTGAACATGCATTTGGGTAAGATGTCCTGCTAAATGAATGAATACAATCCTTGAATGTGGAAATACTGAATAGGATGTGAAATACTGTGTCCAGCTTTGATGTCCACAGTTCAGCACAGATATTGAGTAGTCAAAGAGTTCAGGAAAAAAGATGAAAGAATCATGAAAGAGTTGGAAAACACAGTTCATGAGAAAAGCTCTAGGATGTTAAAGAGATTGAAGAAAAAAATGTCTCTGCTCACAGCCCAAGACACAGTGTCAAACACAGACTGGATTTAGAGGGTTCTTCAGTCTGGCAAATAGACCCAAGAATTGGAAACTGAATCAGGAGCACCCGTTCAGACATATGGTGTATACTTTCTATAGGAAGGATGATTTACCACTGGAACATCTTTCCAGTTCTTTGACAAATGTCACATCACTAGACGCTAAACACTTCACAGGATTTCTCTCTAAAAGATATGTCCTATTTCAATCTAAACTCATTTGAGTAAAATGTGGACTGTGCGATTTGGGGGTTTAAATTAGCTGATTAGGGTGTGTTCTTTGAACCTGGAAACTGCTATTCTACAAATATGTTTACTTATCAGGCAAAAATGCAGCAGTAGTGAAATGTCCCTTGGAAAAAAATTCTCTCTTTTCCCACTCTCTTCCTCCTGGTAAAGTTTCTTTTACAAATTTAAAATCCTTTTCAGCTAACATTCTTCTTTTTTACCCAGTCCCAAAGCTTGAATATGTTTGGTTTGGAGATCAACGATTGTGAATCCCAGTGTCACAAATCCTGTAAAGAAAAAAATGGACCATCAAGAACAAATGCTGCAAAATTCACAGAGAGGGAGAGAACTAGAATAAAAAAGATGTCGTAAAGAGACCTCAGTTCAACCCCTGCTCCTAGGCTATTTGAAAAAAGACCCCTCAAAAAGGTTGGATAGGCTGATAAATGCCCATTTTAAATATTTAAATTATTACAAGGCTTGTCTGGGATTTATGTTGATAATCTAGGGATGAAATGCTTTTCACCAATATTCTTTCTCCTGTCCTATACATTTGCCTCTGTGTACATTGATAGCAAACCTTTACTTTAAAGGATCTTTAGCAGCTAAAATAATTACCTGAAAACACCGTATCACTAAAAAAATCAGTGAACTGGAAAAACAGAAATCACTAAAATTTGCTAGGTAACCTGCAGAAATTGAGCAGGGTAACAGATGGCTCACAGTATTCTTTCTCCAATTAATGGTTAAAGAGAAATAGCTTATTTGAGGGAAAATGACACTTTCTATTTAAACTCAGAGTATTTTAAGGCAGCAATTTAGGGGAAATTCCAGCAGGCAATCAGCAGCTGTTATGACCTTTGATATTTCAGGACTTGATCTTCACAGGAGCCAAATCCTGGCCTTTCTCTCAGGATGACATCTTTATTTTATGCTAAGTCTTGGTCCTTGCTTCCATTAAAGTCACTCCGAGCCCAAAAGCATGAGATAAAAAGGTGGCGAGCCGAGATATAAATAATATGTTCACTGCAGAATAAATACATATCTAAATTACAGGCCAAGGGGAAAAAAATAGCTTCAGCAGAAGGCTCATCAAATTCACTGCTTTCCCTTTCATATATATTTCTCTACCTTCATTCCCAGACTATTTACTGTTTAATAACTCATTCAAGGCCTTGCTTGAATGCTTTGATGCTTCTCGATTGAACAGATTTTCTTTGGAACATATTCCCTGAGCTGTATGCATTTCATTTGCTATGAAATATATTTTGACCAATATATTATCTTAAAAAACCCAAACCAAACTCAGACAATTTTCAACCAAGTTTTTTCAGATCATCCCTGAATTTAGCATATCAAAAGTTGGCAAAATGGTCATTGTGGCAATGAAGAAATTCCTGTTATCTCTAACACATTTTTATTTATGCCACTGAGTTTCATTTTTCATGCAGGCTTCTAGATGTTCCTTACTTTGCATGAGCAAAAACATTCTAAAATCATCCAGCAGAACTGTGCAGCCCCCATGCAAACAAATTTCCCAGTTAAAAATGTAAGACTTTGATCTTTGGAGTGACAGTAAGATCACAACCTGGTAATGATTTATTTGTGACACCCTCACTGGTATCTCTGTCTCATCAAGCCTAACTCCTGTGATTAAGGTTTTGTTTCTACTGTTATCAATGCAAGGAGATTTTATCCACCTTAATTATTCCTAAAGATTTTCAGTTTCTCAACACTGAACTTCTGAACATTCAATGCTGTTTATTTTGTTTCTGATCTATTTCTCAGAGACACTTCAAAGCGCATTTTTCTAATGATTTTTTTCTCCCTTTAATTTTTCAAACCCATCTGAATGGTGTAAATATTTTTCTTCCATATTGATTTTTGTCCTTTTTTCCTTCAAAAAATGCTAATTATTTTACTAGTGTTAACTGAATCTGACTCATTTGTGTTCTATTAGCCATTTCAACACATAAACTGTTATTATACTCCAATAACCTTGCCCACCAATATTATTAATGCAAGCAAAACTACTAGGAAAATATTAGTTAAATTGTTATTTTAAGTAAAAGTAACAGTTTCTGTTGTATCCTTTACTCTGCTGTATTCCCCAAAGAACTATAATGCTAATTATCATAAGGTATAAATAAGAAGATTAGCCTTGCAAAGCCAAGCATCTTATAGAAAGGAAATGCCAGAACTAAGATAGATGCAGATGCCAAATTTGAGCATCTCAGCAACATTTTAACACTAATAATGGCAGCCATTAAACATAATGAAATATTAAATATCCAGCAAGATTAGATTTAGTAGCAGTCCTGCATTTACCTGTACAGGTTAGGATGCTTTCAAGTGCCCAGTATAAAAGGGTAACTAGTCTCATCAAAATTTGCTGTTTACAGTGCTGCCTTCAAAGGTCACAGAGACTTGTTCCACCTGATCAAGGCTGGTGAGCAAGGGCTGGTAAGCACAGCTCTTACCCCAGGATGCAAGCCAGGGAGAAGCCCAGCATCCTCTGTTCCTACAAACTGATGTAGGGATTCCCACAGGGATTGAGCTCAATGCATTATACATGCAGCCTTTAATGAGTAAAAACAAGGGTTTGTGTTTCCTTCTCCAGAAGCTTCAGAGAGAGATGATCAACAGATAGACAGAGCAGATTTTACTAAGCCAAGTACAGGCTTAAGCATTGTAGCATGCCAATTGGAAAAGAACAAACTGCACAGATGTTGAAAGAATCAGTCTGAGAATTTATTTGCTTTTTGTGGCTGTGGCCAATCTTGTATGCAGAAGAAACTACTCAGAGAAGGTGCTCACACCATACTTCATGGCTGAACACCAGCAACAAAGCTGATGCTCTTAGCAGAGCTCCATCAGCCGCAACGGCTGTAAGGAGCACAGTCAGAAACCTGGGAGGAATGAGCTGAGAATAAACCAAGCGTGCAAACCAGGGTGAGCAGTGAGGGCAGTGAGAGCAGTGAGAGGAATGTGAGCAGTGAGGGCAGTGTGAGCAGTGTAAGTAGTGAGAGCAGTGTGAAGAATGTGACCAGTGAGAACTGTGAGAGGAGTGTGAGCAGAGAGAGCAGTGGGAGCAGTGTGAGGAATGTGAGCAGTGGGAGCAGTGGGAGCAGTGTGAGGAATGTGAGCAGTGACAGCAATGTGAGCAGTGTGAGCAGTGTGAGCAGTGTTGTGAGCAGTGAGAGCAATGTGAGCAGTGTGAGCAGTGTGAG
>VWYI01044914.1:0-20711 GCA_013399455.1 Anthoscopus minutus
CTTTGCTCCTCCCTCCTGGATTCCCCATTAGTCAATGGATTGCACCCTCCCCTTGAACCGCCCCAGATAAAATCCCATGCACATGCCTTGCTCGCGGTTTCTCAGTGTCTGGCGCTTTAGGATTAAACTTCTCCCTGAGTCACAAACTGAGAGCCTCCTCCTTGTGCTGACACCTGGAAAGTGCTGTAGAGCAGCAGCTCTAAGGTTCAGCTCCTGACATCCAGACTGGGAGCTGTTCCCCACTCTTGGCATGGTGCCGTGGGGGAGAGCTAGCCATGGCTCCAGCACCACGTCAAATAATCATGTTCTTAAAACCAGAAAAATTAATGTCTTTTCACATGGGGAGTGTTTTCATATACCAAAGAAATTATGTCCTGCAATGTTGCTGGAACTATAAAAGAATAAATTATTAAAGAAAGTTTTGGGGTTTTCCCGCTTTCAGTATTTATAATTTTGATATTTTATGTTTGTATTCTTTATATGTTATATTTATATGGTTTTCTCCAAAATTGTCAAAATTTAATACCTGTGGCTAAGTAAAATCTAGCAGTCTGTGCTCTTTTAAATCGATGCTTGTCTTGGTAGCAAGTAGGGACTTTGGGGAATAAAATCAATTACATAAACTCTGCATGCAGTCTTCATGCAAGCTTTGCAGTGAAAGTCACCTCACGTTTCACTGTCTCTGGGTGCTCTACTTCTATGGTTTTTTCATCACAACCATGGTACCTGAACTACTATTCATGGTTGTGCTGGGAAGGTGCTCCTCATTAGACATGTCCTTCTCCTTCACTGAAAATAAGTTTTTTAAAATCCTGAAGTGCTTGCACAGCATCCTCACAGTTCTATCAACAGTAATGGTATCCAGCTGTGGAGCAGTAGCAGGGCTGCCCAACCAAACTGGGCAGGGAGACCATTTAAGCCTCTATGTCCTCTGGAACCCTTGGCAAACCAGAGAATGAAAATGAAATTTTCTTTTTACTATTATAGTGTCATAGTCTGTGTTCTCTTCTTGGTTTTGTCATCAGCCCAGACAGGTTCAAACCTGACCTTCTGTACTTACATATTATTTTTGTATGTCATTGGCTTAAGAGAAACATAAATTAGAAAAGCTGGTTCTTACAGGCCTTTTCTCTTCTATTGTACAGGATCTTCAGTGCCTCTGTAATCTACCTGCAACCCAACCCCACTTAAAAGGTAGCTTAAGTCCCTAAAAATTGTGGGTAGAGGAATTTAAGTTTTTATTAAATTTATTTTTAAAAACTAGGTTCATGCTAGTTTGTATTATTGAATAATGAAATGTGACATGTCAGAAGATATTAAATATTTGTAAGAAGTTAGCATTGTTCTGTGCAGTTTCCAAATGGATCTATTATGTCTGAGAATTCTAGCTACTTATTTTAAGTAATAAGTGTCATTTGGCATCATGTGTCAAGGAAACACCATGTGCTCCCCGTCTGCCTTTCAAGAAGTTACAAATGACACCATTCATCTCATCACATGACAGACCTGTTGCTTCTTATCATCATCTGTCTGCCTGTTGTAAACGTGGTAGAGATCCATTTTCCCACATTCTCTTACTTGTGTGCTTCGATTTGAGTTAATGGGGAAATCTTCTGGAAGTTTTAAAAACACTTAACAATTTCTTCTTGAAGTCTATTCTGTTTATGCTGTGACCAGATATCAAAGCAGTCTAAATACACAAACTACTTTGAAATGTATTTGGCTTCAGTTAAGTATAAGCTCTGCCTTTCTTTATAGGTTTTATGTATTTTACTGCATTGAATATGAGAGTGTTTTTCAGAAAAGCCTGAAAAACAAAAACATGAATGTGCACATGGAAGATTGTAGCTGTAAGATAAATAATTGAAACATGTTGGGAAACTCTTTGTGAGATATAAGTGAATTCATTGTGCCCACTGGGATATTTACCAGACAGAAAGTGTGACAATGACAGTAACCTCGTTGTTTGGTACATAATTTAGAGTATTCCTAATGAATATTTCATGCTGTATCATTTGTGTATGAATTGCAAGGCATGTATATCAAGATTCACTAGGGGCACTGTCAAACTCCTCAGTTTGAAATAAGCACTTATAAATTACTTAAGGATATTGTAGGAAAAGGGATTAGAGTACAATCTTTTTTAAAGTAAATAATTATGTCCCTTCTTGGGGACAATAAGCAGCTTTGTTTAATAAATGAAGAACAGTCTGAAACAAAGAAAAAGAAAATGCTTTCACTTTCATAATAACAACTAACTTCTGTTCCTAGAAACTCCCTAGAATGTTTTTAAAATACATGTAATTTTTAAAAAGAATGACCAGAAGTAATTTTATCTAAGTGCAGAAATTTGTATTTTATGAAGTCAGGGGAGTTTGGGAAAGTATTTGTAAAACCAATTCAAAAATAACTCATTATTTGTACTCATATTTATGCATCTAAAAAACCTAATTGAGAATATTTTTTTAAATAATAGTGAGGTTGATTTCATAATTAAGGGTAGTTTAATCTTTTTTTGCTACAAATTTTGTAAAAGTAGACTGATTTTTCAGTATTCATGGTTATCAAACACATGAATGGAACTGTAGTTCAATTCATGAGTAACTGTGAACAGATCAAGAGTATAAATACATTGGTTAGTAAACTGAGAATGAAGAATTCAACCAGTACCAAAGACTGTTATATCTTTCTAAATTAAACTTAAAATAATTATTTTTAAAAGATTATATATCTACATCCAAAAATCAGTATATATCTATATTTTCATGTACCTGTCTCTACACATATGCCTGTAAAAACACTTTTGAAACTTGTATTAAAAATGAAGTTCTTGAATCTGCAATACGTCTTGATATCCTGATTTTATAAAATACTAAATACTTTATCAAATGCAGTTAACTTTAGATATTTAAAAGGCAACAAAATTTTTCATAATTGCATGATCCATATTTAAAGACTCCCGCTTCCCTCAATTTTCTGCAAAACAAAGTTCACAGCTTTCCAGGTTTCTGCAAGTGCCTAGGAGGATGCTCTGTATCTGTAGCAGAACAAGGATCCCCAAAATTATAGCTTTATGAATAAGGCCTATTTCTATCTGTAGAACTTGCTTAAGTCTGCTTTTTTGCTGGTTTGTTGGGTTTTTTTTAAATTTACTTGACATAGCTGTGCTTCCAGCAATGACAAGAGCAGATCCTTATTACAATAAAACTAAGTATGCCCTTGTCATTTTATTATTTAGTAATATTTTTAGGAATTCTTCTTTCATGTAAAAGCATCAATAAAAATGATAACTGACATTATTTTATTTTTCAAAATGTATTAGTTGTAAAGTAAATAAAACTAGATGTCTCAATTTACTGCTAAAGGCCAAGATTCAACAAATCATGTTCTTGGTTTAAAGTGCATATTTAAATCTATTGACTTTATGGGACTCAGATATCTGCTTAAGGACATGCTTCAGTCAATGCATGGATTCCCACTGGAGTCTCTGGCCTTGCTCTTACAGTTTCAATGATGCCTCTTGGGCTCAATGCCAATAAACTCAATCTTGAATCCACTCAAGTCAAGAAGAACCCTTGTTAGTGATTTCACTATGTACAGAATGAGGCCATGTGCAGGGAAGTGCAGCTCTCAGGTAGTGCTCGTTACACTGCAACATGCTTCGTGCTTTCCTCTTTCTTTTTTTTTCCTGTAATCAGAGATGATAATTTACAGAGAAGGCTGTTGTTTTTCTTGCTTTCTTTCCCCACAGTTTTAGAAGGAGGGAATGTCATTCTGTTTCTGACTCTTGAGGTTTCATGTGAATCATATTCTGCTGGATATCTCTTCTGCTTCAGTTAAACCAACCCAAGAGGTTTGTGGGAGGTGGGGTTTTTATTTTTCTTCTAAAAAAAGTATTATTATTTCTTTGTTGTTTGTTACATTTCATGTAATATTTATTATTTATTTTAATTATTTATTATTTATTATTTATTATTATTAGGGGGTTTTATTGTTTATTTGTTTTTAACTTTAGAAAGTATTCTAAATATTTCAAACTTTAAAACTTTATCCCAATATCAGTGACACTGTTTATAGAGATAGTTTGGAATTATAAGAGCAGTTTCCACATGTATATACAAAGCTGTGATCGCTTTCATTTAAAATGAAGACTTCTTTATATTCTTTAGCAAAGTGGTTGCTGGTCTTGCTTTTTGACAATCCTGTTTCAACCACAATTTTTAAATTTTAATTTTTTTTATTTTGCAAATATGTCATGGTATGCATATGCGACATCCAAATCCGTTCATTTGTGGAGTCTTTTAGGATAAGGATTGAGTTCTAGTTTCAGTCTTTACGTTGAGCTTTCATCTCCACATTTCTCTCCTAATTTATAAAGTAAGTGTGATAACAACTTCTGCGAGATTTATTAACTAGCTAGAATAGATTTGCCTATCGGTGTTAAGTGTTAAGCTACATTGACTCCAGGTTTTTTTTTATGTGTAGGTAAGTGTGGAAAATGATCATTATTATTTCTGCAAGGTAACAGTAGAGTTCTTTGTACTTAAAGAGTTTTAAACTTTAAAGACAAGACTCCAATTGCGTGCTTGTTTGTGTTTTAAAGAGGTTTTCCAGAGTGTTTATTTTTTTTAAAAGCAAGCTAGAAGTAGTAAAATGGCTACTGATATATGCAGCATCAGAAGATAGTGGAAAATCAAAGTGCTGATTAAGGTCAAGGATTTTAGTTCAAGGTCACTAAAATCTAGTACCTTTAAGCAACCAAAACCATAATTTCCTGAATGATGAAGAGCTGAAAAATGCTGCTTCTGCAAGCTGAAAAGAGCCATTTAGTTTTTAACAGGAAAAAAAAGTATTTCCTCTATTTTCTCACTATGACTGCTATTGTAAATGTCACTAGGTTCTCATAGTAACATTATGTATGAACCAATATGTGAAGTTACTCTTACTTTTTAAATTCCTTTTGAAAATTTTTATGCCTTTTAAAAGCACAAAGTTTAGCTCTTCTGCAAGTAAAAACAACATGGCTTTAATAGCATTTATGAGAGCAGTTAAATAAACAGAGTTACATTGAAATGCTTGGTATAAAACATTATGAAAAGAAGAAGAAATCTTATTCCAATGTGAAAATATCTGAGTAGAATAAGAACTAAGAGAATGTGAAAAGATGTGAAAATGGATAGTAACCTACAGATTTATATCTACGGGAAGTAGTCTTTAATGTCCAACTCATAAAACTTCGTGAGGTGTTTCCTAAAGTTGTTATCAAAACTTCAGTGTATTCAGTGACCCGAAGTTTCACCTCATATCTTCACAGCAGTGGAAATGCTCTCTGTCAGAGTTCACACAGTGGAAAATATTTTTCATTCTACTCGTGTTGGAGGCCATTAGCACTAAGTCTCTATAATATGTGAATAGCTGTTTATGCTTACTATAAAATGAGCAAATTGTCACACAGGTTAAACCTTATCTAGAGATTTTGGAATCTATCTTGAAACACTCTGTAAATTACAGATGTCTTTATTCTTTCAGAGATTTTATAAACAGCTAGGAGATTATACAGTACCAAAGGAGTAAAAAGTAACAAAACACAAAAGTATAAATACTACATTTGTACCTTTTCTTAATCTTTCTTGAGATTCCTGTCCATCTTTTCTCCTAATTTTTGAATTTTGTTTCCTATTTATAGATATGTACTTAGAGGGTTTTTTTGGCGAGTTCCTGAGGTAGTGGAGTATAAATCCAACATACTAATTTCCTTTTATAACTGGTCATCTCAGTTATGTTGGATGCCTTCTAATTATTGCATTCAAACTCTTTCATATGGAACATAATAAAGTAGTTTATATGCAATAATCTCAATTTTTGTAGTGAATAATATCTGAAGCTGTGAAAGAGCACTAATAATTGGAAGATCCTCTGCCGGGAGCACTAATAATTGGAGGATACCTGTAGGGTCTGATTCAAGTTATAAGGGAATGGGTGATCATTATGAAAACAATGCAAACTACGGGGTTTAGTGATCTTTAGGTAAGGGGAAAAAGTCTAAAGCACAAAAGACAAAAGAATCTCAAAGGAAGCTTCTGGCCACTTGCAACAGAATGTTAAATGCTTCATGTCATTTTAACTCTGACAGCTCTGAAGTGAAAGGCCGCTAATCTCTGTTTGCAATGTTCACAATTGAAGAGAAAATGCAAGTATTCTTACTTAAGCCATGGATAAGTATGAACAGTCTGGAAATGAAGAGAATGTTCTGTAGCTTATTTTAGAGTCAACAAATACCTCCCCCCAAAGCCCTGGAAAATGTCTACTTTTCTTTCTTCTGTGATAGCACAGGTGATTTAAATGGAACATTGGTTTCAAGTGCTTGGTTCATAAGTCACCATCTTTACACAGAAAATGTTAGCCTGCTACAAATTTCAGGCAAAAATTATAGTTCCTGTTTACTGGAATCACTTAGAAATAATCTGAGTATGGGCTCGCTCAGGTTATCTTTGTTTTTCAAACTGGTTCAAAGTCAGGAAAAAATTAAAACATTAAAGTAGCCACAAAAGGCATGATTGCTTAGGATTTTTGTGTGTATATAGGTATATAGATATACACATATATAGATACATGTATAGATAGATATATAGATATATCGATATATAGATATATACATATATAAAATTTGGTTTATAAGCATTTGGGATTTGTATTTTTTTCATATATTATGTATTAAATTTTACACATAATAGATACTCTCTAAGAATTTCCTGTTCACACTTCACACATATCCTTTATAATTTCTAGTAGAAATCTCAGGCTTCTGTACAGCAACATATGGCACAATTTGTCTAAGAGCACTGCATGTGAATGGCCAAACTGCTTTTGTCTGAGAATCTATCCATAAGTGAATATGCTGTGAAAGGAAGTGCATTGCTATTTTATTCATTTCAGTATTACAACACCTCTAGGCTCAGGAGCAGTCCAATTGTTAAATTGCTGAGTATGCATTTAAATCAAGGTGATTTCAGCTAATGATTTTAATAATAGCATTTTGAATTAATCATCTGAGAATCTACAAATGTATTCTATTATAATCTTTCTTATCTTGCTTTACTTTCTTAAACTTTTGCTCTTCCCACTCATGCCTAACCGAGTACATTCTCATCTGCCTCTGAAAGTTATGTTCATACATAGAGGAGTGATTGCAGCAGGTACATATAGCTATTTATTACATATTATCAGATCCCTTGTTCCTTGGACTTACATTTCTGTTATTAACAACTGGCAAGTCTCATAATTATAGCGTCAGAACAAGTTTGACATTTCTTTAACTCTAAACAGATATATTCTAAGTTTTTTGCAAATTCCATGACTTTTCTATCTTCAAAACTATGGGAAAATATAGACATTCAGTATACTCAGTATACTGAGACATTCAGTATATTTTTTCATAAATTGTAATTATTCAAACCGATTGCAACAAACTTAGAGCTTCATGCAGATTTAATACAATTTTCTTTTTTTTATTCTTAAACTAAATATATTTAGGTAAATAATATTATGTATATTTAGGTTTACTTTAAAATGTAGTTAAATAAAATACCTTCTAACTAAAACTGAACAGTGTTTTAAAATTTTGTCTTTGAGTCAGAAAAACAAGTAGTGATCAAATTGTTATGAAGTGGAATAGCTTCTGTTTGGGTGGTATTCTTTGTCTTCCTCTGAACATTCCATTAACAAAGGTAGACTGGAAGACTTGCTACAAAGTGCTAATATATTTATTAAGATATTAGTTCATATTTTACAGCTTCTTGTTTAGCTGGTCAGGACAACTGCTTAGTATGCAATAGTAATTTTTCTAAACATTAGATGAGTGAAGAGATAGTGAGATACATGCTTCAATATGATGCCCATGTTTGTATTTTGACAAGAGCTTTATTTTCTACCCATATTATACATTTTTCCTTATAAAATGGTTTTATTTATCTTCCTAGTTATAAATTATTTGAAGGACACATAATCATCAGTCAGAAAGAATTAATTTAGTGCAGTTTTTTATTAAAAATTTGACATATTTTATGCTGACAAATCATATACACTTAAATTCTTATATCAAAAGTCTATGTACTGTAATTGCTCTGTAAGTTTTCATGAAGAGTACTATTATGTTAAATAGCAACTGTATTCACTTTGTTTTGTGAAAATTATCCATGTAAAGGGTTAAATTTCAGAAATGAGCTGAATTCTTTTATTTGTTCAGATTTCACTTATTGTTCTTTTTTCCTTTCAGTCCTCCTTTGCTTCATTAGATGCAGTAATATCTCCCTTGCCTGTGACAATTTCCATTAATATCTCAAAGGCAGCTATTAAGTATCATTACAAGACAAGATTATAGAAGGATACCACATACAATAACACTGAAGATAAAGACAATAGTCACATTTTCATTTGTTTCTTTGTTCTAAAAATGTAAATCATATTCCATGCACTTTCAAGCATTCTTTGCTCTGCTTATGCTTTCAAAGTGCTTTAAAAAGAACCCTCATGGCCAAATAAATTAATCTGTTAGGATTACCTCAACGAAGAAAATACTTCTGTCAGAGATTTTTTCTGCTCTGTGGCCCCCCAGAAGAATAACTGTCAGGAGAAAAAAAGAAACTATTTCAGGTGTATATATATATGTATGTATGCATATATATATTATTTTTTTTAATAGAGGAATTAGTTTAAAGACATCTTTCAACTAAGCTCTTTAAAAGTGAAGAACCACTCATAAAGTGTTCTGCATTAAAAGTCAGTCTGTGACACCATCTAAATATTTGGCCAATCAGCTTTTAGAAAACTATCTAAACATATCTATGGGAATCTAATTATAGCTAAAGGTCATTCTAATTCTAACACTATGAAGGAAAACTAGTATCACAAAGCTCCTGTACTGAAAATTTTGAAATTCTTACCAGTGTGAATCCTGTGAGCCAGGACAAGTTGTATGTCTTAAGAGAACCTAACAGACTTTTATTCTTTTCCTGAGGTGAAAAACTGGAGACCAATTAATTGGCTATGGATGTAGGCTAATTCCAAATATGTTTAGATGTGCTGTGAGGTTCTAAATCCTTTGGAGGCAATGGGAAGAGATAGTCAGCTCAAGAGCAACCTAAGTCACCTAAAATGAAGGACATCAGGCCTGTCAGGGTCTCAGTAATAAGGAAAGTTAAAGAAAAGATTAGCTGAAGTGCAATCACATCCAGACAATCATGGGATCAGACCCTGCCATCACGGGAATGGGAAAGGCAGATCCTGCCTGTGTAACCTGGTCTCCTTTGATGGCAAGGTGTCCCACCTAGTGGATGAATGAAAGGCTGTGAATATTGTCTGCATGCGTTCTAGCAAACCTTTTGACCCTGTTTCCCACAGCATTCTCCTAGAAAAGCTGGCAGCCTAAGGCTTGGACAAGTGCACCGTTCACTAGGTTAAAAACTGGCTGGATGACCAGGCCCAAAGTGTGGTGGTGAGCAGAGTTACATCCAGCTGGTGGCCAGTCATGGGTGGGGTTCCCCTGGGCTCAATATTGGGCCCAATCCTGTTAGCAGCAGTGCTGATCTGCTGGAGGGCAGGCAGGCTCTGCAGAGGGATCTGGACAGGCTGGATCATGGGCTGAGGCCAATGGTGTGAGGTGCAGCAAGGCCCAGGGCCAGGTCCTGCCCTTGGGTCACAGCAACCCCAGGCAGTGCCACAGGCTGGGACAGAGTGGCTGGAAAGGAGCTGGGGGTGCTGGTGACAGCAGCTGAACGTGAGCCAGGGTGTGCCCAGGTGGCCAAGAAGGCCAATGGCATCCTGGCCTGTCCCAGCAATAGTGTGGCCAGCAGGGCCAGGGCAGGGATTGTCCCCCTGTGCTGGGCACTGCTGAGGCCACACCTCGAGTGCTGTGTCCAGTTCTGGCCTCAGTGCAAGAAAGACCCTGAGGTGCTGCAGTGAGTGCAGAGAAGGGCAATGGAGCTGGGGCAGGGCCTGGAGCACAAGTGCTGTGAGGAGCAGCTGAGGGAGCTGGGGGTGCTCAGCCTGGAGAAAAGGAGGCTCAGGGGATGCCTTACCACTCTCCACAGAAAGGAGACTGTGGCCAGAGTCTGTCCCTTCTCCTAAGCTAGTGACAAGATGAAAGGAAATGGGCTCAAGTTGTGCCAGGGGAGATTCAAGTTGGATGTCATGAAGAATTTCTTCATGGAAAGAGTTGCCAGGCTTTGGAACAGAGTACCCAGGGAGGTGTTGAAGTCAGCATCCCTTGAAGTATTCAATAAATTGCTCAATACTTCATGCTGTGCTATGGTTTAGTTAATATGGTAATGTTTGGTCAAAGGTTGGACTCAGAAACTTTGAGATTTTCTCCAACCTTAATGATTCTATGAATCTATGATTCTTTAAAATTAAAATCACCTCAATATCCTATATGTAAAATCACCGTACCAATTGTCCTTGGAGATATCATATGCCATCAGATGAAAGATAGGATTCAAATAATGTGTTCCTGAACAATTACAAGGTCTCTGTGTGTAAACATAGGATGTACCAAATATACAGGTAGAAAATGTATATGCAGATATCTGTTTTCTTGTTGAAAAATAAAATCTCTGATTTATTGTGTTTTGTGTCAATAGAAAATATATTTTCTGCACAATGGAAAATTTTTGCAAATATATAATATTTTTGGTAAAGCTGCAAAAGAGGATGGTTTTTATATGGGAGGTGGAATAAGTGCCTTTGAAACCTATCATTCTGCCAAAGGAGAAATTCTCATTTTTCATAATTGAACTATAAACTGATCTCTTTTGATATCATGGAAGCCAGAGCTAGACTGTTTCCTCAGGTTTGACTTTAGGATGGACTGTATCACCCAAGAGAAATTTTTACTATTTCTTCCAGCCATTGTGAATCAGTGTGGGAGTACTTTATCCATCACAGCAGAGAGTGCATAGACTGATGCAAGGATCTGCCTCTCAGATGTTACAAAGTGGTTACAAAACAGATGAAAATGTTTCTGAATTTGCTTACACACTTTTGTGTAAAAGCCTCATGTGCTTGATCACTCTGTTCAAGCTGAAGAAGGGAGAATGAATAAATGAATGACAACATTAGGTTTGAAAAGTCTTGGTTGAGCAGCAAAATAAGTTGCCTGATATTCTGAAGTGCTAAACATCCAAGAGCTGTGATTGAACCAGTGGTTCTGTACTTGAAATAACCGCTGTCCACATGTACTATATGGACATATATCTGCCTCAAGAGTATAATTCTGGCTGGTGTTCCTTGCTGCTCCATGCAGAATGGTGCTGACTCTTGATCTCTTTGTGGCTGTAGCTCAGAAAGAATACAATTACACTTTTTACCATAATGAGATCTTTTGTATTCTCCTTCCAGACTAGGAGTCATATCCTGGTCCACACACAACAGCAAATGGCTAGGAATTTTTTACTTAATATGAAAACACAAAAGGAGTGATCATATTTGCTAGAATAAGAACTAGCTGGAAAATCATTGCTGTTATATTTGATGAGCTAGGTGCTTTCAGTCTCTCATCAGTGATGATTAATAAGGTGGAACTTCATTTCTACTCAGCAGCCATCAGTCCAGTGTCTTGTGACCAGCCCTTTAACAGTTTCAGAGCCAGAATAATTCTTAGCCAGATAGAGATGAAATCAACCTCAGTGCTGTAATATTAAATAGCTAGCATTTTTAAGAAGGTTCAGCCATTCATTAGTAGTTCAGAAATTGCAAGACTACAATGTCAAGGGTGTAATTTCTACCTTTGGGGACATCAGTCCTATGTAGAATTACTCTTCCCATACTGTCAGTACTATGGATAAGATGTTTTCACTTGGAGTGAAAAGGTGAGTACTTAATGAAGAAAGGTTTATTTCTTCTTTTCACTAGGTATGTAGTTGAGATGGAAGCATCCCTTCATACAAAGTTTCAATTTCAAACTGGAATTTAATAAACTGAGACCTGCAGTCAGTAGTCAGGAATCACTTAAATAGCTGGATAAGGCTATTTTTGCTTCTTCTCCAGCTGCCTCAGCTACTTATTTTCAACTAAAAGAAAACTCCAATCCTTCAGGACAATTCAACTTTCTGTTTTAGTTTAAGAACCTAGTTTGTATCAATTAGTATTTTGAATAGCAAGGTATCAGTAAACATTAAGTGATCTCTCTCTGGGAGGGAGAGAAAGACAGGAAAAACTTTTTTTATTGACAGATGCATCATATCTGCAGAGAACAGTCTCGAGCTGTTTTACCCAAGAAAGTAAGGTATAGGATGAGCAATAAAATATATGGGTCTTGCCCAGGTTTCTTACTGTAAAAAATCACCATGTAGTTCAGACACTGTTTGTTAGTTCCAGCTCAGTCTGGAAAAAGGCAAGTTAAGGATTAACTACTGCTAGAGTGCTGAAGGACAGACATTCAGCACGCTATGTAAGTGACATATAAGTGGACAGTAGAAGGCTAAATTTGTGTAAATTGTGAATTTATCTTTACAGAGATGCATATTTTTTGCAGGGATTAAGATATGCTAGAGAGTGTTGGTGTGCTGGGTTGATCAAATCCGACCAAAGCCACGATGTTCAGAGCTTTTTCAAAACTCACTCATTTTAATGGCTTTGGTTTAATATGCTGTAGTTAACTTCCCATGTTGCAGCTTTGTTTGCAACTAAGAGCAGTGATAATGGGATCGTGAGATCCTCAATTGCTTCAGTAGGTGAACACTTGAACCCTCCATTGGGTTAACTTTGGCTAACAGCCAAGCACCCCTCCAGGTACTCTCTCACTGCTCCTTCTTCTCGCTAGGTCAGGGGAGAAAATAAGATTAAAAGGTCGTGGATGAGATGAAATCGGGGAGATAACATACCAGCTGCCATCACTGGCAAAACAGACTCAACTGGGGCAAAATTAATTTAATTCTTTACCAATTAGAATAGATCTGGATGGTGGAAAATTAAGGCACAAATTAAAAAATACTTTCCTTCTATTTCCACCTCTCTTCACAGGCTCAACTTAATTCCTTCATTCACAACTCCTCTGCCTCCACTCAATGAAGGGTGAAGAGGGATAAAGAATGGGGCTTGTGGCCATTTTGTAATAGCTCCTCTCTCCTGCTCCTTTGTCCTCACGCTTTTCCTCTGCTCCAGTGCTGTGGCTCCTTGGGCTGCAGGGTGCTGTCTGCTCTGCTGTCTGCAGCATTGTCTCTCCCTCAATCAATGACTTTACTGTTCTCAGAGTTGTTTCTCATCTATTTTTTTTCTCCTAATTTTTCTTTCTCTCTGCCATTTTTTCTCTTTCTTAAGTGTATTTTCCCAGAGGCAGCATGTATATGACTGTAAGTCTCAGCCGTGTCCAGTGCCAGGGTGCTTTAGGGCCAGATTAATCTCCCTGGGTCAGCACGGGGTAGCCCAGCCCCTTCCCTCAGAGGCCAGTCCTGTTGCTCCTCATTGTCAACACCTGGCCACAACCATTCCCTACAGTCTCCTGCTTGCCAAGATACTGCTATCACCAGCAGGCAGCACTATATGCAGGGTATGGACCTCTCTGCTTTACTGTTATACTACCTCTCTGTTTAAACTGATCTTTATGTCAGGAAAGACAAATGCAAGGAATAAATCAGTATAAACTGCGCAAGGAACAAAAAAAGCAACAGAGTGGATGGTCCAAGAACATTGTTACTTTCATTATTCTACCACCATCCCCTCCTCAGTTTTACAAGAATTTGAATCTTCTGATTGTCATCATTGTCTTGACCATCTCTTTGGTTTAACTCTGTTAGTGACTAAACTGTGCACCCACAAAAACAAGGGTTTTTTTGAGTTTGTTTCAATACATTATAGTTTAGCAGTCCTGAACCCATCATCTTCTAATAGATGAAAGAAAATGTAACAGTTTCTCAGCCTTCTGAGCATCTTCAAGGAAACAACCAACATCACACTAATGTATCAAACAGCTATATTTAAAATACATTGCCTTCTTATTTTGGCAGAAAATACACACACACAAACCTACCTTCCTTGAGATATGCTTAAGAATTTTTCAAATACTTATATCACTTGTCTTTCATGAACTTCAGTGCCTTACACATATATATACAGTGTCATTGCTCAAAAAACAAACACTCTGGTCTTTCACAGTAATTTGGCACTCTGAATATATTTCTAGTAAATGATTCAGGATTTCATGTAGATAAATATAATTTACAGTTTCTCTTGGCTGCTCAGCACTGTAATAGCTCAGATATTTGGACATGTGCAGAAGCAGAACTTTGTGAGTTTTGGAAGCGTCAGGCACCTGCAAAACTTGTAGATCCCTGAAGGTTTTAGCAGGGATTGTTAGTGATCTAGAATGTCTGCATTGCTTTTAAAGCTGAAGTATCAACAGTCCTTTTTTTAAAATCCAATCTTGAATTCATACACTTGAAGTCATACACTTAAAGGAAGTTTTTATTCTGCGTGTCCTCTAACATGGAATGTTGTGATTAAGAACAGAAAGAGGGAAATGTTTTTTTTCCCAGGCAGTGTCATAGTAAGACTAAATCCGATCAGGCTTAGAGGTCCAAGTGGAAAGAAAATAATGAGAATTACTCTTTATCTGAGGTTAAAATAAGTTAATTAATTTGATTTGGTGCTACCAGCCTCTGTACAAGACAGGCAGAATCATCAGTACTTTAAAATTAGTCTGTCAAGAACTAAGTTTCTTGACCTAACTGACATATGTGGTCATTCTAGAAACTTTGTCTGGTTTTAGAGAGAAGCTAGGTTTTAATGAAAATATTAACAATACTTTTTAATTATAGCTACTAATTAATAAGATGGTATATACAAAACTAATCACATACGAGTACTTGCGAAGTTTCCAACTCAATTTCTGCAATGAAAATAAAGTTACCTGTGTTTGCTACATCATCTGTAACACATAACTTGAAATTATACATTATCAACCCCATAGCTAAAAAAAATAGCTGTATTATGTCAAAGGTTTGTTTTCAGATGCATTAACTTGGACCAAGAATAAATATCCTGCACTCATCAAAGCTGTTCATATCTGTGTTAATGTAAAATTGGAAGAAACTGTAGCTCTAATTTAATGTTTAGGGTTTGTTCACATGGTTCTGCTTGCTGTCACGGTGTCCAAAATGTCAGCCCAGAGCATTTCATAGAATACAATCCACTTCTGCTCACAGGTAAAGTATAATTCTTTGTTGTTACAAAGGAGAGGAAATGTTCAGTTCAAACCTCTGAAATATATTCAGAAGTTTAAATGAAATCCTCCTATTATCATTAATACCCCTGAATTTTTTTTCACTAGGTTGTAGCTAATACTTCAGGGAATACTGAGAAATAAAAGAAATCCAGCATTTTCTCAAGTGTAAGAATAGACTGCAGGCTATCACTGAAATACTAACTTGTATAATATTTTGTGTTTTGTTAGGTGCATTGCCCAGGAAGCTTTTTGTTTATTCTCATCAGCCTGCTGTCCTCTGTTATTATAATTTACAAGTGTGTAGGCAATCTAATAAATCCTTGTTTGAAACACTTCAGAATCTATTGGCAGTTTTCAGCAGTAACACTGTGTGGTTTTGCTCTTGCATAATTGCCTTTAGCAAGTACTAGGGAAGAAGGATTTTCAAATTCACATGAAAAGAGAGACTGATTAGAGTATGCTATTTATGATGATAGCATTAAATTTCACTGTTTTCCTTCAAATTCTCAATACAGATGGTCCTTCTTATGAAGACNTTTCACTGTTTTCCTTCAAATTCTCAATACAGATGGTCCTTCTTATGAAGACTCTTTCCTAATATCTTAGCTCTCTCAGATAACATAAGTCTGAGAAAGGCAACACAAATGTGTATAGAACCATATTTTGCTGACATTGTTTCAGAGTCTCCTGAAATAACTTTACAGGGGTGAATTTAGTACCATCAATAAGGAAAAAATATTATTTAATAAATAAATAAATAAAAATAATTGATAGAAAACAGCAGAAACAGAAGGAACTGAAAAAGTGTGACTCAATAGAGGAACTATTCTGATTTAATATCATTTTCATACTAGTACACTTTATTTTCCCAGATACTACCTTTTATCTAGAAAGATACACAATGAGATGTTTAAAATACTAATTTGTGTGAGTCTTCATGCAAATAAATAAAACCAATAATCTTTTCTTTGGAATGTTAAGGAGCTTGTTCAATGCCATGTAGCCACCTAAAATTTGATTCCAGAAACATACAGCAAAAATCCTATTCTAGTGTGCAAATTTTAACTATGTATAGCATGATATTCCACCAAAGCCAAAGTAACGTGACCTTCAAAGACCAGGACAAAAAGGAAACTAAATGAGGTTTTTTCAACCTCATTGCCTAAGTCAGATCATCATGCTACATACACAAGGATGGAATAGCATACCAGCTTAGTATAGTGTCTTTTCTGCAAGACAAAGAGCCAATAATAAGGAGGGAATATGGAACATAGAAACATTGACAAAAAATTCAATTGAAGCCAGGAACAAGCCCAAACCAAGTCTAGCAGCTTTTTTGCTGTAACAAAGAATAAATTGCAAATAATCCAGTAATGCCACAATTTTTAAAAAGATAGTCCTCTTCTAAATAGAGATTTTTTTAAACAGTAAGACATAAATCCATGCAACAACTCTATAATTCGCATGTAAACCAAAGTTTTTCTTAATCTCACAAACTTGAATTCCAGGGCTCCCTCACAAACAGTAACAAAAAAGAGAAGCTGTTTTGTCTTGAGCTCCCCAAGCTTCTAATTGTATCATCTGAGTAACGACTGGATTCCTATTTCTGTGACTTAGCCATAGAATCATAGAATGTTAGGGCTTTGAAGGGATCTGAAAAATTATTTATGTGGAGACAGGTGGGATAGAAGCAGTGTCCTCACTCTTCCCTGGAGAGAAGAGAGCCCTTAAGACAGAGTCTGCCACTTTCCACCTGGGGAGAAACCCTGGCCGGTGACATCTGCAGCTGTGGCGAGGCAAAAGGAGTCACTCCCCTGGCATGCTTGTCACTCACGCTCAAGTAGATTCTGTGTTTCTCACTGGTTATCCCCCTTTGCCCTGCCCTGACACATAGTGGATAAAAAGCCTGTTTTCTTGACACTCAGGATCTTCCTGTACCCGGGATCTCTTGGAGGAAAAGAGGTGAATTAAAAATCTCCTAAAAGATCCTAGCTGGGACTCTGTCTCCTTTTCTTCTGTTTGTGTGAAGAGCTGCCTTCACTCAAACAGCCCTGGTCAGGGTTAAAGAGCTGAAGATGCAGAAGCGGCTGCAGACGTGCCTGAGCCCTCGGAGGTCTCGGCACCTGACCACATCATGCAGCCTGCTTCATATTTAGTTCAATTCGCTCTGCCATGGGCAGAGACACCTTCCACTAAACCACATTGCTTATCCAGCTTGGCCTTAGAAGTGCCAGAGCTGGGACATCCTCAACCCTCTTGGACCACCTCTTCCAGTGCTTCCCCACCCTAGCAGTAAAGAATTTCTTCCTAATATCCAGCCGAAACTTCCCCTCTTTCATTTTATCCACATTACTGCTTGTGCTGTCACTACAGTTCCTGATGAAGAGTCCCTCTCCAGCTTCCCTGTAGCCCTCTTCTGATACTGGATGGTTGCTAGTTCTCCACCTTCTGAAAGCTTCTTTTTCATGTTCTGCGTTTGCTCAGCAGCTCCTTATACATGAGGGCCTCCTGGAGTTTTTGCCTGACTTGCACCTTTTTGGCATGCATTGTTCTGAGCTTGGAGAAGGTGATCCTTGGATACTAGCAAGCATTCTTAGGCCACTCTTCCCTCCAGGGCTTTTTCCCATGAGACTTTACCAAGTAGGTCCTTCAAGAAGCCTGAATTTGTTCCCCTGAGGTCCAGGGTGGTGAGCTTGCTGCATGGACTCCTCATTGCCATGAGGATCTCAAGCTTTACCATCTGCTGGTCTGCAGTAAAGGCTGCATTGAAGCATCATCTTCCCCACCAGTTTCTCCCTACAGGTGAGTGCAAGGTCCAGCGTGACACCTAGCCATGTTGGCAGGTAATCATTGTATAAGGAAGTTGTCATTGACATATTCAGGGAAACTTTGGGATTGCTTGTACAATCACTGCTTTCAGTAGCTTATTAGATATTTATCCTCAAAAAATGGTCTTTTTCTTAGTCTTCATTACAAAATTCTAGTTCATTGAAGGACCTCACACAAGGCCTATTATTCACTGCAGAATTTTTCATATCTATGGTGAACATGTCAAAACAGTACTGAAGTTTCTCTTTTCCTCCTTACATTAATTAAGTAATTTCAGTCTCGGATAATGAATTTGTGGCATCTTTCTCTCAATATGCAGGTAATATTAAGTTCTACCTCAATGCAGATGAATCCACTGAATGTCAGGACATGTCAGAGCTAGGGTGAAGCTAGTTGTTCGGATGCTGGAGCAGTTTCTGAGCCTAGTCTCTGTGTTGCCTGTCCTATTGCTTTCGTAAAAGATGAATGTAGTAGTAGAGCAGGTTGTATTTTTTTCTATTCTTTGTGAGTGTTTTCAAAATTTTTATTATTATTGTTGTTGTTCTTATTATATTATTATAATTATTATATTATATCACGGTTACTATTATTATTACTGTTTTCTTCTTCTTCTTCTTCTTTCTGGATTATTTCAGTATAAACAAGAGCTTTTTAAGTTAAAAGGAATTTAAAATCTTTTCGTTTTTTTTACAATAGGTGTAAATGCAGTAAATGTAAGAGCATCATCTTTTGGAAAGCACGAATGTTGAAGAACCAGGGCATAAAGACTGAAATACCACGTTTGACTACTTTCCTTTTAATATCATCAGAAAGCCCATTTATCTTCTTATTCAATAGAGCTTAACGGTTGTTTAGTCAAACTGCAAAGGAATTAAAATTTGTTTTAACATATATTATGTTGGAAACAAATGTGGTCACAGACTAATACTTACATTGAGTTATCCCGTAATTATACTTGATTTAAGGTTTTTGATGTCTCACTAAGACTGTACACTTAAAAGTATATTGGCAAGGTAGAACAGAAGTTGAGAACTGCTAATTGCAATAAATAGTATTTTAGTCCTGCATGCACATGTATGATGATTGTTAGAAGAGATCTCACATATTCCTTGGTTTCCTAAGACATTGTTTTAGCCTGAGTTAAATGCAGTATCTAATTGCCAATTGCAATGCATTATGTTTATATAATATGATACTTATTTTTTCCACTTGAGTAGATAAAGTGGGTATCTATTTATATTATCATGGTGTTTGAGTCAGTAGAGGCTGATTAGTTACACCAAATGCCAGCAAAAGCAAATGCAGTCTCCTGAATAAAAATTGGCAGCTTTTGTGTCATGTGAGTGCAAATAGACAAACAAGGATGGAAATGTATTGCTCTACCTAAAGTCTCTTATATGGCCTATTCACACCAATAAAATTGCAAAATGTGAAAATTCTCCAGATTTTTTTTCTTTTCCCAGAGAACTAATGCTCTTGGCATTGCTTAACAATAAATAGAAACATCCCTTAGCTGTACAGTTTATGTTATTTCCTCTTGGCAACGTACAGACAAAGTGTTACTGTGTTTGATACAGTTCATTTGAGTGAAGAGGTTCTGCTTTGGATGAGCCGTGCTTTCCACTAATGAGTATTTTCTATATATTGCTTCTTATGAAGAATTGATAACCTTGTAATAATCTGTTTTGACAGTATTTTCTAGAAATATTGTGTTAAATATTTTTAGACATGAGGGATCATGGACATATGGATATAGTGGTGTGCGCCTTCTCTAATTATATGCATTATACAATTCACCATTGTTGGAGACTGTTGTACCATTCTTCATTCATTTAATAACGCTTTTGCAAATTGGCAGATAGCATTTGGGCTAAAATACACACAGAGTTTTTGCAGGAATAAAACATGCTCTGCCTTTTCTCTAGTGTAGAGCAATTTGTCAAGTAATTAGCCAACCTAATTAAATTTTTGTAGCACTAATCAAACGAATATGCTAAAATTTTCTTTGCACAGCCAGTTTGCTGTCTGCTTGCATTTAACTTGATGGTTTGAAAGAGGCCCTACTATGTCTGCCACTCCACTTAATCACCTAATTTGCATTTTATATTGGTAAATCAAATAAAGCACCAGTGGCTTTTAGTATGATTGACTATGGTCAGGGCTGTTCAGATGGGACTTTTTCACAGAAAATTAGGCACATTTTAATATGAGTGAGCCTGTGCTTTCAACATTCAACAAACTACATTCACTCAGCTAATTAAAAGTGCTTGTTGCTTTTTCCCGATGTATGATAGATTTATCCAGCTGGTGTGTCCATTTTCTTTTGCATAATTTCTTGATGGAAGTTTTTATCTTTATACATAATAAGATTGTCTAAACAACACTTCAAACCAATTTGCAAGAACTATATAAATAATATTTTGCAGAAGCTATTTACTTTGGAAGAAATGCACTTGCTGTTCAGCAAACTTATTAGGTTATGTATAGTTTCTTTTATATCCTTATAGAATATAAAGCCTTGCACTATCATGTTTTCAGATTCTGTCTTCACTAAGCCAGAACAAATAACTTTCCTAAAACTGTGGGAAAAGCTCAGGAGTATACCTGAGTATTCCTGAGTTCATCAGAGCAGGATTTGATACTCTTTTAGATGAGGTCAAAATTT
>VWYI01044914.1:20746-96339 GCA_013399455.1 Anthoscopus minutus
TTTAAAACTTAGAAAAAATTTATTTATATGCAGAAGTGAGGCTTCATTATTCATTGTTTGGAGGATTCTTCACTAATGCAAAGCATTTCCAAAAAATGAAATGGCAATTTTTATTTTTCTTCTTCTCAAGGTTCAGTAAGGACACAAGTATTAAAATGCATTGCCTGCACTTAAGTCCATCTGTGCGCTAACAATAGATGGAAAATGGGTTTCACCAATATATTTCCAAAATACATCCATTTTTCATTAATTGTTTTGAATAAACTAACCAGGTCTAAACTGGCAATAGGGTAAAAACCCAACAAATTCTAAGACTGGAAGTAGCCTCTTTTTTCTTAAAAGAATTATGTTCACACAGACAGGAGCTAATTTAACAAAATGCTTCAAATACAACTTTGTACATGGATCTAAAGCAAATTTTTCCAGTGCAAGCTGTGGTACTTCTCTTTGAGGTGCCTGCAGGGCACTCAATATTCTTTCTTGTTAATAGAACCATGACAGAAGTAATTTAAGAGGGGAAAAGAGGGCAATTTTCAACTGTCATAGGTATTTGTTAAGGAAGTATATGTCTAAATCCTTAGTCATGTGATTAGTCTCTTTGACTGAAACTAAAAACTCACATAAAGAGGGATGAATTTCTTGCATTAGGTTGTTTTGGATGAGGATGGGAAGGGAAGGAAAGTGCCGAAATGTATGATGTAAAATAAAAGACAGAAATAGCTAAGAATTATGTAAATGTAGGAAAATTCTTTGCAGGTGCGCAAATAAAGAGAGTACAACAGTGTATCTAATTACAATGCTTAGATATCCACCTCATCATTCTAAGGGTCAAACTTGAAGATGAAGTTTGCATCTCTCCCAATTACTGGTTCTACATTGTAGCTCATTAAACTTCTTTGGAAGGTTTCCTCTTCTTAAATATGCATCTTAAAATACCAAAATGTTAGAAATTGAAGTGCCTTTCTCTGATGAGGGAAAGTGTCCTTGAACATGGAAGTCACGATTTAGCTATGAAAAATATTGGAGGGGGAAAAAAGGCTCAGCAGTGGTCATACAGACCTCAGAAGAGAAGCTTGATCTGAGCCCTTGACCCACAATGTACAAATGTAACAGATGTCTAAGTACCATAATGCTGCTTTAATTAAACATAGGCCAAAACCTCCTTGCTCTAAGCTCATGGGGATTATCATTATAAGAACTTGGCCTTGTTCTGGCCAAATTCACTCTGATCCAGTAGAAAGGCTTTGTGTATTTTGATACTGGGCTGGAATAAAGTTATACTACATCCTCAGGTACAGATCATTTATCTGGAAAAACCAGGTGAACTCCATTTCCTATGCCCTACCACACCTAACTTGATTTAGTACATTAACCTCTTCGGTAAACTTATTTGAGATCTCTTGTTTCTATTACAGCATACACCATCTTGAATCTGATTTATACATATATTTTATATCCTCATTTACATCTGTAGACAATCTCATTTGAAAAATCCTTGAAGACACACAGTCATATTTCTTAGTTCTTAGAGAAGAACGCAAATAAACAGAATCAAGCTATTACATTTTCTTGATTTGATATTCCAACTGTCTGGCCTTTTAATTGCACTTTAATGAATTTAAGTTCAACTAAATATCATGCTCAGATGTGAATACTTTAACACAATAAAAAATTATTCTTAATATCTTGTGTTACTGAATAGCATGTTGACATAAATTTGATGTTAAATGGGACATATTATTGTCAGTTGAAGACTGTGCATTATCTCTTTTTTAGAGAAAAAACAAAACAAATGAGACAAAAAACTCCAGCTTATATATACTTTCCTACTTTCAGATCCAAAAGCACCAAATCCAGCATTCATTTCATCTCCAAAAGTAATGTTGATCAATAAATCACAAAAGACTTGTGACATCATAAACATTATTTTTTTAATCTAAGAAAAAAAAAGACATTTCTTGTTCTACCAGGTAATTCATATATCCCCATTTTCTGAATCTTATCCATACAAGTCTGAAAGCCTAGCTAAAAGCTGTTTTTATTTTGTGTCAATTTTTTGAGTTTAAAACCTGAATCAGAAGTCTTTATTCATAAAAACTGCTACTCTTTAAATCCTGATTCTTGGGCCTCAAATTTACTATAAACATATAAATGAGCTACAAATACATTCTGCGTAATAATATGACATTTACTGCAACTCCCTGCTACTAAACACATAAATACATGTTAGAGTTAAGAAGATAGTTTCCATGTCTTACCATAATTTGGGAAACATAAGGATCTCTATGAATTTCATCTCACATTTTTTTTCTTTTGTGCTACACAGAACAGGCTAAGTGCTGATATTAATTTTCAATTATTCACTTTATTCATTTATTATGAATTGTGAACTTCTGAGGAACTTTAAGAGGTCCAGCCTTAAAGCTGGACCTTCAGCTAAAGCTTTTCCTGTATCAGATTAGATCATCATGCTTTCAGTGAGAGTCTGCTCCCTTCTGTCCCCATGAAACCAACCTTTTAATCCAGTTTTCAGTACTGATTTCTATCTTTCCTAACAGCTGAGGATATATTTGTTTGTTTTGGAGAGTCTTTTGAGTTTATGTATGAGGGGAGGGAGTTAAAATTTAATTTTCTCTGCCTCTTACCCTATAATCTGTTTCTGACATATGTCTGTGTGGGGCTTGAGCTGAGCTGTCCTCTAGCTGTTTGGTAAATTATTATCCCATGATTACCAGTGAGTACAAAGTTTGTATTAGTAAAATATTATAGGTCACAGTTCTGAAAAGGCTGAATGGCATCACCTAAGTGGTAGAGACAACATATTTATCAATATCTATGTTATGTCCCAGATCTGAATGTCCAACACACTTGTAGAAAAAGACAAACCAACTGCTAAATGAAACGCTTGAATGTGTCAGTATTTTTTAATGTCTGGAGGAGCTTTCAGAAATATACCCTGTCTTTCTTGTTCATTTAAAAAATGCACACTTTTATTTATTAATAAAAGATATATTCCTTATCAGAATGAAATTCAGTCTCCTTGTAGAAGCAAAATAAGAGAAAATTTCGCTCTTAATCTTTGTCTAACATTCAGAAAAAAAAGACTTCATACTGATACTCAGAATAATAATTGATTTTCAGTTTTTACTACAGATTGTATGCTGCAATCCAGACTCAAGTTTACATTTGCAGACAAAACTGAAAAGTGTAATTTCTCTGAGAGTTATATGCAACTAAATTAGAGGTATATGCCAATTTACCTCCATAAAAGCGAATTTCTAAAAATTCAGAAATTTTCTCCTTAGATGATCAACTTACTTTGCATCTTGAGCTATGCTTACCACTCGATGAGAACAAAACCAAGAGGAATTTATGCAAAGCAACACGGACTGACTCTATACACCAAATGGCACAGTTTAAAATGTATGTGTGCTACAGGCGCACTGCAGCAGACTCTAAGCTGTATCAGCTGATCATGCATAAACAGGAACCACAGTAAGCAGCTGCTGTCAGTCCTAAACAATAGCATTTTGAGCAGTTTATTTAAATGAACTAATTCTACAGAGACAACAGGTTTCTTCCTATTGTTACAGACTAGCAGTGGAACAGAACATCAAGCATGTCTCTCACTAAAGGGCTTGTTTAGTCTCTTTGTGTGGTATTTATAGCATGGTCTGGTTAGTGTCAATCTTCACTTTATTGGTATTCTCTTAAATCCTGAAATTTTACCCAGACTATTTCTAATAAACTCAAATCTCCTCATAGAAACGACGTATATTTTCCAGCAAGTCCTGTGAAAACTTCTAAACCCTGGTAACTGTGTCACTGTATTTCATTCCAACTCATTTTGCAATCTACAGTCCTTTATTTTTTATTCTTTGCCTTCCAAAGGGAATATAGCTTTCTATATACACATTTTTAATATATTTTTGTTTCATAATTTTATTACTTATGACAGTCTTTGATATATACAGGCTCCTTTCATCAGCTGTGAAGAGAAATGTAAGGGTAAGCGACCATGTTCTTTATAAGCTAAAACATTTGGTATCATAGCTTTATCATTAAAGAATTTTTATACTTTTATCATTCTTATTTCTGTATACAAATTATTTTCCCTCAGACACAAAAACAAGATGAGGCACAGCTCAGTGTGATGGGGCAGTCTGCTGCAAAAGCCATAGTCCTGAACTGTTCATAAAGTCAGTTCCTGAACTGATTATTAAAAATGTTTTTAGTGAGCTTTCTTCCTCATTTCTGCCAGAAATTTATCAGTAAAGGGTTCATCTTGCCTTACCTACTTGGACAGATTTCCTATGGTAACTACACTAATACAAGTTAGTAAATTGGCAGAATGCCAAATTTTTCACACTTTTTGTGGAAAAAAAAAGGCACTGAATTTGTCTAGGTCATCAACTAACAGGCTTCTCAACTACAATACTTTGAAAAATTGTCATTTCTGAATGCAATTTTGATGTACCATGTTTACAAATAATATTTTATAAGGGAACTTAACATCAAAACAATACAAAAAAAACTAAATTAGACAAAAGAAATAAAGAATATTTTTGAAAACTATTAAAAATATAAAACTAAAGGGCATTTTCTGTCAGAAAATTCCCTCCCTCCTCCAAAACAAAGTTTAAAGGGGTAGAACAGATCAATTGTTCATGACAAGGACAATTCTGGTTTTTGCTGTGTTTCAGGAATGCCCAGAGTATGTGGTGAAACAGAAATAAGAGCTCAGCACGATGTGGGTTCCCTTTGGTATAACTTGTGAAGAAGTGTTCTGGTTTTGGGCAAATTTGGGAGGAAACTTCCAAAGGGGTCCCTCTAGAAAGCAAATTNAGATGGGAGCTCCTGGGGTGTTCTGGATTTTCAGTCGAGAGCAGGGTTGAACAGATCCAAGAAAAAAGGAAAAAAACCCACACACTTTGGGGAACTCCCCTGCCTCACCTAGCTAAAACCTAACTAACAGCAAAGGAGAGCTCTGTCCCGCTGTCTGTCTGTGCTGCAGACAACACAGTCCGGAGAGAGCTGTGGGGCAGTGAATGCTGCTTCTGCAAACAAACTGTGGCTTCTTCTTTCCCCCTATTTGCTCTCAGAACCAGTCTTAAATGTGCAGGACTTAATATGTAACATAAACAGAAGAGGCAATTGGGGATACAAGCATCATAACATCACCCCAGGACCAGAGGGTCCCCTGCTCCTTCACTGTATATGGCTGAGCTTGAAGAATACCTTAATGGAGATGGTTAGCTTTTGACTGTCAGTTGTCCACAGCTCTTAAACAATTCACATGTTTTCTCTACATGTTTTAGTGCCTCCCACCAAGTCCTGGACCAGCACAGGAAAGGCCATGAGCTGAAACATCCTGCAAGGACAGTGGGGGTCAGCAAGAATTTCTGCACCCAGTACTGCCCTGTTACATAGAATTCGGCAGCCCAGGCCAGGACTCTCTTTAATAGAGTAGAAACAAGAATCATAAAATCATTCTGGTTTGAAGAACCTGGTGACAAAGTTTAAGAACTACTTTGTCTGTTTCTCAGCACTCTAGGGTGTGTAGGTTTATGTCTCTGGAACATGAAAAAATATTGGTATGTAACCCCACTCAGGAGAGCTGGTTATCCTTCAGCATGGTGACGTGTTCTTGGTGAATATCATCAGGTTATAAATACTATGTTTGTCGCTCTTTTCTGTTTTGTTTTGTGAGGTTTTTTGTTGGTTTTTTTTGTTTGTTTCTTTTTTTGTTTTTAGTTTAAAATACTTTAAAAGCAATTGCATCAATCACTCTTTCTCTTAGCTGCTGTAAGGAAAAAAGTTCTTTTAATCTGGGATGAGATTATAATCTTTAATTATCAGATTGAGACTTCCTGAAAAATATGCAGTCTTCTGTTCTAAGAGTTATACATGTAATTCTATTTAAATGCATAAAATACAAAAAACTTCCTAGTATTATAATAAAAATCTTTAAATTCTCTTGCTTGTAAATCGGTGGGAACTATTCTGACAAAGAAAATGAAACCAAAACCAAACTACACCACAGCCAAGCCAGAGCAAAAAATTTCCATGGTAATATTTTATTAATAAATCTTAGTGATTTTACTACATTTTTTTTTCTACAGCAAAGCTGAGTACTGAGCACCTGGGACAGCTGTAAACTGTATGTGAGTTTTCCCATTTTCTTGCATGTGTTTGGCATATGTATCCACAGATATGCAGTCTGTATTCACATACACATTCAGCTTCGTCATCAAGGTATTCGGGTTTCATTTTAAGTTCCTATTTCTATAAATATTTTTTATTTCCTTACAGATTCTACCTCACACATATACATAGAGGAATAGGATGCATAAACCAGCCTTTATTTCTTAGCTCTGGCTGCACCAAGTGCAAGTGTGTGTGTGTGCAGGTGTTTGCTGGGGTTCCCAGGAGGCAGCTGCAGCGGAGCGTGGTGGCTGTGTGTCGCAGCCTGGGTCTGACCCCAGCGCTCCAGCCAGCAACAGAACACCCAGCCCAAGGAGATACACCACCAGGCATCAAACTGAAACCAAATTACAGCATTTAAGCAGCCTAGCCTGAAGCTAAACAATTTTTTCTAGCTCAGTTGGAAGAGTTTTGGTGAAGTGACTATTGACCTACTTTACTGTTTAGAAGTTCTGTATGTATATATGATGAATGTTTCTCAGCTTTAATGTGCTCTGATATTAATAATAAGCACTCTAATTACAGAACTTTTTTTAAGAAAGAGGCTTTTTTCCCCCCTTTTCTGAGGAAAGGCAGAGGCCAACAAATGCAGAGGTAATGAGCTAAATCTTATTTACTGTATATGTTTTCTCTCTTTAGAGGAAATATGTTTGTGATGATGCAGTTCCAGGCACGGGAATAAGCCCACAGCGCCTCTGAACCCATTCAGGTGTGACAACCAGCAGGTAATGATTGTGTAAGGTAGTGCAGTACACAGGTTGGCAAAATTGCAAGCCACGTATATCACACTCTGCTACTGAAAACAGTGTTTTTTGGATTAATACTGCTTTTTTGCACTGGCATTATTATTGTCTGCAGCAATGCAAGTTTTCTTACTTGCAAGTTGTCTTAATGATGGAATCAGCTGAATTAGTCCAGAAGCCCGGCATACTAACACCTCCATTTTCCTGTATGTCACATGTTTGGAGTCATTAATACAGCTGCACTGATATACCTTGAAATATTAGGATAGACTAGTAGCAGTAGAATGATACCAACAGCTTTTAATACCTTGTTCGGAGCTTGGTCAAAAGAAGAGAAGAATCTCTAACTCAATTTAGTCTCGATTAAAACCTAACTATGAATGGAAAGGTTTGCAGGATGCTTTTTAAGTTTCACATAAGTCAAGAAGCTGAAGTGAGCACAGATGCAGGCAGAGCCTTGGAACAATCTGTTAATTTATGTATAATATAAATAGTTCTGCTCTCTCTGAGAGTGATGTCCCGCAATTTATATTAAATTGGAGTTTAACCTCAGGATTCTGAATCCAGTCAAATAACTTTCACCAAAAAAAGACACAAACTAAAAATACAGAGATCAATATTCCAATGTGAGCCACAAAAACGTACTTATAACATGCATTGAAGAGACAATAGCTAGATCCACAAAGATTACATGTACAAAGTGCATGATCACTCCTACCCAAGCCAGTAGCTTGAAGCACAGAAACATAGAGCTACTCTAACAAACAAACAGGTCAGGAAGCAGCACTGCCTGCAAGCTTGGTGCCACCTCCAGCTCCATGTATCCTACCAATCATCTAGGTATGGTAGCCCAGTCAGATGTCCCCAGTGCAGCAGGAGTCCCTCTCCTGAGTCCAGACCCAGCACTAGGGCCTTGGAGGCATTAGTCCATGTTCGATACACAACAAGGAGAGGCACCCAGTGTTCTGTATTTTCACAAAGAAGATTACAGCCCAAACAAAACACTAATTAAAGGAATAACTGTTTTCTCAGTCTGCCTAATGAATCAGAAAAGCCAAAATATATTCAATTTGGGCCAAATTGGTATTAAACAGAAGAAATAAGAAAAAACAAAATAAAATAGAGCCCCAGGTTAAAAAGACTGTTGCTTCAAAATGAAAAATTTTCTTGATTGGTTTTTTAGGTCTCTGCATTATCTGTTTTAACTAATGTTGGCAGTTTTGCACTAAAAATGCTTTTTTGAAAAAGGAAATTGTTTGTTAAAGAATTCCATAATTGGTATTTTCTAAATCCTTTCCCTTTATTTCTTCCCTTTAACTAGAACTGTTTACAAGCATGATCCAGAATAATTTCTGTCACTTGACTGTCCTGTCAAAAGTGTGTACTAAATATAAGAGCTGCTCAAAATTATAACAAGAAAATCATCCCAGAAGTTCTAAGTAAGGTGCTTTAAAGTTTAAAGATGTGATACTATAATTTAAGTAGGTAATTACTTTTATTAAATCTTCCTTTATAGCAGTATTAGTGAATAAACTTGAATGTATTTTTACTGATATAAGTGTATGGGAGCTTTATTATTGTAGTATTGGTCACATTTGTTGCTCTAGTTCATGTTTACTGAGAAAAGTGTGAGTGCCTTATTAGCACTTCTGAGAACAATTGTGAGTCTCCTGATCATAAAAATATATTTTAAAACTCTATTCATTTGGTTTGATTTTGTTTTCTTATTGTTTCCTTTGTCTTTTTTGAAGATTTTTTGTGTGTGTTTCCGTTTTATTTCTGAGCTTCTGAAGGGCGCTGTATTTCATTCGCCTGTTTTTCTTCCCCGCAGTAAATGACAGAGCAGATCACAAGGCTCTGTATTTATTGTGGGAGCTTTTTGAAGAAAACTGATTACTTTATGACCAGAAATAAAATTATGAGTTGGCAGCACTGGAAACACAACTCTCTGTGCAGCAATGTACTTACTGCATGGGCATATTTTCACCACAAAAAACACTGCGGTCTGAAGAATGATCTTTCATCTGTCTCAATTGCAGCTTTAACATTACAACAATGAACCATCTGCCTGTTTAAAAGATGCTGTAGACACTGAGCCTTGTCAGTTTTTCCTACATTTGCCGCTGTTACCATCCTGAAAAACTTTAAAAAATGATGCAGGCCCCAAACATTAGATTAATGAAAAAAAGAAAAGCTATGCTGTTGTTGTTGTCTCTTTAGTACTATTTCATTTTTAGTTTAGACTTCCCTCTGTCTTCTGAGTCCCATATCATGTCCAGGACTTTTTGCTAAAACAATTGGGACTAAGAAATATTCCAATCTCTGACTACAACAGTACTGAGTGCTCCTTAATTTAAGACTGTTGTTAAAAATTGAAAGAGCTTGTTATGCAGCTTGTGTTTGGCTTTTTGATATTCTGATGTTTGTATGATTAACACTTGACATACACAAATAAATGCACAGAATGTTAGTTCAGCTAATTCTGAAATAGAAAGTCACTTTAGCTATCTGAGCACATAGTAAAATATCTGAAACTAGAGTGTTTTGTACTGCAACTTTACTATCTTTATCTGAACACTTAGAGTCTGAGGTGATGGTGGTATATCCAGGTGCTTGTCAGATTATATATGGGACAAAGTGCACTGAACAAACATATACATACATATATGTGAAATTCTATTTCACTTAAATTAAGTATCAACAATCCAGTGACTATAGTGTAAAATTTAAAAAAAGTTTGAAACTATTTACATGTTTAACTGCCTGCAATAACTAATGTGGCTGTTTAAAAAAGGAACTTTATTTAGGAAATAATTTTGTCCTGTCTTGTAGGGTCAAATTCTACAGTTTTTTTTCACAAACCTTGAGGGAAAAGAACCATGGGCTTCAGATGTGAATTTTAAGACTATAAATTCATATGCTTTCAAGCTTACTAAAGCCCAGGGTCAGCACAAAAGGAGCATTATGGATTTCACTCAGCATATGAAAAAAAAAAGGGTAGTTAACTGTGACAATCATCATTTTCAATATCAATTAGAAAGTCCACTGGACAGTTAATTAACATTAAGAATATTTTAGAATAACTCCAAAAATTTCAAAAGTAAAATTATGCAGGTGTAAGGGAACACTGTCTTTGTCTATTGCTCTTTTTCAGGTATCCATCAACATAGCTTCTGAGACAGTGGTAAAAGAACAGGAAACGTTTGCTGGACATTCATCCTACGGTTGCTGTTGCTATTATTTATTATATGAAATATATGATTGTAATACCATCGTATATATTAGAGTTAGTACTAATACTAACAGTAATGCTACTACTACAGTTTCATCTTCGTCTTATCTTCACAATTCCTTTGCTTCCTACCCTCCTCTCAGTTCCTTCCTTTCTTCTTTGAGATCGTTTTCATCCTCTTCACCTTGCTCTTGGCATCAGTAGCTGTGGGGAGAAGAGGACGTGAGGCAGGCAACAGCCTGGGCTGTGGAAAGCTGCCCAGGGGGCTGCGGAAATCACCTCTGAGAGGCACCTCTGACCAGCTCTGTAGAGGCACTTATGGATTAAACACACAGCCTTGAATGCAGCCTGCCAGTGAGTGGGTAGCAGTGGGAAAACCAAAATCCCTGCTCTCAGTGACTGTTCCAGGTGAGGCTGCAGGGCATTGTGGTCTGAAAGGAGTTTTGTACTCCTCAGTGTATAATTGATGGCTGAGGCACAGAGAGTCAGCGCAGCCTGGCTGTCAAAGACCTTTTGCTTTTCTCTCTTGATTCTGAAAAACTGCATACTCTCAGGATTGAAAGACTGCAGACTTTATTCATAACAGTGAGATCTTTATCCTTTCCTACTGGTCTCTCTTCCAGCACAGCCTTTATCAGCAATTTCATTGTATCTTGAATGAACTCTACCATAAAGGTAAATAAAAAAAAGATTTCAAAAAAGGTGTATACTTAAAGGTGGCTGTTTAAGTAGCTTTAACATTGCAATGGCTATGGTAATAATGTGAGAAGTAAAAATATGAAATGCTGCATTTGGATCACCTTTTACAATATGTATGTTACTTATAAACCATTAAGTACTTCATGATATACAATGCCATCTGATACAAAATGCAGATTGTTAAATGTTATGGTCCAGATTCAGTTTTAATCTGTATAAGCAAATCCAAAGTAATACCACTGTTTTTCCTTACTCTGGATCTACATCAATGTAAACCAGCAGAATCTGCCACTGTATATTTTAATTACATACTTAGGATTTTTTTTCCATAGTATCTGACAATGTTAGTCTGTTTTTTCATCCATTTTCTTTTATACTATCTTTGTTCAAATAAAAATTATACAGCAGAAGTGCAAACTGTACATGGAAGACATAAAAAAGACAGCTGGTGTGTCTACCTTAATATTAGACTATGCTGATACCACTTGTTGCTCCTCTAAGGAAAATGCAAAATAAAGCTGACATCTCTATTTCTAGTTGAAAACACATTTGTATGGCACTTATGCTCAAATCTTGTATTTATTTCCAATATATATGTAATGTGTGCATGCTTACATGAATATAATTACAACATTTTTTTATTTGTGTGTGTGATTCTGTTAATTAACTACTAATCTATTTCTTTGTTAATGTCAAACTAATTAAGAAAAACAACTAAATTAACTAGCCTTTATTTGATATCCTCTATGTTAAAATGTAATGATTTCATGTCATTGCACTTGGAGAGTTTACTGTTATACTTTGGCGAGTAGATTTGGTTTCTTGATAAGCAAAAACACTTACAATGTAAATATGTTATTCCAGCACATTCTCATACTCCCAATACAAGTAAAACTTGTTTTATTTTCCAGCACAGAAGTAATGTTATTCAAACAGGGTGGGAGGGCTGTCCTGGTGTTTTCCCAGTTCCTGGGCGCCTTTGAGTACAATAGTATGAAATGACTTCCAAATATCAAAATAGCCAGTTCATGGGATCAGGATTAATCAAAACCCTCATTCTAGAAGTATATAGGCTTCTATCAAACAAAATAGTTAAGTATGTAGTATAGAAAGTAAATAAATTATAGCTATTTTAGGAAAACGGATAGTTTACTTGCCTTTAGCAGCACTATTTAAGCCACAAGGGTCTGATTCTTTTTTTAATTAAAAATCCCTTGTTCCCATCTAACAAAGGAAAACAGAAAAAAATATTCAGATGTTATTGTAAAAAGAGTAGATCTATTCCAAATATGGGCCAGAGTCCCTTTGTGGAGTATCAGATTAATCAGCTGCTTAACTTCATAACCAGATAATTAACCAAACTCCTGATGTCTTTCAAGACTGACTAGCACATCAGTGTTATGAATATTAGATTCATGTGGGTATGTTTTGAGCTGGCAAAGAGTGCACAGTTTGAGACCTACTGCCTTGGACATGACAACGTTCACACTGCGCTGATGGGCAGATAATGGGAGACGGTTTTCACTCACAGGCACCCAGAGTTTGCCCAGCCCACACTAACAGCCATCAGAGGGGCTCGGTGGGGGCATGTCCACATCAGCTCTCAGAGGCCTGGGCTGTGCATCTGCATCTTACAATTCTCAATGACAAGAGGATTTTGGCTTGCAAGGTCAAGGAGGTTGGCCTCCTGTGAACTGGAGCAATGGAGAAGTGGGTCATGACCCTGTAAAGATTTCTGCACATGCTTACTTTCAGGCATGTGATTAGGGCCATTGTTTGCAGTGGTGCTGTTTGCATATCAAAATTTAAGAACATGCATGATCTTTTGCAGTTTAGATTTTTTACTTTCTATGGCTTGAAAAATATATTGGAGTAAAGCGATATTTTCTAGATCCCTTTTTATATTGCAGTCAGGTGTCTTTCAGTAGCAGTAAAAGTAAATTAATTCAAATCTACACTGCATTCTGTATCAGTCTGAAAAGGAAGACAGAAAATAACTGTAGTTAAGGCTTTAAAAATCTAAAATCCAGTATTTAAATAGGCTGTAAGTGAGGCTTGTTGTAAAATGGATCTTATAATTTGTCACTATCTCCATTTTCAACTTTGAATAGATGCACCTCATTTACTTAGGTGTCAAAGGTCATGGCCAAGGTACTGTGGAAGTGTTTCAAGAAGCTTGGTTAATCTTTTCCAGCACACACCCTGGCTCTAGCTAGAGTTCAGAAATACAATTTTCATGTTTATACAATTAAATTAAAAATGCCAAACCTCAGTCTAAGTGTTATAAAAATATAAAAAAACCTCTGCCCCTTCACCAAAGAGAAAAATAGCTATAAATTAGGAAATAAAACTTCTCTAGTGCGGTGGTTTTATTTTTAAAAAGACAAGTTTTTATTTTTAGAAAGACAAAAGACATATTTCCAATGATGTATAGTTATTTGTTTTCCGAATGAGCTACTTATTCCTGTGGAGCCCTACAACTGGTTTCATATCATTTAAAGTGGGATTATATGATTTACAAGGAAAAAAAAAGGGGGGTGGGAAAGAAAAGAAGACATTTTGCTTTGACAGTGGTAAAAAACAAAAATAATTAATTTGGGATGTGATTTATAACCTGCTTCCAAAATCCTACATACACAAGCTTTCTGAGGACTCCTTCTGAGCAGCTTACGTGGGCTGTGCTAGCATTGCAGAATCTTTCAAGTTCAGACAGCAATAGAAGTGCCCTTCTTTGCAAGACTGGACCATGTCTTTGTGGCAATGCAAAGTAACAATTTGACTTTATGGAGCACAGTCAGAGAGATAAAAAGAAGCAGAATGTTAATCTCACATATTTACGTTGCCACAAATTTTTTGTCCTGGACTTAATGTCATTTAGTATCGTCTCATGGCAATGTGAAAAGTGGCAAGGATTAAAAAAAATAGGAAAGAATCCCATCTATTGCATTCTGTAAGGACTACGGGGTCTGAATAAAGAATAAAATTACATTTTTAAGATATATAAAATTATTACTAAAGACATGACCCACAGAAATAAAATTGTGTCTTTACATGACAGACTTAGCTCAGATGGGAGCTTATTCCTCTCCTGACCATGCCTACAAGTGGAGAAACATGCTAGTTAGCAAATTTATAAAATTTTCACATATGCCCTGATAGTAAATATTTGAGATTTTAAAGATGGATTAATTCTACTCGAGACAATACTTTCATGCTTCAATTTAAGACTATGTCTGGTTCAGCACACCAATAAACAAATGTTTTCACTATTAGATCCCTACAGAAAAGGCAGTAAAGTAACTGAAAGAATAAGCACTCTTCTTTGTTACATATGCAAACTGCTATGATTTATAACTGCTGGAGATGTTAGCAAAATCTAATTAACATATTTTTTAGTGTGATTAAGTTAGAAGACTAATTTCCATCAATCACTTTCTTTCAGAACAAGCCCCAAATAAAGCTTTAAAAAAAAGGACCTAATATACTATAGTCAAAAAGAATAAAAGCAAAGAAAAGGAATGCATTTTGTTTTAAACTCATCACTTAGAATGAAGTAGTATTTCATGCATTTTTTGAGAATGAGATTTGAAAAAGAACTTTTTTATGACTGAGTGAAACTTTAATAGGAAGAAGGTTAAGAAGTTAAACCGAAGTAACAATAGCACTGGAGTGAAAGAGGCATGTTCTTTTTCATGCACATTGTTCCCCCTCAGAGGTCTGTCACTCACTAGAGTGGGTGTACTTTGACTCATGGGTGGCGATGTACAGCCTAAGCTTAGCCTGAATCCTCTCCTAAAGGCTGGGTCCTGCAACCAGATCCTGACAACTTCCCTGCAGCACTATAGCATGTTTCACTAATATGAGCTGATAGGATTAGCAGCAGGCAGCAATTACAAACTCTTCTTTGTGAGTCCTAAAGAGTTTTGATTCCTGTGTCAACTGATGCTGTATTTCAGATTTTTTAGTGGTAAATCCTAAACCTTTGAGTATTGAGATTAGATTTATGCAGTCCAGGAAAACAAAACCATAAAGGATAGTAAGTTGTTTAAATTTAAGTATGTCTATACTGTTTTATTACGAGCAACACACGCACATCCCCCTCCAGTTACTAAGACTATTCATAGGCCATAATACAGTTGACTGGGAATACTACTAAGGACACTAAAGAAAGATGGTTATCAGCACTTCTGCACCCATTTCCTAGTCTAATGTCCAAAGCAGTCTCACTGTAAAGGAAAAGCTTTGGAGTCTGATTGACCCTGAAGAAATTTTTATCCTGGAGGTAAAAGTGTGTTCACATGTAATGTTTTAATATAGGAACTAAGTAAAACATAAAAAGAAGTAAATAAACAATGCAGACATTCAAACTCACTTGGTGAAGGCTGCACACAAACTAAAAATAAAAAACATGAAGCAAAACCAATGGTGTTATTTTAAACACATGTGAATAGTCAGTAAGATGAAAAATATTAGGTTTTATTCCATCAAACTGCGCATTTACCCTTAGATTGAGTTGTTTTCTTCTGAGGGACATATGTCCATGTGCATGAAAATAATCTAAATATTTTCTTTATACTGAGGGTCACAAAGATAGCTTTCCTTGGGATGGCATCCCCAGATGTCTACCCTCACTCAACTCCATGGCAGGTGAGTAAATTTCTTTTTGAATTACTGATATCTCAGATCATCAAAACTCTGTAATTGGTAATAGCCATATGTGACCCAAACAGCTGCCTGTGCATCCAAGAACTGGGACAGAGAGCTAAAAATTTCACCAACCAATCACACCTGTCAGTGACAATGCAAAGTAACATTTATTTAACTGCTAAACTGTCCAATGAGTGCACCTGTAATGTTCCTTAATGGAATAAAGACTTCTTCAGGCTTTCATAAAGAAGCCTTGCTGAACCCAAGTGGAAGATGCTACTACTTTACAGTTTCCTGCTTCATTCTCTACTTGCATTTGCTTGGTTGGAATTGAGTGTAATTAATGACTGAGTTTGCAGAAATGTGTGATATAGACAAGCTTTGGTAATGAGATGCAGTTTCATATTAATTTCTGCTGATTACTTTACAGAATCATCAAAGGGTGAAAATTACCTAGGACTATAACAATTTATCCTTCTAATACTGATTGGCTGACAAAATCAGAAACCTAATCCTGAGGACATAGTCAAAATTAGGAGGCATCAGGTTTAAGTCAGTATGGCACTGTAAGAAATTACATGAAAATTGTCTTCCCCTAAGTTTTTATACAGATCTAGTACGTATTGGTTTCAGAAAATGAATCCTGATATATTAAGAAGTAGCTCTTTTGAGAAACAAAATGTCAAATTGTGAGTTGCAGTTCACTGAAGGTCTCCATATGAATCTAGAATTATGTTATTACATTTAGAGTCCTGTGCAAAACTGCTGTGAACAGAAAGATTCATTTACTTACATCATTCATGTGATTCCTGTTCACATTCCAGTCTTTCACTTCGATAAAAGTTCCAAATTTTTGAGACTATAGCAAAATAAAACTTTTAAAAAAGTTTTTAGCCTTCTTGTACAATCTATCCTTTGTAACCCTTACTCAAAACCAAAGAGTTTGCAGAATCGTAAGATGAGCTCCTACCTTTCTTTCAGATTCTTCCAACAATAGAACTAATTTAGAGAAAAGAGGTATTATAACTTGAGTACTAACTACAAACAAAATCCTGATGTGTTTTAGATAAGTAAGAAATGTTTTGCCTCTATATATATAAAGTCAATGACACCAGTTTGCAAGAAAATATGTAAAAAGAAATCTTATTATATATTCCAAAGCTTGTAATTTTCTCTTGCATATATATAAAAATGGTGACTTGGCAATAAGTTTCTCTTTTCTATACGGCTGTCTTCTTTGAAAGCTGGTACAATGGCCTCAGTGATCAGTTAAAATTTGTAAGCTAAAGCTAATGACGCTGATCTCTTTATATGCATTTTCATTTTAGAACTTTGCATTAGTGTCCTTTTGTACCTAAAATATGTGAATCCATCTCTGTCTGTCTGCATATCTGCCCATTTATCATGTGGTATCTGTTTTGCGACAAGAACAGTGACATTTGGAATGCACCAAACATACTTATCAGAAACTTAATATGGCTTCCACAGGGTGCAGGAGTTTCTGGGACAAACAAGTTGCTTTTGACAGTTTGAATGTAAGAGAAATCTGTCACAAATTTTCCATTTCAAAAGAAAGCCTTGACATATCTTGTTGCATTTCCAGATATGGAACAAAGCAATACTTTATGGTTAAGAAATGGATGTGAGCCAACAGTCAGTACCCTAAGGTGAAAAGTCAGACCTGCCTAGCAATTCCTCAGTTTTCAAGCAAGAGTTCTTCAACTCCAAATAATGAACAAGTGAAAAAATAAGTAATTCTGCCCAATGAAGAGGTGTGCTCATCCCTACTGTATCCTTCAGTGTGCTCTGGGCAAAACACTCTCTGAGCATGACATAAAGAGAGCACTTGGTATAACAACTGAAGAAACCTGCAACATATCTAAAGTAGCCTCTCATTTCTATACAGCTGTAAAAGCTCTGCAGTAAGCCCCTGAAAGGGACCATTTATGTGTTTTATGTTAATTTGAAATGCTTGAAAGCAGTCAAAAGAGAAGCTTAGTCCTGAAGAAATCCCAGCTTTAAATCCCCATTAAGCCAGGGCATGTCTATGATGTTGCCTTTCTTTTTTTTTTTTTTTAAAAAAAAAACAACTGCAATTCTTTTATTAATTCTGAAATGCTAGGTATATTTCATGCAGATTTGATTTTTCATATCACCTTTGAAGGGGTGAGTCAAAATTTCCTCAGAATCCTTAAAAATCCTCGTAGTCTGGCAAGCTTTTCAGCCAGGACCTAATATTTCCTCTGTTCATTATGTGTGGAAGCTGCTGTCCCCATGAGTCTGTGCAGGGTGAGCATGAAATGTGGGTGGAAGCCCCTTATAGCACGTTCCCTCTTCACTTCCCAGTCCTTGCCAAGAGTCTCTTGGCAAGACACTTTTGGCAAGGGCTGTGAATTTATCAGCTTTTCAGATAAAGCAGCCAAAAATTTCTTAGTTTCTTCCTTGTGCAAAATCTAAAGGATTCTATCGTAATTCTGTAAGTGTGGTTTTCTAGTGTCCCTTCACTTCAGTGTTGGGTTTAGGACTGGAGGCTTATTCTATAGGAGCTACACCAACTGGAGAACAAGGCAGTTTTATCTTTTCTCTCAGATAAGTGTCTTTATGCCTTATATCCTTTTTGTCCAGGGCTGTTGAATTAGAATAGATTATTCTGAAATGATCTAACACCCACTGGAGATCTAAACACTGAAAACTGAAATGTCTGTTAGTTTGTACAAAGATACTGTAAATGGGTCAAGGGATAGTGGTGATGGGGTGGTGGTAGTGTTTGTCTTTTGATTCAAAGTTATTTGAACTGGGGAGTATGTTCCATTTTTTCCTCCAGTGCAGTATCAAGCATAATAACAGCACTGCTCACTGAAACTCTATTAGTAGTGCAAGGACAGACCTGTTCACACACATACCCTGCTGAATTCAGCTGGTCAGTAGCTCCTGAACTCAGTGGCTGATTTTATACCAATGTGAAGGTTAATTAACTGTTTTCTACTCCTTTCCAGGAGCAAATGTCAGCCCTATAGAGGTTCATTGCTCACCAGAACTCGATCTGGAGTCCTAGGAAGACTAATAGACTAATGCATTAATTCATTGAGCCTCTCTGCCCTTAGACTGGTTGTGCATTTTTTAACATGAACTATAGCAGCTATGGCATTCAATCATATCTTCATTTACCTTCCAACTATGATTTCAGAATGCATATAAAATACTCTATATCCTGATTATTGCCATCAATATAAATATAAACTACTACAGAAGGGCAAGGGACGAAAGAAAAAGGCTTTTGGATTCAACTAGTAAGAATAAATGCAGAAAATCACGTACATCACAGCTGGCTGAATCCCTGAACAACTAATTAAAATGAAGCCTTGTTTAATTTTTCCAAGAATTATCTGCTTTGGCCATAGGTAGGTGAGGGTTTGCCTGTGTTTTTTCCATTGTATGTTGGATAATTTGTGCTTAGTCATAAATGACCAAAAGTACTTTTTTGAACATTCTTAGAATATAATTATTTCCAAAATTATTTAACATAACTGGACAGTTTCACTAATGAAATAGGTAGTATAGGTAAGGTTATATTTTTTTAGGGTGAGAATCTATTCTCTATATGATGGGAGATGAGATATGTATGATACTAACACTGTAACCCAGAGGTATTGGAAGAACGTGACTGTTTAAAAAAATTTAATTGTGGGCTAAGAAGATGAGATGAACCAACTCCATCCATGGGTTAACCACTGGTAAGGAAAATGGAAAATTACTAAAATTTTGGCATTATTTCTCTACGTCCTAGGAAGCAGACTTCAGCAGATGCATTACAGAAAGTATCTTGAATTCTTATTCCAGCTGAAGGGTATCAGGAGGGCACAGAGAAAGAATAGAAACTTTTCCAAGTGATGTAGCTTTAAGACTTCGATGTGCAACATCACTCAAGAGAGAATTGACCTTAGCATTTTGAAATTTTGGATCACAATGGAGAAACAGTGACAAAATAATATATAAAAGAAGTTTTTCACATTATTTCTTGGCTACTTTACTTCTGGTGACATTTTAAAATCTGAAACCTAAAAAAGAAACCCAACCTTGTTTGAAGTAATCATGTGAAATTTTGCACCTTAATCCTTTTATTTTCAGAGAAGCCCACAGCTTCAGTTGAGGTCAAGTCTATCAGTAGTTAAGCAGCTCCCTTTCTGTTATGTCAAGAGAAATACCGTGAGATATAATTACATTACAAATGACTAAAACAGTGAGAGAGTCAGTGGTGGGAAAAAATATGCAAACTAGCATGTCCTAATTGAATTGTTCATTTGGGTTTCTCTGTTCTATGGTATAAGCAATAGGATAAACCCTCTTTTTCATCATTCAGGATGAAAGTTTATTTGAAGTTGGAGACTATAGCTGCCTTTTCACAGTAAATTGACCTTGTTCCATGCAGCCAATGTCATAATGCTCTGCTTTATCTAGGCTGAGAGAGAGAAAATCGCAAATTGCTTCTGCATGATTAGTTCTGCCACTTCAAACGTGTTTCTTCCGAGTTGGCTTCCACACTTGCTGCTAGAGATATGTGCCGCTGGGAAACCCTAATCTGTCTCTGAACTCCTCTGATTTAGTAACCCTTTACCAGCCAGTCTCTTAAGTCAGTGAAATGACTCTTGTTGAGAACAATAGAAATGGTACAGAAAAAAAGAAGATATTAATTTTATTCAGCTTTTTCTCACTTAGAAGATGGAAGTCCTTTCAGATTAATGGAGTTTTTACAGATATGTATTTACTTTTATTATTGTTAACAAAGCTTTGTTCTTTTCTTTATATACCACGTCTTGATGAATAAGACTTCATTTTTTAATTTTCTTGAAATACAGAAAGATATTTACTTTGTGTTACAGAGTTGCTATTTGTATATTATCATCTAATTAATTTTAAGCTCAAAATTTCCATTGTTCTTTATTTTCCAAGGATGTTTCAAATAAATAATCCCAAAACAGTCAAAGATTAAGAAAACCCAGGACAAAAATAACTGCTGCAATGTACTCTTGAAATAAAAAACAGCCACAACATTTTTTATATAGCCAGACCAAACTGTGTCATGTTGTTCCAGTCAGGAGATAACCATTAAAAAACCACATATAGTTGATAAAATATATGTAGGCAGCAACACAGCTTAGAATTTTTGAATTACACGTGGCATTTTTTGTGTTTGAATCTAGAAATCAAGGAAAATAGTCACACTATTCGTTTTCTCTTTGGGTAGGACATCTGTACTGTTGTTGCTTTACAAAGTTATGACACAATGCAGCAAAACATTGTTTTCTAAGACTTGAGCTTCTCTTCCCTGCTAACTCCGCCTTATAACACTCGTGCTATATTCTCACAGTGAGAGAATCACAGGGAGTATCTACGTGTGGAAAATCAAGTCCATCTTCTGGTATTCAGGATAAGGTCATAGGACTGAATTACTTACATGATCTACTTAAAGTGAAAAATTCTGAATCATTTGCATTTAGATATTGATCTGTTATATCTTACTTTATTCTGTAACATGAGCATACAGGGCTGAACTCTGTATACTGAACCACACTTAGCCATTTTAATGCAGTTATTATTCAAAAGGGTTTTATTTATTATCACTGTAAAAATGAAAGAGCAAAGAATTAAAAACAAATAATAGCTGACAATTCATTTTCACAGAAAAAAATTCAAATATTTATATTTTTAAAGCAAACTAAATCTTGTGACTGATTTCCTTCTAAAAACCCAAACCCAGTCACCATATTTCTCTATGAATTACAAGCATGTAGTGATTTTTTTTTCTCCTGGTGAAGTAGAGCAGCAGTAACAAGCTGAACATGACAAGTATTTAAAAATAAATTGCTTGATAAAAAAATTAAGAAGAGGAAAATGCCAACTTCATGTGACAAGATTCATGCTGAAGCAGTGTTTTCAGATATTTTTGACCAAAGAAGGATATAACAGTTTAAAGGTGAAAAGGAGTATGGGGAATCTGCTACTTGACAAATAAGTCTACGTATCAAAAGATTTTGCTAACCAGTCTGACACATAATGGCACATGATGTCAACAACTATTAAAGGCTTTACAAAAGATGACAGCCTGGAGAAACAAGAATTGCTTTCCAAGAAAAGAGTTTCTGTTGAATTTTGTATATTATTCCCAAGCTTTGGAAACACATCAACAACAACACTGCAGTCAGGAACCAAAGAATTTTTACAATCACTTGTCTTATGGATTATGCATAGGCCTGTGTGCCAAGGAAATTTCAATCCTAGATCCCCTTGGAGTCTCTCACCACTGTAAAAAAACTTCAAGTATCATATGCATTTCCACTAATTTATCTAAGTAAAAGTAAGTACTGATGTAAGTAATTATTAGTTATGGTATGTCAATAGGTTGAACTGAATTCAAGGAACAAATCTAATATAAAGCAGTTAATTTATAAGAATGGTTGGTTTAACTATGATTTTGAATTGACTTCAGAAAAAGAAGTACCTTTGCCTACTGTGGCAATTACAAACCTCTGGGCTATGTTTCCATTCAGATAAATTGACTATGTGATTGCCAAACTGTGCAGATTATGACTGTAAACATAGAAAATAAAATTTCTGTTTAGTAAGATCTATTGAATTAAATTACTTGGGAACTTCCCATTAGTGGAAACAAGATTTCATCAGGTCTCTACAGAACAAAAATAATCTGAAATGTTTCATCAACAACCACTCTGACTTTTTAACTAAATGTTGAACCACCAAGAGATTTCTCTTCAATATTTCCTGGCAGTTAAATTTTCTGCATTTGAAGATCAGATAAGGATAATTTTAGTCTCCTTGAGGACATTAGAAAAAACTTCCCATTCTGTCCAAAAACTCAAAAAGAAATATTTGAACTTCATCTGAAGAATTACAGAATAAACTTCATAGTAAACATCAGACATTATGTGCTATTAATCCCTCAGAGACCTCTTTAGTTTTCTCTGTGTGCCATTGAAATGGCGGTCCTCAAACACTGAATTCATTCTTGCCTTTCAGTTTACCAAATATTATTGCTATTGTTACTGTGGTTGCGGTCAAAAGCCTAAGAGTGGGAGTCCGTCTCTTTCATCCCTCTCATCCCTAGAAACATGGACACACCTTCTGTTAAGTGGAGAGAAGTCAGTGTAGATTTCTGGTTGATATCAGCTGGAACCAGTGTCATCCCATAAGAGAGAATATACCTCTAAACAAGACTTTGTGCTATATTAATGCTTTATGACTTTGCTAAAAGCTCACTTTTAATTACTTTTAAACCATCCTAATAACTGATCAGTTGTGCTGTTAGGCTGAGTCTATCAAGGCTTGCACTCAAATGTAGTCATTTAGCTAACCACACAAGAGAAGGGTAACAGAACAGTTATGCAGTCTTTGCAGTTTTTCTCTCTTAAGTATACTTACTTGTGGGTGGATAAGGTACATTAGTATTTTCCTTACTATTAAAACATTATTATTTTCCTTACTCTTAATGAAAGTGTAAAATACATCAACAGCCTGAAATCTGCCATGGCCTGCAGATACATGCATCTGAAAAGAGGTTCAAATAATAACAGAAAAAAGAAAGAGGAATTTCCAGGCTAATCATGTTTTGAGGTAGCAGGTTTGCAGTTTCTCTGAGATAAATACTGTTCCTGGTTAAATGGCGAGGGGATCACTGGTCACCAATGAAGCAATTGCAAAGAATCAAAAGCAGATTGATTAATGGAAAAATTTACTTTATTAAAACCATAAAAGTTCAAAATTAAGATGTTTTCATAATTTTTTTTCTGTATTAAAAACGTAATAATTGGAAGTAGCTCATTGTAGTGCTCCTATTATATCCCTGCTGTACATTCGTACTTACTGGGGACTTCCTAGATAGTTGGGGAATGGAAGAACATCTCAGAAAGACTAAAAACTGTCATCTGTTATTAGTACCAACTTGTACATTCTCTGCTTCAGGCTACAGAATTCAATAGCAATAATGCAGTCCCTCCTTTGCTTATATGTGGTTGGTTGTTCAGAGCATTCCTTTAAAAAAATTTAAGGTGGAATTCTTGTTCTCAAATGAATGAATTGGATTAAGATTTCCACACCTGTATTGAAGAAGCTAAATGCAATAGCTACTACTTAAAAATCAAGGATAAATAACAGCTGGTTTTATTTGAAAATCCTTCTGTGTTAGAACTTGATGAGGTTGGTGGTTTTTTGCTTATGCTGAAGTTGTTCATCTTCTTAGTAATGAAGCAAACATGAAATAATAAAAAAAAAAATCTACAGGACTTCCATAACTGATCCCTTTTGGCACATAGAGACTTCTGTGTAGAGCATTAATTCAAGAATTCACATTCATTTTTGTTTATAATAGCCAAATAATGCACAGAAAAGTGGGCATGCTGTTTCTTGAATGTCAGTCACTTCATTCAGCAGCAGGAATTCACGAATCTGGAGAAGCAATACCACGTCTATTTTTAGGTAAGCAAAAAGTATCCTTTTAAGGATAGCAGGGCTTATTCCCATAGCAGAGTTAGATACTCTCCTGCAGGTAAAAATCCAGTGTTAATATTAGCTGCCTGTTAGCCATTAGCAATAAGCCTGAGCTGAATATGGAACAGACCTGAACTGCTTTACAACTGATAATTACTGAAGTTCAATGTGGGGTACAATTTGTTCACTTAATGTGAAAGACATCAGGCACAACATGTAGATCTGAATTTGGGATGTAAAAAAATGTTCTCTAGTATTGAGTTTTCTTTTGGTCCCCTTTTTTTTGCCAACATTAATATTATAAAAGCAGTTCCTTAAGGTTCTGTGTTTAAGTTGGGTCTTTCTGAATAAATCTTCTACAGTACTCAATATCAGTGAATTTTCCCAGGTGGACCTGCATCTTCTTTGTCTTTGTCTTTGAGATCTATGAAAATCATAAATCCATTCAATAACAAAATTCAAGTGTTTCTCTTGATCCCATATAAATTCCTTTAAAAATAAAAACGTTTGTGGCAAAAAAAAAATAAAAACACGAGAGTGTTTTTCAGAAGTTTGCACCATAAGCTAACTGAAATGTAAATTAGGATGAAAGAGGAGCCAGGCAAAATAAATCTAGTGATTGTATTCTTCGGCCCCAGCATCATTACTGTCTTTTTTAGATCTTTAATTATTTCCTTGATCCCCTTTCCATCTACTTCTCTCTTAAAAACAATTGTAGTACTACCTTTAACGTGCAAGAAATACCTATCATTTTAAATATATCTGTCCTTTATAAATATACAAATGATAAACTTTATTCAATACATTCCATTCTTTAAGTTTATTCTGATTAATATCTATATTTGTGCTTTTCTGCCTCACATTTACAACTGATGACTTCAATGATGATTACAAAATATTTTTGGCACTCTGGACAGACTCTTCAACTGCAAGGAAGGTATCACATCCCTGTTTATGGAATTTTTGGGATTTTACACATAGTCCTGGACATTTCTGTAGGTACCTTACCTTTTCTGATCATGAGCAAACTTTGGCTGCCAGTGCCTCACTGCCTTGCTGTGCACACAGCGGTGACTAGGGATCAAATCAACACTCTGGAAATCAGCACTCCTTCCTCAAGTGTTAAGTAGAGCCTTTATGCAAACTGAATAACTCTAATAGTGAGGATATCCTCAATGACCTGCCTCCTACTTGTGGATTGAAAATTAGGCCTAAGCATGCCAGTTGCCAGATAATGCTGTTACAGGGAGACTTGTGTACAAACTGAAAGGTTGAAGTGCACCCTTTCAGCACCCAGATCCATTCCCAGCAGGCCAGCTGCCACTCCCCAGCTGATGCCTGCGGTGACACTGGTGCTCTGGGCTCTCAGCATTTGCCTTCACACCCTGGTGGCCAATGGGTCCAGGAGGCTGCCTGGAGCATCCCTTTCACTGACACATCCTGGGAAGCTGTGCCTGGCAGAACCATGATCTCAGCTGATGACAGGCAACTCAAATCAGTCCAGGGAGGCTTAAAGAGAAAAGAAAAAAAACAAGCGAGGGAGTGACATGTCACTTCACACTGTGCTGTGGTCACTTTAGCTGAGCTGTGAACCACAGCTCTTTTGAATGCAGAAAGTTGCTCTGATAACCCTGTAGGAGAATGATATGGGGGGATGAGGCATGTCTCAGAAATGTGAGACTTTTAAGCCATCGGCACTCTAGGTCTTGCTCCCTGTTTTAACTCTTAGTAACTGCTGCAGTATAGATTGCCTATGTGCAAAATATAGGTTTATCACAAATAAGGGTTTGCCTGTCTCCAGAGGAAGAGGGATCCAAGCTCATGCTTTCAGAGTGACTCATAGCCTTAGGTGCTGTTTGGCTTTGATACCACAAAAAGGCATGTGCTGGCTATTGGTGTGCGCTGAGCACCTCAATTCTGAAAACAGCTCACTGCTTAATATCAGATATTGGGCATTCAAAGCCATGCTGAAAAATCTTCAATATTTGTATAAATTCAGTTAAACTGAACATAAATTGATGGCACTGAGATAATCAAGTCACACTCATACCCTCATTTGTGCTGCTTGGTCATTCAGTGTGTACTGTCATTTTACCTTATAGAAGGCACTGAAGGATCACCTGGAGGATCTTATTTATAGGCAGTTTCTTGCTTTTCCCCCAGTCTGAAATGAAGCAGCTTGTTGCTCTGCATGAGCTAGAGCTCTGTGATCATAAACACAACTCCTGAAGGCAATCTAGCCATGGTCACAATGGCTCTGTCTTATCACACAAAGTTCTTACAAGTCTATAGCAGTGGACAGCTGTCTTTTTTGAACAGTCTGTCCCACGGACCATAATGACAGAATGCAGATGCCACCAGAATGGCAGGACCTGGAAGGCTGGATTGCTTCTGTTAGAACACTAATAAAGGTAGAAAAGACAAGGATTGCATATTTATATGTCTTAGTTGCTCCTTGCATAGTAATAGTAAATCTTGAAGGTCCAGAAACATAAACCAATAAAATCAGAATTTAATACTTTTTCATAGTAAAATTTCAGATTTTAGATTATGCCTTAGGCATCAAAAATTTATTCATGTTATGAAAAAGAAATTAATTTTGGTGTGTTTAAAATGTGGGAACTGCAAAATTCCTGTGTTTGTCCTATATTATGTCCTAAAATTTAATGCTGTATATCTCTCTTGTTGTGATCCACTGCTATTGATATGCTTTCTTAAAATGAGAAGGGAGAAGATGAGTTCTTGGCTATATTTCAGTTCCATCAATGTGTTTCAGCCCCATTTGTAGTTAATTCTCTGATCTCTTACATACCACTTAAAATCTTTGTTTCTCAGTTTCCACATTTTTCATAGAGGATAAGAACACTGAATTTTATTAATTACTTTACAAGCCATATTATACTCAATAAATGTTATTTACTAGTTTTTATTAATCTCACTTCTAACTTATTTACTCTCCAGTTTCTAGAGTGATGTTCAGTTCTTAAATTTCATAAGAGGAAAAGCAACAAAATTAGTTACAACTGAAGAGGAGCCATATCTGCCTTCAATGAGGTTTTCTATAATGTCAAGGCACTTTCTGGCCTTTGTCATAACTATATCTCAGCACTTAGCAATCATAAATATATTTTATCCCCCCACTACCTCTTTGACATAGGGCAGGATTGGCCCTATCTCCAGTATTCAGGTGGAGAAGTGAGGTCCAGGTAAGCTGAGAACAGGATCACATCACGCACTTGTGCCTGAGTTAAATGTGTCATAGATGATTGCCAAGACCATCCAGACAGTAAGGGCTCTTGTGCTTCTGAGAACAGCTCAGATCACAAAGTCTAAGACAAAGTATGTGAGAGCTGAGGACAAAGCCTTCTGGGTCAAGGATAACATACTTAGAGATAAAGCCAAGGCCTGAAAATTGTTAAGAAATGCTGAGAAACTGCAAAAGCAAATCCGCTTCCATTAACAGTGATACAGCAGTTTCTGGCTGTATCAAACCATCATCCACTGTGGCCTTGGAGTGTACCTGCTCTCAGAAGGTGGTGGAGGATGGAGGCTGGTGCTTTCCACCCCTTGGGGCCAACAGCTCACCACAGCTGAGGTAGTTAACAGCCAAGTTATTTCACTTTCAGTGGTTCACCTTTTATTCCCCTAGAAGTCCTGCACTGGCTGCCAGAGTCATTGTCCCAGGCTAGCTGCAGAGAACACTTCTTCATAGTGTTTAGGTAATAAGAAGACAAAAATATTTTACTTTTTAACAAAAGCTATGTGCTAGAGCACGATGTTGTGTAGCGCTTTGAGTAAGACCCTAACCTCCTCTGCTTCATCACCTTTTGCCACAAATTCAGAAACATTGCCCATCCTGTTTGAATTCCCTAGCCTAGTTCTCTCATCCTGCGTCTGGGTTTATCAAAGGTATTATTAAACACCCGCCGCATCAAGCTGCTGAATATCTAAACACACACTATTAGCCTTAAGATTGCAAACTGAATATATAAGCCAGTGTATTTAAATGGACAAAAGCAGAGCACAAAGAAACAAACAAACAAACAAACAAACAAAAAGGCATTTATGCTTAAAAGCAAATCATGTCTGAATCTAACTGTGTATGAATTTACATACTGCTTATCTCAGGACTGTGCATAGCAAATAAACATTACACTGGAGGGTTCTCTTGGTTGTTAAAGACAGAATTAATCAAATACATTATTTCAAAAACCAAATAGGAATTCAGCCTGAGATTCTGTGTTGCGTATAGTCATGCACCTGTTCCATAGCTGCAAATTAAGCTTTCAACTTTGATGTTATAAATTTTGTGAATTAACTTGGAGAATTAACTGGGGAGAAACTTTTTGATTTAAAGTTAAACCAATCTATTCACACATGATGACAATGCAGAACATTTTTTTATTCTAAAAAAATCAGCCACAAGTAGCCGGTATTTCAGTATTTTCAGTGTGCACCTATAAGGATGTTTAAAATGCAAGGTCATCCTGTAACATTAAAACAAGCGTGGTTTTAAAGACATATAACCAGTATAAGGTTTTTGTGTGCCTGGTTTAAAAGCCTGTTTTTTTCCTTTTCTTTTTCCTTTTTTGAAAGAAGCACAAAATGTCTGCTAAGCTTAAAAATAATGCAGATCATGTTTCTGTGTCTGTTAGGTGGTGCTTACTGGGCAGTCTGGCTCTTGTCAGTAATTCTTCAACTGCTTTGCTGCAGTGGAATTATGGTAAAGAGTTATGAGTTGGGGTTGGTGGGAGGGATTCTTTGTCCTAGTTGCATTTAAAATTACATCTAATCTTATCAAGGAGCTCGTCATTGTTTCTGGCTGCCCGTAGCAGGTACAGTACTGCTTTTGTTCAAGTCTGTTGCTTTACCAAATAAAGGCAAGAACTGCTTGCTTTTCTCATACAAGTAGTCCAATTGATTTCTGCAGAAATACTTGCATGAGTAAGGCAAACAGGATTTGTAAATTGATTAGAAAGAATCTGAACACAATATTCTTCCAGAGGAAGTATATGTTGATTGAAAAGTGTTTAAAGAGACAGGTAAAATGAATGAGTATAATTAAAATTTAGATGCCAGCTATGTCTAAAGCAAGTGAAAGCAAGAAACAGTATGAAATAAAAAACAAAATGAAAATGCCAGCCAAATACTAAAAACATTTCACTATTTATCAAAAACTAAAACCTTTTCCTCAAATGGTAGGGTTTTAATTAAAAGTTCTTTTTGAAATCTTTGAGTTTCAAAGCAGTTATCTGGAGAGGTGCATAAATGCATAATGAATATTTTCCCCAAACTCACCAGAAGTCCATGTGGTTTCACTAAAAATTTTGAGCACCCCTGAGGTGTAAATATTTCTTCAAGTGTTTGCATGTGGATTTTAATATTTCAGTTTTTGCATCCATCTTGAATAAAAAAAAAAAAGGCATGCAGATGTAATTACTGTTTCTTTCACTGTTTTTCCTGTAGTGGATGCAGTTCCCTATCTCCTTATATATTCATCAGGTATTTAGTCTTTAAAGGCTCACTGCTCTGCTAACACTATCCCTTTTCCTTAGCTGGAACTGCTGTGAGCTTAATAAAAATGTAGGGTCCTAAATAGTATGTATGCCTCCATTTTAGAAACTTGCTCTGAGCAGTACTCAGCAAACTTTTGACACTGTAATACCAGCACCAAAAGAAACAACACCAAGAACAGACTAACAGTGTCAATAGAGATTTCAAGTTAAATCAGACAGAAATAGTTGGTATTGAGTTTTAACTCTATTCATATAATTTTATAATCAAGATGCAGAAAGTAACTTGTTCAAAGAGGGTCTATTAGAATCATGAAAGAGATGATGAGTTATCCCAAGTTGTTTGCAGAAGTGTAACTCATCCCAACAAAAGTTATGTTGCATCATAAAGTAATCTAGGAGAAACCAAAATCTAAATAAGTTAACAGAATTGAAGAGTCCTGCATGTTGGGTTTATCTAAAAATTATAACATGTATAATTCATCAAAATTTAGTGATTTTGCCTTCTTAGAAATCAAAGCACTGGGTTCCTGAATGACATTGTTAGGTGTCTTTGCAAATTTTTCCACAGGAATTCTTCTTGGAGTGAAGCACTGATTATTGGAACAGCAGCATTTACACAAGTGCAATGGGTTATTAAACATTGTTGAAAATTGCTGGATCTTTTCTCACTCTTTAGGACCATATCCATAAATTGAGATGCTTGTTTGAGATACTTGATTAGGACCCTTGACTTCTTTATAGTCAGAGTATACAAAACTGTACCTCCAAAGGTCTTCTCATTACATTAAAGGAGACTAGAATTAGATGGCTCTAATATCAAGGGCTTTAGTTACAAGCCTAAAACTCAGCGAAATTATTTCAAATTTTATTGACAGAAGGAAAATAAAGAAACTTGAAGCTATAGGAAGAAATGTTCAGAGGTTACGACTGTTGAATTAGAAGAGGAAGTAGATCATTTGTGCGTGACAACATAGACAATATTATAGGAAGAAAAGACAATGTATTTTTTCTCACAAATACTTCAACATGAACGATGTAGATAATGATCAATAGACATGTAAAATTGTGTGGGCATATTAAGTAAGTAAGAATGATTTTGAATGAAAAATTTTTGTAAGACCTTGCCAAAATAAATATCAAATTGGAGCCATACAGGATTAGACATTTATATGGAAAATGAGAATTACTGTAGTTATATCAGATAAGAAAAAAGAAGATGATAATACATATAAATAGTTTGATTTCACAGTTGGCACAAGTCAACTACCTCTTGACAAAAATGGGTTAATAGAGTCTACGTCCTGTTGTTCAGGGATATGATTTTTCCTTATTCCTATAAAACAGAGCTAGTTAATATTTGGTTAAGCATTTACAAGACTGTGTTTGAAATGTTAGCATAGGTTTCTTCACCTGAGTCTTCACACTACTAGCTGATTTTAACTATGATAGAAGAATTGGGAGTTTACTCTGTTAACTGCACTGCTCTATAACTGCTAATATCTGACATGCACAAAGGTACTCAGATACAAAAGAGTGACAGATTTTTTTCTGTTCTATTTGTTTCTATTCTGTTCTTCTGGCCTATAATTTTTTACAATAAAGACAGAGAGACAGTGTTACTTGCATCCAGTCTGACACCCAAGGTATCTTCAGATCAAAGATGGCTTGGTTATCATGCATCTAATTTACCTGCACAAAACAATAAGAGAATTAATTTTTACACAACATGCTGATTTTTCATGTTGTTTATTCAGTCTTGGCACTAAGAGAGACTTTTAAGTAACTTCAGATCTCTGCTTGAACAACTTTATACCTGAGGCTGCAATTTTATTTAGGACACAAGTTAGGGCCTCAGTACACTGTGTATAAACTGTGTTCAGGTAACCATGAACTCAAAACTCCTTATGATTTATACAGATGCTGAGCATGTATATCCAGAAATCCAATCTGTGACACCCTGCTCTGCTTATTTATTGCACACTCTTCCTAACAAACTTATACAAGGACTCACTGCCAACTGCCAGTTTGTTATTTATATCCCCTCATTTAAAAGTTACCCAAACCTTTGGCCCACTGGGCTTAGAAAAATGCAGGAGAGTCTGAGTAACCTCAAGGGAACTTAACTTACACAGACTTAGACATCACCTGCACGTTTGGCAGCGTCTCCTAGCATGATGTCAGAAAGTGAGCCACAAAGAATTCATGCCACGGTTTTGATGTCATTTACTAGGTGTTATATTTAATGATATGTCCAAAACAACCAAATAGGTCTTTAAACATTCTTAAAGTACAACTCATTTATGAAAAGGAGTGATATAAAAATGACACCTCCTTATTCTGCACATCTGTTCCTTATTTATATAAGTTGGCATCATATCTGCTGCCTGCAGAAGCAAAATTTAAGCCTTACAGTGTTTTCTTTCTATTGGTCTTGCAGAGCATGCACTGCAGAGAAGAGGTTGCATCACCCTTCTTTGCCACATTTCTAACTATATGCAAGTTTANAGATAGAAAATTTTAGAATATTTAGACTCAGAACATGTTTGTAAAGTATGTATTCATATTTTACAATTACTTCTTGCTGCTTCTGGAGTGTTTCTTAATTTACCAGTGAATCATTGCCAGTAATTCCTTTGTGCTGAGTGCCGTACAAGCCTCTTCATTTCTGTGTTGAGCTCAAGCATACATGTCTTCCTCAAAGAAAGCTTAACAGAGTAAAGAGACTTTGGGTCTGGAAATCTGCATTTACTGCCCATTTGGGAGTTACTTTAGGCTCACATATCTAATGTTATGGTATTGCAGGATTAGATTTTTGACTNCGTCTCCTAGCATGATGTCAGAAAGTGAGCCACAAAGAATTCATGCCACGGTTTTGATGTCATTTACTAGGTGTTATATTTAATGATATGTCCAAAACAACCAAATAGGTCTTTAAACATTCTTAAAGTACAACTCATTTATGAAAAGGAGTGATATAAAAATGACACCTCCTTATTCTGCACATCTGTTCCTTATTTATATAAGTTGGCATCATATCTGCTGCCTGCAGAAGCAAAATTTAAGCCTTACAGTGTTTTCTTTCTATTGGTCTTGCAGAGCATGCACTGCAGAGAAGAGGTTGCATCACCCTTCTTTGCCACATTTCTAACTATATGCAAGTTTATCTGTTTGCATATGTCACCAAATACACAATCCAAGAATAAGGTAAACATTCATGTGATTGAGGTCCTAATTTTACAACTGGAAGATTATTTCTGATGAAGTGTGCAAAAACTTTAACCTAGGTTGAGAACTACACATACTGTTCTATGTAACAGTGAAAAAGTGCATACAGGAAATTCAGTTTTGGGGTGACAATTCATAATCACATACTCAAGAATTACTTTTTCTTAAACCTGATTGATGTGTGACAGGAACAATCTTGTATTTCAGAAGAGCTGCGTGCATCTGAAGGTGTTCTGCCCATAGAAGAAATCAATGCTAAGTGTAGCTTTCACAATCTAAACAACTAATTGGTATCCACTTTTTGTTTTTCACTTTCTTTTTGTATTACATCAAGGAGTTAATTAACAGAAACAAGCTATTTTTCTTCATGCCAGGCAAGTCCCTGGAATGTGTTTTCAACAATTACACAAACATAGATACAAAATCTGCAGTTTAATCTAATTAGTGCATGTTCTGTTACAGACCTAGTAATTATTAGCTACTTTTCTGATTGATATTTTCGAGATCATTTCAATAATCATTGTACAGAGCTTTTAAGGTAGTGCTTAATAACACAGATATATCATAGACAATGTATTCCTGCTGGTATTTAGGCTTGTTGCCAACTTGGATCCCCTCTATAATGCTGGCTTTGCACCAACAGAATAGAAAAAAAATAGAATTCGGTATTTCAAAACCAGAACTGTAAATAATACCTAGCCTTATGCGCAAAAGGAATTGAAAGAAAATTTGTAGTAACATGTGCATTTTGAAATTTAAGGATTTCAAGTACCTGCAGGTGATTTTTTATGTTCTCTGTATTTCATCTGTTTAATAATACATTTTGAATATTCAGTGGACAGTCAGATAAAATTTCTCTTAGCATAATATTTATACTTTAAAGTGTGACTAGCACAAGAAAAATCCTGAACATAGACTTACAGGCCAAAAAAAATAGAGTTTAGATATAGTTTTAATAATGTCAACACTCTTCGGGCTTTGGAGAATCTTCCAGACTACTACTCTTGCTTCCTAAACTGTAACACCACTCTGCTCATGCGGCGATTGGTAAAATGGAAGCTGTTACTGAAGAGCAAGTTTTAAATGAAATTAAATCAACTTGGACAGACACCTCTGGACACAGACAAGTGCTCCAGCTCGGTGTCCTTGGTTGGCCCGCGGTGGCCGCGCCCAGAGCAAGGCAGAGACAGCTGGTGGCAGGGGACAGGCTGCCAAGGGCAAGGCACCCCTGCCCTACACGATGCCCCAGAGCCTCGCTCCCGTGCGCCCGTGCCTGCCGCACTCGGAGCCCACCAGCTCTGCTGCTCTCCGGCAGAGTCAGCGCAGCTGCTGGGGATGCTCCCCGTTTCCTGCAGAGAGCCTTGACTAGAAAACTAGGGAAACCTCTCTCCAAAGTTGCACCCAGGAGGATCAGTTTGAAGGCAACACTGTTTGCTCCGCATCCACATGTCTTCAACTAGCAACAGCTCGTCTCTTTAAACGCGTTGGGAAAGCAGTTTGTTCATGGCCTATCTCCATGGACTATTCCATCTCTGACATGGGTGGCTACAAATGAAGCCAAAGACATTGAGCAAAAAAGGTTTCCAGAAGGAATGAGGAATACAGATTGAAAGGAAAATTATGTAGTCTCTCTCTCTCTCTCTCTCTCTGTGAGTAGACCACTGCACCAACTCTGATCCATCATACTCTAATGCCACTGGTCAGTCAATAAAATCGTACTTGCCAGAAACTGAAACACCGAAATATCTGGGAAGACAAAATGGTATGTTTCCATTTAGAGAATGGTAAATTTTTTTTTAAAGTAAAATAGCTTAAAATATGTTTATTCCAAGTAAAATACAACTATTTACTTTTACTCTATGTGAAAGGTAGAGAATCTTAATGCAATTCCATATTACACTGAACGCAAAATTTGCAGGGATCTGTTTGATTGCACACAGATCTTTTCTTTGAAAAAATCTATCTAAATGAATTATCAGTGCAGTGCAGGACAAGGAGCTACCACAAACCCAAAAGTATTGAAAATTTGAAGGCTCTGCCTACATTATAATGGCTTTAGTAAAGTATAGGGCCACTCTTTGAAGCTTAACATGACAAGAGAAAATCTAAATGATCTGGTTTCCTTTATCAAAATATTTTTTCATCTTGGGCATTCTCTTTGGATTTTCTTAGTTCTCTGCATACATTTAACTGGGTGTAAAAATCTTATATTCTGAGAGACTAAATGAAAGACCTTTACTATGAAGGATTGCATATAATGACTGTCAAAACATTAACAGTTCTTCTTTTTCCTAATTCAGACTTTTAATAACTTTGCTTTACATTGTATCAAGTTGAGGATAGAAAAGCTAAGATCTACTTTGTGCAATAAAGCGTGACTGACCCACCCTTCCCAAATCACCATGGGAATCCATGCAATGGCTTTCCCTTTATCTTCACCTCAGGTCCTGGGCAGACGTGACCCAGAACTGTGGGAAATGTATTTTACAATATTGTCCTGCAGCAGAGCATTAAACAGTAGTGATTTCAAACAGCAGTGGCTAGATCCCAGGCAATGTCTGGGAAATGGTTTGATGAAACAAGGTTTCATCTCATTCATCTCATTGGTGGTACTCACCAGTTTGATGAGTGCTGAACATGGAGTTCTCCAAGGCTCCAGGCCAGAATCATGGCTGATGGAACCAGTGGGTACAGTATGCCCACAGCCTTTCATAGCAGCCTATCAGGTGCAAATACTGACTGTGTAAAAATAAAAGTCTGCAAACACCGGCATTCCACAGGACACAGAAAATCAGTTTTAAAAAATGAAATTTTTAAAATATTTAATATATTTTAATATTTAATATATTACCAGATAGAAAATTTTAGAATATTTAGACTCAGAACATGTTTGTANCAGGATTAGATTTTTGACTCTTCAAAATTTTACAGACATCTTCAATGTCTGAATTTGTCATATTTTAGAGGATTGAATAGCTGGAAAACCAGCTTGATAGATGGAAGTGTTTGGGGGAACAGGATATTTTGGTTCTTTCTGTATGAACATCTGTAATAGAATATAGAAGAATACGAGTTTTATGCACTGCAGGTCATTCTTATTCAGGCAACTCTTAGGAAAATGGGTCAATTTATTTTTTTCTTTACTTTTTTTCTGTAATTAGATCTGTTCTCTGGCCATTTTAGTTTTTCTCTTACATGTTCCTACCTCTGATTGCAAGTATCTTATTTAGGGAATAGTCCTGAGTTTTTCAGTATCAATGGCTTTCGATGGTTTCTTCTTATTTCCTTTCTCTCTTATTTTGTTAAAACAGTATTACAGACCAATTCACTGAGAATGTTATAGCTTAGTATATGTCTATTACATACAAGCAAGGCATATTTTCTAATAACTAATGAACTAAGTTGTCTCCATCCTGCTGCAAATCTGATGGATATGGGGATCTTTCCCCTCAGTGTCTAAACCTACAGTTGTCTCCTAAAGAGACAATAGTAGATCAATTTCTTCTAATAACATGAAACATCATTATAAAACAGTATTTGTTGCACATTTCAATTTCCCCTCAATCTTCTGGTTTGGTTCTTAAACCATGGACATATCTAGCTGTGAGCCTTCTTTTAAGGATTTCTTAATTTAGTTTGAATGAGATCAGCTTGATGAAAATTGCATCAGGCTTAGAAATATTTTTATTAATCACAGAAGTTGTAAGTTCCCATCATAGCTATATACACATAATTAATTGTGGGTTTGCATTCTTTTAAAGTCAAACTAATTGCTTCCTACCTCTACTGCAAATGGTGTGTCATAACAATACAAAAAAATGTTAGTCTGGGCTCCAGAGGCTTCAGTATGAATGAAAAACTCAGTCAGCTGAATTCACTGTCTTCCATAAAAGTATTGATACACTAGAGAACTGCAATTTATGCCTATGCTGCAGCTAACTTACATCGTGTATTTCAGTGGCTTTTCCAGCTTTCCTACTCACAAGAATCTAACAGCCTCTAGCCCTTTTGACTGCAGAGGCAATTCCTTCTTTGTTGGAAGTGATCCCCACTTGAGTATGAAGGTACCCTGAGACAGTATTTCAGAGATGTGACTTTTCCTAGCCTTGACTATGCTTGTATTGTGCTTGAGGCACAACCATAACTCTTTAATGTCTCCCTAACTGCTGAATCACTGTGCCCTATTTTTGTGCCTAAAGTGGCCTGGATTAAATTCTGAGTTGAAAAATAATATTTTTTACACAGAGGTATTTAAAAACATAAAAGATACTCACAAAATCATGGAAGAAAAAGGAGAGGATAGGAAATAAAAAGATGAAAATGTTGTTTGGGTTTTTTTAATACAAGGAAAATATGTTTATCTAAATTTAGAAAAAATGAAAGGATAGATAAATTGCACTTGAATTAACATATTTCAAGAAGGAAATTGTATCTCAAAAAACCAATAACAGGGCAGTGAACTTCTGCACTGAATCCAACCAGTTTATCCAGACTGTGGTTCTGCCCTTAATGCCTTCTTTTACAGCATGTCCTGCATGTTCACCCTCTGTTGGTTTTGCTCCCAATGATTTATGCATCCTTCTTTTGCCAAATGACTGGAGTTACATCCATCACATAACCAAATACAGGTATCCCTCATTATTGCCACTGAACAGATATGCTTCTGGTGGGGCAATACATCAATGAAAAAGGCAGAGCTCAATCAGATTATTGCCATTGTTTTATAAAAAGTGGCTAGTTATTTCCCCATGTCAGTATTGACTTAAGAAGAACAACAGCTGTAGACCCCTGGATTTCTGCCATAATCAAGGAATAACCATTTAGTGTAAAATCTCACCTTTTAGTGTAAATCTAACCATTTAGTGTAAATTCTAACCTTCCATTGTTTTAAAATTCAGATATCATGAGACAGTAATAGTTCATTTCACTTGCTGAGCTGATAATTCATACATAATATATCTGATAATTTGGCAAGCAAAAGCATTGGGCTTGCTGATAATGTGCACACACCTCTTTATCTCCTTTGTGTTCCATCATCTCTGAAGGTATTTTTCCAATTCCATGTTTCATAACAGGAAGGAAGTGAACTGAAGAGCTATAATGATTTCCATCTAAACTACTCTCTTTTTGTCTGCACTACAAAAACTAACATCCCTTTGCCAACATTTGCTTAGGCATTTTTCAAATGAAAGGAAATTATGGGAGTGAGAATACAAAAAAGAAGCAAAATCTTCTTTTTACCATAAAGTGCGCATGGGAAATGAGTGAGTTTCCTACTGTTCAGAACATATATTTGAACAGTAGGGGACAATGAATGCCCTAAGGATTGTCTCCTGCCTGGTGATACAGTAGAGCAATCAGAAGACAGAAGGCTGTTTGCCTTTTGGAAGGAAAAAAATCAGCCCTTCTTGAAAGCCAGTGGCAATATTCTTTATTTTCATATCTCCTGTGATGTTTTCTGACCTCATTCAACTTTTAAAGCTATCTTTTCCTCTGTACTTTCTGGTCCTGTGGTTTTCCTTGGAATGTGTAAGATTCCCAAAGTCTTGCAATGGGGTTTGTCAGTTATATTACATTTGGAAAAAAAAAATTTTTTTTACAGATTTGCTTATTAACTACACACAGTATTTGCTAATAGGAACTTTTTGATGAACAAAGTGAAATCTAAACATCACAAGTTATTACTTACCTTTAAAAAAATCACTAATATAGTTTTTTTCTGTTCATCTTCTAGTTTCTAAATCATTAAGCAATGTTCTTATCAGATATTTTGTTTTGTTGGGTTTTTTTCCTACAGACACAGGAAGCTAAGAGCTTTTAGGACAATTTGTTCAACTGATTGATTGGCTGAAGGATAAATACCCTAGAGAAATAGTTTAAGGCAGTTGTGCTTTAAGAAAAAACTGAATCTTGCCAGACATGGCATTGCTGTAAGATTAGTGTAAGTCCACCCCTGAAGTTCCCAAAACTTCTATTAATTTAAGTGCTGCACTTTGTGGTTCTGACTGATGTCATTTTAAACAGACAACATATTAAAATTGGACTGATAGTCCTTTGATAATCAAGTAGTGGTAAACATTCCAGTTTTCAACATAAAGTTAGCACATTCTGTTCTGCAGAGAACCAGAAGGTAAATCTAATAGAAAAAGTGGATTCTTCATCCCAGAGCTCAGGTCTCTTAGCAGACTCTGCTAATGCTACCACTGAGTACTGTCCCTCCCACACAGTTGCTGAAGCCGTGAGTGAAATTTCATTTAAAGCAAAGGAAGATCAAAAGACCAGGCTGGTTTTCACCTTGTGCAAAGGTTAAATGTAACACTCTGAGCAAATTTCCCAGAGATATGTATATATATTCCTCTTTAAAAAATAAAAAAAATTAACCAGGTAAAGTAGACATAAAGTTCATAGGGGGAAAAAAGGGAAAAGAGAAACCAAAGAAATCAAAAGAATACCTCCAAATCTATGCAAATACAGAATTTTATTTTCTTTTACAGTTTTATTGTTTTGCTATGAAAACCAGTTATAATCTCATCTTTAAACAAGTTCTTTATGGTATTTTGTGCAATTAAGTAAATATTTTAAAAACATCTAATCTAATCTAATAAATCTAAAATCTAAAAAAAACCCCAAAAAAAGCCCAACCACCTTCAGTTCAACAATGAAACCAGCAAATAATCTGGGCATATTTTTTCTAAAAATAATGGTTGTTTAATTAGCTACTCTCACAAATATATTTATTTTTCTTTAATATACCTTAGATTCAGGAGGAAAAAATCAATAGTATAACCAAGATTGCCCAATTCTCAACTGTCACCTTGTCCAGAAATTAATTGAAGAAGATTTGGTAAAAGAAAAATAAAAAGACAAAAAGAGGACCAAAAGTTCTCACCCAAGCCTTAACAGTTTGGTAGGTCACAGCAGGTGAAGGCAGTTTCTGTAGTACATGGATGATAAATAATTGGCATAATGCCCAACCACCTCTGATTCACCAAATAAATGGTTCTTTGTAAGGGAAAGCTTAAAAAGCTGGGAAAAGCAAGTGGAAAGAAGGTGGAGTGAGATCTGAGTTTCTGCCCCTGTAACATGTAGGATCTGTTCCCATCACGCACTCTCATCAGGAAGGAATATTTAAAACTTTTTGCAGTCCTATGCATATTCATACTGTTATGCTGTACCTATTAATTCATGTATTCTACTCTAATTGTGGGTTCACTGCTACTTCAGGAAGATTTTCCAGGCATCAGCCCAGGTGTATTTTGCCTTAAATATTCTATCAAATTATTTGCTTGCAAACAATCTGTATACAAAAATAAATACAAGGGTTTAATTTTCAGTAGCAGAAAAGCAGGTGCATAAAAAACCCCATCCATCATGATGCAGATTTTACTGTTTGTATGGCCTGAAGCAGCCAGTTTGAACTTATATACATGTATCCTCTTTTAATTCTGATCATCCTTCAGTACAGAAATGGCTTATGCATCTATATCACATGAAAGTTAAATCCCTTACAAGCTATTTCAACATTTTTTATCTTTTTTCAATAATTTTAGTTTAAGCAAGGTTGAACAAAAGGAATTCATTTTCTCTGCCAGAATCAAGCACCTAATTAGGTGTAAATCTCAATGACTTAAAACCTAGTATCATGGCAAACACAGCTTATAGGTTTCATTTTTTTTTCAAAAGCAGAGAAAACAGGACTTGACATTTATTCTACATCTTGACATTTATTCGCCATCTACATAGCGAATTGCCCTGGAGCACCGTGGGCTTGGCAGCAGTAAAGGCCAGCAGCCTCCTGTGTTGCATCAGCACTTTTAAGTCCACAACTGGAAACAAATGTTCAGCTTTCATCCCCAAGTTGAGGAGAAGGGTCAAAAAATTGAGAAGGTCCAATGGAGGACCTTCCGATGGTTACAAAATGATTACAACCCTGGACAGCTGCACACATAAAGAAATAATCACAGAATTGAATTTATTCAACTTAGGAGGCTCAGGAGGAACTTAGTCTACTTAGTCTACCAACATCAAGAGTATATTTATGAAGAAGGAGAAGCTGCTGTCTTTACAAGACAGCCTGGCAACAAGACAAAGAGAACAAATTTACTTCATAAGAAATTCTCTTTGGAGATTAGAAAAATATTCCTCACTGTAAGAATAACTGAACATTGCCCAAAGAAGTGGTGGAAACTCCCATGCATGAAGTGTTGAATACATGGGTTAACAAGGACCTGGAAATCTTTGTCTAAAGATTTGCTTTCAATAGAAGGTTGGACCAGGTTCCCAGAGGTCCCTTCCAGCCTTTTAATTAATGACTTCTGAATTATTTGTTTTTAATTTTTCAGTATTCTTGCTCTATTTTTGAGGATCTTATCTTTTCCCTAAAATTACTCTTACTTTCTAAAATTTTAAAAAAACAAACCAAATGAAAACAAAAAAAAAAAACATTTAAAGGACGTAGAAAGGAAATGTGTACAGTGTATTGATACTCAGTCCCTCTTCTGGATGTGAAAAAGCATGAGAGGGATATGTGAAAGAAAAATTAGAACGTGCTCTTTATCTGACTCAACTGTTCATGTAATTTCCACAGGAGAAACATATAATGAGGCTTTGAATTTAAGCTACATTGCCTCTGGGTTCTCCCCTCCAGTTATCAGGCTGAAACTCGAGTCACATTACACTTATACAAGAGTGGGATTACATTCCCCTAATGGGATAGGATTAAGCCAAAGGAGGTGGAACAGCTTTCAAAGGAGCAACTTCAACACAGGGGGCCAAATTCTACTCTCAATTACACACATGTGACTGTGACAGTGATTTCAATGGGGATACTCAGGTGTAACCAGAGGTAGAATGCCTTTGTGACATGGAGCAGATGTGAAAAACCCAATTGTAGACTAACCACAAGCGTCTAACTTTCAAACAGTCACTGTATTGTGGTGGGCAAGCAATGGAGCTTTAAATAGGATCATGATCTACTGCACTCAAATGTAAAACTTCCTTCCATACTGAATTCATCTTCAGTCTCTTGCAACTACTATAAAGTACAGTAAAACTAGAGTAATGGATACTGAAAAATGAAGGTGAGATTCTGGAAGGTGAGATTCTCTTCTTAAAGACCCTACAATTTCTCTGCTTGTTGAAGCATTTGTCTTGCCTCCAACAATACATCACCTGTAGTGTTAGGCTGTGATCAGAGCTGCTTTATATTCCTCTTTTTTAATTCTTGCCATTTTAAAAGTCAATGTCTCTTTTTCTATCTTAGAGGATTTTTTCATTTATCTGTGCATTTCTGTTTCCATAGAAGTTAGTAAGTACAATAAAACAGTAATGAAGGTTCTGGGTTTGGAAGATGTATGTAAGTAAAAGAGATTTTAACATGACTTACAACATGGATCCCTCATTTGAAACACACTGGACGAACTTTGCAGTAAATTTCATCAGTGTCTATAGAAGAATTTAAATTCAACAACATTAATTCAGACCAGCAATTTGCAAGAGTGCTAATAAATTGTGTCATAAGTGGCTGAGGTACAGGCATATTGAAGGGAAGGGAGAAATATAAGTAGAAAAGCAAATTGCTGACTGGAACGTTGCTGTCCAACCTGTCTGTCTAGGATCAGCTCACCTGATGTGAAAGGCACTATCATGTGCAAAGACTCTCGCTGCATTGCTCTAGTTACGTAACCGTATGAGCAGTGCTGACAGAATGAACCGTGCCATGGGCAGTGCAGCTGCCTGTCACCCAGGAGGGAGAATCACAGAGCTTTGAGTGCTCCTACAGGAGTTTCCCAGCCACCAGAGAGAGAGCTCACTGAGACCTCACTCATGGGCATACTGGAAGCCACAGGAAAAAGAAAGGGGAAGTGCAAGGAGAGCTAATTTGGCAGTAAAGTAGGGATTTCTTCTATATCAAAAGTTCAAATCCAGGTAACCCATGTCAACTTGTGTTAAAGCTTTTGTTCACTACGGAAGTTATTCCCATTGCATGTTTTGTTTCCCTGAGAAACATTCCTATATTTCTTTAATCAGTTGATTTCACTACCACTTTTTGAGAGCTGACTGCCTCTACCTCCTCAGCCTGGTACTGAAAATCAGAAGGACATAAGAACAAAATCCAAAATTAGGAAGAGATACACATCTAAAAATTATTATGCTCAAACCCATATTTGGACCATATTCTTAAAAAACTAAAAGTCAGAAAAAGTTGCCTCTAGTAATGCTGTGGTTCTATAATTTTCATCGGTCTATAACTTTCATCAATAAGTTTTGTCTCTCACTATGCATTATCCAAACATTGCATATCTTATCAAAATCATCCAGGAGAGGAGTCAAGGCAAGTCAATTAAAACTGGAATGGTGGGATATGACAAGACCCCTAGGTTTATGCTGAAATATCTTGTCAGAGGAGCCAGGCCAGGACTTAGAAAGTGTCCAGTGCAGCCCAATTTACATCTTTGAATGTAGGATAAATCTTTTATCTGAAAAAACACCAAAAGACTACCTCTTCACTGTATATGGCAGAACATGAGAGGAACTATGCAGCTACTTCAGGAAAGCCAGAAAGACTAAGCTGTCTCCCTTTCAGGTTGTGACACAGGTGGTAAGACACTCCTGAATTTCACTAACATTTACTGAATCCATCTAAAACTGTTTCACTGGTATCATACAAAGAAAGCACCACATTCTTTCACCCACATCTCTGTAGCATATCATAGATTCAAATTCTGATTTCCATACTAAGTAACAACAGAAAATTATTACTGAATAATCAGTCTATTTTATAAGAGAAATAACACGAGTAGTTAAGCAGAACATAAGTCAATCATCTCTCCAGGGGAACTAGACACTACCTACACAAATAATGTACTTATTATCATACAGAGAAAAATAATTGAGAAAATTATTTTGAAAATAATGTTTGAATAGTACTCATCTTAACCCTGCTTCACATAGCTGTCACTAATATTTACTGTACCTGACTGCCCTTTACCATTTTGATTAATGCTAATAAAAAAATCTAGTGGTCTTTTATAACATTGTCAAAAAAAAAAACCACCAAAAAGCCCCCACAAAACAACAAAAGCCTGCACAGGGCAAGTGGGTGGATAAAAATTTTCAGCACTGACTTAGAGTCATAAATATTACTGATTAATAAAGTGTTGCTCCTGTGATATAATTACTCTTCCCACTGTTTTATTCATTTGGGCCTTGATTGTGAATGGATGGAGCTAGTGGTATTTTACCATAAGTAGGCACAAAGATGCACTTGGGTCTTTTTGAAAAATACTGAATAAACAAGTCTCAATGACATTTAAAATGTGTAAGAGTCACAAATACCTTCACAGATTTAAATCAAAAAACAGCATAGACATTATATTTGTCTTTGAAACCAATTTAAATCATGCCTTGTCATGGTATTCTCTCTGTATTTTCTAAGAAATGCATAATTTCTTTCAAAGAATGATTCAAGAATAATTTTCTTCTCAGGAGAGGACAGGAAAAATCATAAACTCCAGGTTCAGGAAAGATTTTGATAATGAGAGGACATGAAAAGTAAAATGTTGAGCAATAAAGAAGAAATAAAAGAATCTATGGATATTTCTACCATCTGTTTGTTCTGTACCTTTGAGCAGATGCTGGAGCAGCCTCATTCTTCAGTGTGTTCTTAGATGGGTCCTGTTAGTGACTGCAGGTAGAAAGCCTGTGATAACTAGTCAAGTTATGTCAGTGGCACATTTGTTCTGTGATCATATTGGCTTAGAAGTTTTAATAAAACAGAAGAAGAGAAGAAAGCAATTAAATTGGAGAAGTTATTTTGTGATATAAATTTAATAATAGTTAAAATACAGTATCTAAACTGTTAGTTTTTAATATTTTGTGCTTCTTCACATAACTATGAAATAATTCCAGATGTGTCAAAGCCCAAAATACAAGAAGGAATGGCTGGTTTTTGAGACAAGAAGGAATAGCTTTAAAAAACCATATTGAGACTTAACATGACTTGGGACTAGAGGAAATTGTCTGCTATACAGACATTTTATTAGGTAAAATGTACTTTAAGAGTGCTGACTATACCATAATCACTTTTCTCTACTGCTTTAGTGTTACTACAAAAGAAATGCTTCTTTTAGAAAGCTAGCCAGTGATTGCAAAGCCATGGAGAGAATAATGCAAGTACTGAAGCAGGGTACATAGACAAATTTTGGTCAAAAGATGGAGTAGAAAGGAGAGAACTAAGGAATTCTGTCCCTCCTTCTAAGTCAGTTGTCCTCTCATTTTCACAGCATCAGGGCAGGTGTGTTAATAGTGCACTTCTGCCAACTTTCCTTATATATGGAGACCGCATCCACTTCTACCAGGAGCACACCAGGATGAGGAGAAAATGCCAATATCCTGGATATTAAAAAGTGATTTATTCAAAAGGCTGAGTTCAGTAGGAAAAATGAAAACTCACATCAATATCACTGTACGGTTCTTAGTATATCTGTAAAGAGTCTGTGTGGTTTATAATGATAGTGGCCTCATGTAAATATTTTACTAGTTGAGTTCTAAATGTCATAATTATATAGATTTTTTTTTTCTGTTTTCTGCAGTAGGAATAGGTGTGGAAATGCAGTTTTCCTTTGAAATTGTCACTTGCCCTAATATTTTATTGCTGAAGTACATGAGAAAATGTTTTTGTAGTTATCACAGAGAAATTCCAGGCTGGAGGTAGTATACCATAATGGTCAAGAGATCAGATCCCACATCTTGGGTTTCACTTTTGTAGGAATTATTATATTTAATCCAATCATTTATCATTTACTTGTCTTGGAGCAATAGAGGATTTTCTTTTTTTTTTTTTTTAATTTTTTTTGTGACAAAACCTTTCTATTTTAAGAATCCTATCAAGTTATGCCAATTCAGTTCATGCCTAAGTTAATATATTTGGACAAAATCCTGAATGATAAGAAGGAGGCGTTGCCCTTATCAAGGTTTTTGAAATACGGTTTCCTTAGGAATGACCTTCACTGAGGGTACATTCTGTGCATACAAAGAGCAGAGTCATTAATAAATTATATACAATGTAGGACTTGAAAAATACATACAAGGTAGACAAGGCTTTGTAGTTTGAAAGAGCTGCATGAAACTGTTAATATATGATGTGACATGAAATAAAAGCAACTGACTATACTATAAGTGTTTCTAGACAATCCAGTACCATCTGAATGGAAATAAAAATCAAAGTGGAAAGTTAGCATAATAATGTTACCTACAGCTTTTATCAAACATTAGAAATAAAGGTAGCTGAAATAGTTGTTCAGAGTTAGCAGAAGGAGAGGTTATAGCAAATTTTGAATGCCAAGTTCTTTTTAACATGGAAAATTCAAACTACAACTTCAAGGACAGTAGGTGAGAATGGTACTTCATTCAGGTGATATAAATATAGATAAATCCATTCTAAAATATTCAAATAATTATTAAGATAGTTGTTTCAAATGCTGCAACATTACAATCAGTTGAAAAGATTTAGATATTTTAATACACAAACATATTAAATTTCATTTCAAACAGAATGTTTAATCTCTGTATAATATACTCACTTGTATAGTTTATTGGGAACAAACACACTGGTGTTGTATGGGCTGAAAAAAGGAGATCTCAGTCTTCCAAGAAGGAGAACTTCGAGGAGGTGTCAAGAACCATCACCACTAGTGAAAGAAAAGCAGGGCATGTCAAGTACCTTGACATCTGAACAAATGAGTCAAAACTTTATTTTAATAAGGAGGACAAAGGCTAGAAATTGCAAGGACTCAATCATCCCGAGAGTGAAGTCAGTAGAATGAAATTCTGTGCCATTCGATGAAACAAGACTGAGTCCTGATCAAAAACTACAGCATCACATCTTGTCTGACAAGACACTTTTATCCTGTCTCTAGCAAAAAGAGACAAGAGAAAAGATGCATACAGACTGACCCATGCCTGATAAAGCTTTCTAGAGGCCAACACTGATTTTATTCCTTAGGCAATCTATTTTTCCCCTCAGTACTCATTAAATCTTGTGACAGTGAGCACTGCAGAGTTAATAATTATATGTTGCCTGAAAAAATGTTATTTATTATTTGCTTTTATATCTGCTGCCTGATAAACTGGAGTAGCTCAATTGATAAATAGATGTTTTATTCTTTGTCTTTGACTTATCCAATATCGTGGCCAGCCAAATCTGGCAGATTAAGAAATAGTTAGAGGGGTGGTGCTGTTGTCAGGGTTTTGATTACTTAGATCATGGGACCTTTTCTGGGCAGCCTGGTCTGCTGGGGGCTTATGGTATTGTCTTTTGTCCACATGACAAAGAAAGGTAAAAGCATCTTTTGTCAGAGAATTTCCATGCTGATGAAGGGGGCTTTAAACGACATTTGTTGTGGGAGGGGGACACCTATCCATCCCAATCCAACCAGTCAGATGCCATGACCTGTAATGGATGTCAGCAGAGGTTCAAAGATATTTCTGCTGCTTCAGACAGTGATTCAGCACAATAGAGATAGCTCAGATGCCTCTACACAAACATTCATACTGTAGGGAACAAGAATTAGAGACTTGCACAATGTCTGTGTGGATATGATACCACTGGCATCATAGAGACACGGTGGGATGGCTCCTATGAGTATTGTTAAAGAAGGCTGTAGGCTTTTTAGGAAAGCTTTTTGCAGGCTAGGGGGAAAATAAGGGGGCATAACCCTCTATGTCAATGGCTGGAGGGGTATGGAACTCTGCCTGCAGTGGAAGAGGAGTCAGCCAGAAGCTTGTAGGTCAATATTAAAGGGAGCCTGGGGACAGAGGATGTCGTAGTGGGAGTTCTGCTATAGGCCACCCAGTCAGGAGGGTGGTATGGATGCCTCTATAGGCAAAATAGAAGCCTCTATAGGCAGATAGAAGCAGTCTCATACTCCCAAACCTCTGATCCCCCTGGGGGTCTTCAACAACCCCAATATCTGTTGGAGGGAAAACCCAGAAGTGCTTGAGCCATCTAGGAGGTTCCTGGAGTATGTTGATGACAGCTTCCCCATAGGAGTGATAGAGAAGCCAGCAAGGAGAGGTGTCATTCTGGATCTTGTGCTCAGAAGCAGGGAGGAGCTGGTGGGGAAGGTGAGGTTCCAGTAGAGCCTCATGGCTGCAATGATTGCCATCAAGATCCTCAGGGCAGTGAAGAGATCATGCAGCAAGCTGACTGCTTTAATACACAAAAATATTAAATTTCATTTCAAACAGAGTGCTTAATCCCTGCTAACACTTGTATAGTTTGTTGGGAACAAACTGGTGCTGTATGAGCTGAAAAAAGAGAGATCTTAGTCTTCCAAGAAGGAGAACTTCGAGGAGGTGTCAAGAACCATCCCCTTTAAGGACATAATTGGTAGAATTCCGGGAGACACAGCCCTGAAGAGCCAAGGGGTCCAAGAATGTTGTCTAATCTTTAAGGACCTCCTCCAAGTTCAGGAACAGTGTATCCTGACAAGGAGGAAATCAGGCAATATCAGGAGGCCCACATGTATGGATAAGGAGCTGTTGAGCAAACTCAGAAAAAAAAAAAGGGGAACTTTCAGAAACACAATAGATGGTCTAGGAGGAATAAAGGGAAAGTGTATGGGAAGTTAGGGATAAGGTTAGGAAAGCTGAGGTCCAAATAGAATTTAATCTGGCCAGGTATGACCACAGAAAGAGTTTCTTACGTATCTTGCAAGCAAAAGAATAGGGATAATGTGGGCCCGCACTGGAAAGAAATGAGAGACAGGACTACTCTGCAGAAAACTGAGGTTCTCAGTGTCTTCCATGCCTCAGTATTCAATGGCAAGTGCTTCAGCCACTTTACACAACTTGAGAAGAGCAAGAGCAGGCCGTGGAAGGAAGATCCTTCAGGTGCTATAAAAGAGGATCAGGTTCAAGACCGTCTAAGGAGACTGAATGTGCCCAAGTCAAATGAGATTCATCCACGAGTCTTGAGAAAACCAGCAGATGACATTGCCCAGACACTCTCTACCATTTTTGAAAAATTGTAGCAGTCAGGTGAAGTTTCCAGTAACTGGAAAAGAGGAAATATAAACTCGGTTTTTAGAAAGGAGAAAATGGAAGACCTAGGGTACTACAGACGAGTCAGTCTCACCTCTGTGCCAGGAAACATGGAGAGATTCTCTTGGAAACTATGCTAAGACATATGGGGGAAAAAGAGATGATTTGGAGCAGCCAACGTACATTTACTAAGGCTAAACCACGACTGACAGATTTGGTGATCTTCTATGATGGGGCTACAGCTTTACTGGACAGAAACAGAGCAACTCACACCATCTACTTGGATCAGCACAAATCATTCAACACCGTCCCGCATGCCATCCTCGTCTTTATAGTGGAGGGACATGGATTTGATGGACGGGCCACTCTGGATGAAGAACTGGATGACCACAGTCAGAGTGTTGAGGTCAGCAGCTCATTGTCCACATGGAGACCAGTGACAAGTGGTGTCCCTCAGGGGTCGGTGCTGGGGCTGATGCTGTTCCACACTTTTGTCAGTGACATGGACAGTGGGATCGAGGGCACCCTCAGCAGTTTGCTGATGGCACTGGCCTGGGGGGGCAGTCGGCACAGGGGAGGGAAGGGATGGCATCCCCAGGGACCTGGGCTGGCTTGAGAGGTGGGACCATGCCAAACTCAGGGAGCTCAGCAAGGCCAAGTGCAAGGTCCTACACCTGCACTGGGGCAATCCCAGACACACCCATGGGCTGGGCAGAGAAGTGATTGAGAGCAGCCCTGTGGGGAAGGACTTGGGGGTGGTGGCTGATGAAAAACTCACCATGAGCCCACAGTGAGTGCTCAGAGCCCAGATAATAGCCCAAGGGAATCCTGGACTGCATCCAAAGCAGCACTGGCCAGCAGATTGAGGAAGGGGATTTTGCTCTGTTCTGCTCTGGTGAAACCCCTCCTGGAGCACTGTGTCCAGGTCTGGGGTTGCCAGCATAAGACATGCAATGGCTGGAGCAAATCCAGAGGGCCAAGAGAGGAGGGCCAGAGTCATTGATAATGGCAATAGCACATCTCCCCTATGAAAAAAGGCTGAGAAAGTTGGGGCTGTTCAGCCTGGAGAAGGAGAGAAGACCTCAAGAGCAACCTTCCAGTATCTGAAGAAGATAGAGAGAGACTCTTTGTCAGAAACTGGTAATAGTAGTAGTAGAGCAAGGAAAATATAGTAATAATACTAATAATCCACATAAAATTGTGGATGCCTCATCCCTCACAATATTAAAGGCCAGGTTGGATGGGGAATTGAGTGGGAAGTGCCCCTGTCCCTTGCAGGAGGGTTGGAACCAGACCATGTCTAAGGTCCCTTCCAAACAGAAGCATTCTATGATTCTAGGATTATTTGGGCCAGTTATTTTACGGTGGAAGAGCTTTCTCTTTCTTCTGTAAGAATATTTTAGGATCTATTGTCTTTACTGAGGTAAATTTAGTTTCCCTCTAAAAGTGCGTTGGGTATTTACAACAGACCTTTCATAATTTACTATTTATTTTACACACAGTACTGTAGTACAGTATTACTTTCCTTTAAAGAAGAAGGACTATTAGGTAAAATGTGGGTTTCTACTAAATCTTCAGCCTACAGCAACATAGGCACAGAATATGTGTATCTGCTGAGAATGCAAATGTACTCTACTTTTACTTGTATTTCCAAAAAGAAAAAAAAATGCTGTTTTCAATTTTGCAAGGGATTTAGTTCAGCAAGGGCTTGTGCTCAGTTATCTCCTCCACAGAAACATCCAGCAGGTCCTGTTTCCAGTGAGGCATTGTGTAAGATCGTGTTTATAACTCGTCAGCTGTGGTGGCTGGTAAGTCCTCTGTTTCTCTTGTTCAGAGCAATTGCTTATGTCAGGCCTCCGTGCCCACAGAGATGGCAGCAGTTTGCTGGGGATGCATGAAGTGTAACTGGCCATGTCAGTGTGAGGCTGCTGTCTTTCACTGACTTTCTTACTGTTTCCTTACCTGTGTAGGGACTCACTGGACACAAGGTGTATTCTGCTGCTGCTGCTGCTGCTGCTATTGCTGCTGTATGGAACTTAAGTATGATTTCTGCCTGCACAGACAGAGGCAGACAAATGCTGCTTTTGAGGAAAATAGCACTCTGGCTTACTTAATGAAATTAAAATATCCATAGATATTTGTTTGACATTTTACATTCTTACAAAAATGACAGCATCAATTAGCTATGGGATACTTCAGGGTCAAATTCTGGTTTATACCCATCAAATTGTGTTCATACCAGTGAAATTAAGCAGTATGAAAGTGAAAGTAGTAAGTCACCATCTGTCTCTATATCCTGAGACATAAAATCTAGAATTTATTTGATTGTGTAGTTATATTTAAAATACATAATGTTAGTCGGCACATTTGAGTAAACTTGCAGTCTAGCATATCATGACAAAGAATTAATAGTGTCATAACACTGGCATATGATAGAAACACTCTAAGTATTTTTTACAAAGCAAACATTGTCTTTACATGAGAACATACAAGCTAGCTGAAAGAAGAAACAGAGATTTATTTAATATTAAAAAGCAGGAAAAGCACACTAAAGTCTACAACAGCCTTGCAGCTTGGGTGGGTTTCACTCGATCCTTAGAAAAGTATACAAAGCCTCATGCTCTCATCTTCTGCTGTATAATGCTATACCAAGCAGAATCTTCAAACCTCAGACAGACAGCCTTCCTGTGGGAAAATCCCTAACTTTTCTTTATAATCATGAATCTTGCTAGGGGCAAGCAGAAAGAATGTTTTAGTGATTAAGCATAGGATAGGTTCTTTCAAAATGTCTTTGAGGAGGGTTATCTGAGTCATTAGATATGTAGTATTTTCAAACATCTTGGATCAGCTCTTCAAACTATGTCCCAGCTTCTTTGTGGTGTGGGTGTGGTAGAAAAGAAAGAAGCTGCCCTTGCAGGTCTCTGTCGCACCTCCATGAGCTTGTGCTGTGTTGTGAATCTGAACACAGCAGTGTACCTAATCAAGGGAAAATGTGAGAAGGAAAACTTCTGGGATTTCCTCACTTGCATTTAAACTCTGGTTTAGATGGTATTGAAGTATTTTGTACCATTTCTATTGTAAGCTGATGAAAATACAATCAGAATGAACTCCTAATCATTACAGCCTTATCATTACATCCTCCTAATCATTACATCATTATTCTGGGAGAAGAAACCATGACATGCCCCGTCTGCTCTGCTCACCCTTCTCCTTAGCTTCACTGTTTTATTTTTAGTGAATAATAATGAAAATAATGAATATCTTTCCACATGCTGTTAAATATTTATATTGACCATACCACCCTACCACTACTTTCCATAACATTGTAGCTGATCATTTTAAACAGTTCGAACAACAGTTTCCACTAAAAAGCCGGGTGAGATTCTTTTGCACTCTCTGATGCAGACTTCCATTGCCAAGAGATTTCTCCTAATATTCATAGTGTCAGTTGCATTACAAATTGCAATTATTATCCAAATTATACTTACAATGTGCTTTTGGACAAATCTACCTGTCTAAAGCTGCTGGTATTTGACTGACTGTAGAACTGAATAAAGCGAGGATTACCAAAATTAATTTGAAGAGGTTACAGTGCTTGGAGCTCTGTGGAAGGTCCCCTTGCACAGGAACTGTTCAATTTTTCATACACTGTACTGAACAGTTGCATAGCAAATACAAAAGCTTGGAAATTTCTCAGTAAATAGTGACAAGGAACTTCTGACAAGCTTGGGAAGAGACCATATCTACTAGTACTCGAGAAAGAAACACAAGAGTTACAAACTGAAGAGAAAATCTATAAAAACAGCTATTACAGACACAAAGAGAGTATTTTTGAAGATTAAATATTCTAACTCTAACCTTTAATTGGAAAGTAACTTCACAAAGATGGGCACAAAACCTTACCCATGTCTCTAAAATAAAAACCTCTTCTTCTATAATCTCCTCTTCCTCTCTCCAAGAAGACTGTGTACTTGAGACTCAGGTACTCCAGGCTAGTGTATTCTGGCTACTTTGGCAACAGGCAATACCAGAAAATACCAGAAAACTCAGAAGCAGAGACTTGGAAAAACTTGCTGTCAGGCGCTTCTTTTCCATGTTCATATTGTGTCTGCTCCAACTTATAACCAGCTACTGCAGGTTTCAGATCTAGACAGGTTGTGAAGGTAGATGCCCATGTTGTCATGTACACAAATCAAAATTATGGTTTAAAGCTCCAGTTGGAGACCAACTAGTGGCTAGCAGAGCTCTGTGAACACTGGTCTTGTGTTCCTAGCTAGGTATAATGCTTAGTGAACAGAGAAGCACTCTGAGTTGAAGCTCAGTGACAAATTTGCTGTAACAGATCATTGCAAGGACACGTTCCAGGGCATGAATTGCAAGAGCATCTTCATCCATTGATAACAAATATCTTAGAAGTAAATGAAGGGGAAGTGTTCTGAAGAACCTGCCTTTCATCTGCTGAGATGGGATCATCTAGCTGCAGTCAAAATAACAGTAATGCTTCCGGTTCAGCAGCCAACAAAGTCTCCAGTGAGCAGGGCAGGTACAAGCTCTGTTCTACCTGCTGGAAGTGTCCTCCAAGTTGCAGCAGCTCCTGCAGCCTGATTCAGACCAAGCTGTGGACAGAGAGCTTGCAGTCATTTCTCAGTCTCACCCACACACTGGGCAAGGCACTTGACAGCAATGACTAAGTTAAACAAGGCAGAAATTCACAGTCTCCCCTTTCCATTGCAGAAGCCCCACAAAACAGTCTGATGCTGCTGGAAGCTATGCAAATCTTTCCTCGCATGGAGACTTTGGACCCCTTCTGACACTGCGAACACCCTCCACAGTGGCAGCCACTCAAAGAGGGGCTGAGGTGTTTAAGCAGTTAGGGCCCAAAATGAGACCTCAAAACTTTGTCTGGCTGATGTCCATGCCCAGAGACAAATGACCTCTGCAGAAGACCCAGATTTCTATGCTGGAGTTCCTTAAACACCCTCCTTAAACACCCAGAGCTCTGCCTGCAGAGATGCCTACTCTGTTTCTGACAAGTCATGCTTAAGATAAAATATGCTTAAGGCAAAAGCCATTATCGAAATTCTAGAAAAAGAAAATCATTACATTTGAAAAAGATCTCCAAGATCATTGTGTCCAGCCAAAGGGACTCAAAGATGATTTCCATGACAGAAGTTTCAAGCTTCAAGCTCTTGATTCCTCTCTCTCCAGCCTCACCTCCACTGTTAAATAACCCCAGTGAGAGAGATGGAACCACCCACCAGATACACAGCAACTTCATGCATACACAGGACTGCCTTGGATGGTGGAGGGATGCACGGCTTTATCAGGCATGGAAGGAGTTTGAAACCAGGTAAATAAAAGCTGAAACCTCTGATCTCTAGGCATGTTCTGAAGCCAAAAATAATACCTTGCAAATCTCAAATTTAAAAAAAACATAAAGTGTGTGCACTTAAGAGAGGGCTTTGGCTGCAAACCCTGAGAAGCAAGGGATGACTCCCAGTAGCACTGAGGCCCATGCCCTTTACTAGCAGAACCTATACAAAGAGGGTGCCATGTGCTGAGTCCTAGAGTCCTAGCTTTATGGACAGAGGCCTGTATTCTGTCATGAAGCACATACATGGATCCCATGCTGACTGAGGAGGTGGAGAAGGCCTAGGCAGAGTGTTGCTAATCAAGCCACAATATCCTGTGCATGAATGAGTCTGCAGCACTGGAGGAGGAGCACCTGTGCTAGACAAAGGACCAAGGAGTGTGGGAACCCAGGGTGAGGAGCAGACCAGAGATGGGCTCTTGCACATCTGGAGAGTTCCAGGTGACAGCCCAAGCAGCGCAGCGGGAAGAAGAGCAGAAATGCCTTGAGGCAAGGGCAGGCAGCCACACGCCTGAGGGCAGACAAGTTTCGGCTCCCTGACTCAGACTCCCAGCAGCCACTCTGGAGGGGCTTTCAAGACGAGGGAGAAAGCATTGACAGAAACACTAGGCCAGGCCTCCCTACCAATGCTCTATTGTAACAAAGGCATGATGGAGTTTATCAGTACACCTGATCTCTGTTCATCGGTTCTCATTGCGGTCAGTGCCTCTTCCCACACAGATGTGAATTTAAGTCATCTCTACCCTTTGGGAAATATCCTGCCACAACTTTTGTCAGCATCCCTCCAATGGAGAGAGTACCTGTGTGACCATCCTCACCAAAACCAACTCACACTATGCTGAAGTGGAGGGAAACATCCTTTCCCAGAGTTCTGCTGGCTCTTGACACCAGTGAAACCCTTCACAAGCCCATGCACGTCAAGACTGTGCCATGAAATAAGGGCTCCTGTACCCGAGAGCATTGTCAGAGTATCACAGACTCTGTAGAACAACACTGGCAGATATAAACCACTTCCAACTTCCCTTCTTCTTTTCCATGTTTTTCTTAAAATTGTATTTACTGATCTACTACACCTGGCAGTTTCACTGACCTAACTGGAATCACTAATTATTTATTCCTTTCAGACTCCACAGTCATAACAATTCATATATCCTCTGGCTCTATTCACTTTTATTGCCAATATTAAAAAAACATATAAAACAATGATTGACTAAAGGGAAACTCAGATTAGCACCATCTCAATAACAGAAATTATTAAGAACTAGATCAGGTAATTCACCAAACCTAATTCATCATTAACTGGTTAAATGCTTTATTCTCTGCTTGATCAACAGCTGCTTTAATTACAGCCTTTTGTACAGCACTGTATTAAAATGCGTATCAAAACTAAAAATATCTCCTGAAATATAAGGTATAGAGTTCTACTCTATCTGTATCTTACTAAATATTTAAATGCAAACAAAACCTTAGTGAATGAACATATTGCTTTAATGACTATAATAGGCAGACAGGCATTTATTTGATCTTGCAGAACAAGACTTCCAGTTTTCAGGGGGTTTTCCATCTACACTTAGTCCTTGCAATATAAAATTTGCACTGATAATTGCAATGCTGCTACCTGTCATGTTCTTTCATTCTTAATTCCCACTTCTTCTATGAGGCACTTAGTGAATGAAGAGACCAAATTCTCCTGTGAAGGTTGGCAACAATTTCACCATAGAAACAGAAGTGCAGAGTTAAAAAAATTATTTTATTGTAATTTAGCATTTATAAGACACAAGACTTTCAGTCTGTATTAGTCAGTTGTTACTGCAGAGTTGTATTAGCATCACTGTGTTGTTTTATTTACTTTTATGGGCTACAAAGGTTACAGAACTTTTCTAAGGACATGTGAGGATCAGAGTCCATTGTATTAGGCACTACATATCTGTGGGAGAGCCATAAGCATCCTCAAATAAATACCTGCGTACATGACACAATGATTTCACAAAGAAAGGTTTTTCTATAGGCAAAATGTTCATGATGAAAAAACTATCAAATGGGTGAAGAATAATTTTGATTTGATAGTTTGATATTATATAATCTTCTGGGCTTGTGGTTTGGTTTTTTATTGTTTGTTGGTTTGGGTTTTTTTCTCTTTTTCCTTTTTCTGTTTTATTTGTTTGTTTCAGTTTGGTTTTGATTTTGGTTTCTGTGGGTTGTTTTTTTTTGAGGGGGGAAGCGGGGTAGGTTGTTATTTGTCTAATGTAGTAAGTTTTGGAGAACCAATACACTGTGAGACCAAGACCCCAACTGTTGACATTTCACTTCCAGGACTAATTTAATGACCTGCTTTGAAGTACCTCATAATAGTATTGGTACCACAAAGAAATATGATACATAGCAGTCCTTACAAAAATCTAAATGTTCTTCCCTTTGCTACTATATAATTGGCAGGGATTGCTGACTTTGAAATGGGATGGGCTTAACAGAATTGAGGACATATGACTCTCTAGAAGTCCATTGGGGCTTTACTCAGGAAAAAATCAAGATCGGAGCATAAAACAGCTGTGGTTATTGGAATGACAGGCAAAGATGCCTTGAAAATTCATTAGAAGAAGGACAGTGAACAGAGATTTCAAAATATATTGTTCCTATCTGAACAGTTGGAGTTAGTTTACACTGTCTAGTAAACCAGTAAGATCTGGACTCAATGCTTGACTAAAACACATTTATTTAACTTAATACAACAGCTTGAGCTTCCTGGTCACAAAGTGCTCAATCCTGATCCTCCTGACTCAATTGTAAGAACTATCCAGAGATTTCAGAGAGAAATTGTGGGGCGGCCATGCCCAGGGGGACAAGATTTGGTTAATGTTGAAGTAAAAGACGTGGCTTTGAGTCCTGGGAAGAGTGGACCCCATCCCTCTGCCTTGGGGTAGGCATTTTTTAGGCCCTGGAAAGGTAAAACTCCACCTTTCCTCTATAAATCCCACCACCCTGCCCCTGTTTGAAGTTCTCTGCCTCTGCATTTAGCTGAGTTTGTTCCTGTATTGGTGAGACACCAATAAATGGATTTTTGAGCTTAAACAAGAAGAGACCCGTCTTGTTCTGTCTCATGCCGGTCACCTCCCTGCACTTGATCCTACAGCCATGGAACCCCACAAGAAATGGCCCAGCCCTAAATAAGGTCACTTGATTAACTGAAAATGCTCTACCCTTTCAAGTGCCCATTTTGTCAAAAGGAAACCCTGCATCTTTAGAACACCTCAGATCCCACTGACGGTGCTGTGTGTGAAGTTTGGGATCATTCTGCAGCAACAAACTGGGCAGCTGCCGAGTTCAGAATGAGCCTGAACTTGAGTCATACCAGTAAGGTCAATCCTGCAAAACCTTCCTTACTTCATATCACAAAGGTGAAATACATGTCAATTAGGCCTTCAGACCTGGCATGGGACTAATTCCATTCAGTTTTGCAAAGACTTCTCTCCCTTAAAATATAATATAGGTAATTTGCATGTAGTCTTCTACTCCAAGACTTGCACATACCCAATTTCCCTTAGGCAGCAAGAAGGGAGACAGGGAGTGGTTGCTTTATTTTGCCACATTCTTTACATTGAGATGAGTTTTTAACTCCTGTTTCTGACTCCCACACCAAGCAAGATGCTTTTACTGACATACCAATATCTTAATAGGATCTTTCATCTTATAATAGAAAATCGTATCATTTAAAGTAAAATATGGAAAAATAAATAACTTTTTCCTGAAAAATCACAACAGTAATTTTATATGATTTTTAAACACTGACTCTATGCAATTTCTATACAGGTTTTATACACTGATTTTTTACTCACATGTCTGGGAGTAGTTTGTCACTAGCTTCAATGAGAGTTGGACTTGAGCCTCCAGAGCTGTGCATTCCTTCCTCACAACAGGTTAGCAGCAAGTCTTTCACTACCTTCACAGAAGGCCCTGTGTAAACTGGAAAGTTTGTTTCTGCAATTTCTAATTCACTAGAGTTCTCTAATATTAATTACTTCGGATTGCTTACAGAAAGATCTTCAGTGTCTGAGACATCAGTTTGTGTCTTCAAGTCGGGGGAAAAATGTTTGGCCTCCAAATTTTAGGGTATTTTTAAGTGTCATCTGTATTGTAAGATCTTCTACATATCATAATATCTTTGTAAAAAAAGTTAATTTATGGGCTGTAGGAAAAACCTTCATAAACTTTTCAAGTTAATTCCCACCATATTTTACTTTATCATGCACAGTGACACGTCAGTATTATCTCTATATACCTGCTAAGTTTAACACTTTTCAAACAACACCTTGTATTTGTGACAGTTAAAAATAAACACAAAATTTTACCCATGAGAAAAAAAAGACGAGTACCAGGATCATGGTTAAGATTCCTTTTCTAGGAAATGTGGCTCTCTTGATCCTGAATTCCCTGAGTTATTGGGAGTTTGAAATGGTTTAAATGTGTTTGATGGAAAATTATTCCAAAAGCCTTGGAATATAATTTGTTCTAAACACGAGGAAATTTGCAACTACTAAATCTAGAAAGCAGCACTTATTCACAAGCCTCCTAAACTGCACAGAGAGAATCCTACCCACTGGTAAACTTCCTAATTCCACATTAGCAGACTCAATTACAATATCCACTGCAAATAGCATATCAGTCAGTGTATCATAGTTACAGCAATCAGCTCCCAAAATGGAATATCATGGCCTGGAACCCAACCACACTGAGAAACAGCACAGAGTTTGAAGAGGAATTACACAGCACATGGGCTTGCATTTCAGCAGAAAAACAACAAAGGCAGTGGATGGGCTCATGCATTGTTCAGGAATCTGAAAACCCACTATCCAGCCACTCAGGGTTCCAGGACAATTTGAAATCTCAAAAAATCCCAAATGACTAAATGGAACAAGTGACCTCCAAGTAAAAATGCGTCTTTTTCTTCACTTTCAAATGGCGATACTTTTGGGTTAAATGCTTTTACTGATCCTAACCACCTCAAACAAGCTTTACAGTTTCCAATATTCACAAATCCAGCATGAAGGACTGATATAGAAGGCAGTGTCCTAGTCCCAAAGAAAATCTTTTATCTAAACTGACTTCCTCTCATTTAATTTATTTGCTTTGATCATTACTTAAGGTTCGTGAACAAGAGTGACTTTAGAAATTTTTACCCATTCTCTGCAAAACTTCAGCTGGGGAAAAAAAAAAAAATCCATAAAATTTGCAGTGACACACACACACACACAAAGTGGTGGAGGTCGAGAAAGCAGCAGTTCTGGTCCCAGCGGGCCTTGAGTGTCCACTGCCACTTCCTGCTGCAGAGGTGTCCCCTGGGTGCCCGGAGGCGAGCGGGGCACTGCAGTGGCAAGCAGCTGGGCGTGGGTTTGGCTGGGCAGCCGTCCGGTCATCCCTGCCCGGCGGCCGGGGCTGGGGGGGCCGGGCCGCGGCAGCGGCGGCTCGGGAACAACAAAGTGGGCTGTAAAGCCTCCAGGTGGTGGGTGTATTTGTTGTCCTGTCTGGGAGGTGCGGTGGCTCCCCGGGCCCGGCAGATCCTAGTGCTGCTGTGGACATTAAGAAAAGTCTCTTTTGGCTGATTCCAAAACCAGATAAGGAGCCGCCGAGTCACCAGCTATGTCTAGACACCGGACCTCACAAGTCAAACGGCTTGTTTGGATTAGCCTTGGAGATCTACCGACCTGAACAGCCCTCCTAAAGAAAAGCCACAGTAACACCCTATTTTCCTCTTCCCATTGCCACACGAGGTCTGCCCGGAGATAGAAGCCGAGTTCTGCTTTGGTCCGTGTCACTAATTTCTGGAAAATGTTGCCTTCTCTCTTTCCCACAAACACACCTTACCCCTGTTTTGTCTTTCAGAAGAAAATAAAACAAAGAAGAAAAGACACTCCAGCAAAAATTCCTGTTTTGCAGCCTTCCTCCTTCCTTCCCTCCTTCCTTCCTCACGCCACACACCTTAGAAAAGACCAGAAGCTGCAGGTGGCTCATCCAGCGGCAGCCGCGGCTGAGCGCGGCCGGGCTGCCCGCTGGAATTGCTGCCCCGGTGCTGCCGATCCCGGGAGTACCGGCCTGGCGCGGGGTGCTCGGCGCGGATCTGCCGCGGCGAGACTGCGAGCCCTCCTTGTCTCCTTCGTCCTCCCTCCGTGGCCCGTAGCAAGCGCTTTGTTTGGTGGCCCTTAACCGCAGCAAGGAAATTTAAGGAAATTCACGCGACACTCCAGCGTGATGTAATAAAAAGCAGCATCTCTCGGCTGGGATGCTGCGCAGAGCAGCATCCAGAGCGTGCCCCGAGCTCTGGTGCCGGTAGGAGGCTCGGTTAAAAGTACCTATTGATTTTATACGCTTTGCCCCTAGCTAATGAGGGCAGATACCGTGTAATATGGAAAGATCGGGTATACAGGCGAGTTTTCTCCGCTCCCCACCACCACCCCCACCATCCCGGAGTCTGCTTCCTTGGGAGCTGCCTTCTCCTCCTGCACTTCACAAGCCCTGGGAGGTGAGGAGTGATCCTCCAGAAGGGCCGGCACACTGGGAGCTGTTAAGTTTATGTTTGTGGCGCCTGAGCTCAAACAGTCATTCAGTGGCTTGCTCTGTTATCAAGAAAACAACAATCAGGAACAATCAGTAAACAGGATCTCTTTCCAGCCCCTTTATTAACTACTTAGAGCTCCGCTAAAGCACGAAAAACGCCCAGCAGCGGCATCTCTCACCGTAAAACGCTTTCGGCGTTTCGGGCGTGTAGAGGGCCAGGGAGGATCAGTGCCCGTGAAACCCACTCGGGCACCACGGACCCTTAGCCCCCCCCGGGGAGTCCTGGGAGTTGCGCTGGGGCTGGGGATGCTGCTGCCCGACGGCTGGCACCGCCTGAGGGTCCCATATTCCTTCCTTGACATCCGTTCTTAGGTAACCCAACGTGAATTTGTTAATGTATGCATACAGATGTATAGAAATGCAAACACTTACAGTTGAGGTGTTTAACTGATCTCAGTTCTGGAATTCACGTACCAGGCTTCTGCGTCACACTGCCACGTTGGCTGGGGATGCTGAGAGCTAATTAACCTGGGTACAAATATTGAAATGAGAAGAGTTTGAATATTGATCTCAGTGTGTGCAAATAAAGTCCTCAGCGAAATTATAGCTAGCGGTTTTCTGGGACTGCTAATTGCCATCCTCGGTCCAAGAGGAATCAGAGCACAAACCTGACAGAGCACCATAAGGACATGCATTTCATGAGGAGGATCTTTTCCCTCGCTTACACAAATCCTGCTGCCCAAGCTCAAGAAGTGTTCTACCGCAGGCACTAGGAGGATCCGCTCGAAAGTTTGTCTTAATTTGCTTGAGGGTAGAAAGCACTCGAAAGTTTGTGGGGCCTCACAAATGTATGTAATGAAAAATGGAATCAAAAACCATGAAAAAAAGAAAAAAAAAACAACACTCTGAAAATCAGACGAGTATTGTTTAACCGAAGTTTCGAGAGCGGAGGTTCCGGGATGACCGCGGGCGTGGGGGCCACAGTGGCCGTGGGCATGCAGAGACCCCGGAGTGGTCGCCGCAGAAGCGACCCGACTCTTGCCGTCCCCCGGCCGGGGTTGGGGGTCCAGGCTCTCCGCGGGGCGCAGGCAGGAGCCGGGCGGTGGGTGCCTGTGCAGGCACGTCCCGAGCGGACTTCCGGCCCGCAGCTGCCGTAGAACCGAGCGCTGCGGCTCCAAAGACACGCTGGGTGTTTCAAGGTGCAAAACGCTGTCCTGGCAGCCCAGATGTCAACCCCTGCGTGCCGACGGGCGGCTTATCTCGACGACTGCCACAGCCGCCCGGAGGGCGCGCCGGGACCGCGGGGCGCCTAGCAGGGCTGGGGAGCCTTTCCCTCGGAAGGACCTGCAGTCCAAAGCCGCCTTTCCCTCTTGCGTGGCCCTCGGAGCCGCCCGAAGGTCCTTCCCGGGGTCGGGGGACAGAAAGGCAGCCCCCCGGCACCCAGGTTACTCTCTCTCAGGGTCACCCCCCGCCCTGCGTGACCCCGCGTCTCGCCCGTGGAGCCGCCGCTGCCACCACCTACACATCAGCCTCCCGGCGGCAAGAGGCGAGCGCAGAGAGCCCCAGGCTGCCCTGCCCTTAGAGACTCCCAGCGCCAGATACAGACCCTCCCGAGCCGGAGACTCCGTCTCCAAACTCACCCAAGTAAGAGCGACTCCAACAACTTACACGTCAGACCACCGGGCAGAAATGACACCCCTTCTCCCTCCCGCCCCCCGAAGCGCCGTACCAATCCTCTGATCCTGCATGAAAACACAAGGGTTACTGATCACACAGTTTAAGGTAGATTTCATATTTATTTAAATATTTATCAAGTACTCAAAAATGTATTACACTTGAGCATACAAAATGAATCCAGTTTCTAATCAGGATGATTGAAATCCTTGTATTAGAGTTTAACATTTTCTTAATGTTCTCTGTACTGTCGAAATGGTTTGTCTGTAGCTGAGCTTGCTCAGGGTGGGCTGAGATGGTGAGGAGGGAGGGAAAAGAAGGTTATGTTAAGAAAACATTGGGGTTTGGAGTAACTGACATGCAAACCAACTCGTCTTTGTCAGACTGAAAATCTCTGTATGTCCCAGTCCTTAAGGGTGTTTTAAAGCGAACCTTTGTCTTGTGCTGCCCGGGAATACTAGGGAGCACTTGGACTGGAGCAAAAACAACCCTTTCCCATCTTTTAAAATTTACTTCTTTCTACTTTTCCCCAAGAAATCGCCCACGTTTCTAGCTTTCACCACCCTCTCCCCAACAAATTAAGAAAAGAAGAAAAGAGGGAGTGAAGAGAGGGAAGTCGACAGAAAATAAGGAACATATTCGTGCAATTTCACAGCAATATCCCCGACAGAAATATCCCCACAACTATTCCTCCTGCAGCATTATTCAATTGTTTTGACAGCAGACATTGATAAATAATGGTCATAGTTAACTTGTTAAGCAAAAAGCATCCCTTTTTATCAGGAGCTTATACTTAAAGTACAGGTCACTTCAACAATCTCAACAACGAGGCTTTGGTATACAGCACTTTCTTTTTATTATTTTTTAAAAATAGCAGAACTCAGCAAAAAGCCTGAGCTCTCAGTTCTTTAGATGTCTTAACGTTATGTCTGATCATGCCTAGAGTAATATCACTTTTAAGGGCAAGGGATGGGGTGGGGGAACAAGAGACTTTCTAACGTTATCGATTGAAAGCTAAGGCATCCAACTAGCCCTGATACAGTTGTTGAAACGGAAATTTACAAGCTGGTCGTTAATACTTGCAATAAAATATCACACTCCTTTTATTCACTAACGACCGGCTTTGCATGCAATATTTTATTTCAGGTATTTTAGCTGCTAACCTGTAAATATTTAAAAGAGGGAACTTTGTTCATTATTTAATGTTAATATTATTATTATTATTATTATTTTTTCTATTCCAAACGCTTATCTAGTGAAATAGTCCTGAAGATATAATAATTCTACATATGGCGCTTTTATTTCACATCATATTTAAGGAAAGAAAAAGGACAAAACCACATAGAATTAGACATATAATTCAAAGACCACGGTACAACCTTTTCTTTTTTTTTTCTTTTTTTTTTTTTNTAATTCTACATATGGCGCTTTTATTTCACATCATATTTAAGGAAAGAAAAAGGACAAAACCACATAGAATTAGACATATAATTCAAAGACCACGGTACAACCTTTTTGAAAAGTGGCAAGTCTTCCGATAATAAATAATAAATTACTTTATAATTTTGCAATGCAAGAGCAAACAAAAGGAGTGATTTTTTTTTTTTACTTTTCCTGGTTTTTTTTTTTACTTTTTTTCCTATTTTTTTTCAGAGAGTGAGAGAGAAAGAGAAAGGAAAGAGAGAAAAACAGTCGTTATAACCAATGACTATACACATCTCTGGGGGAGGGGAAGGTTCTTGGGCGGACACATTTCAAACACAATCCCGAGACGCTTTGTGGCAAAAGAGAGGTATACCTTGTTGCAATGTTTTTATAAATTCGCCTTTAAAGAGGAATTCAAAAACCTATTTTTAATCGCGTCACACTTATTAGGGGGTGGATCTCAACCAAACATAATCAAAACCCCACTATAGGCATGCTAGAAGAGACCCAGGAAAGAACCCCTTGTTAAGAGTCAGCTAAAAACAACATTGCAAACCAATGCAGCTCCACCTTTCTGCAAGGAATCTTTCAACAATGCAGGGCTGAATCGTCTCTTTCCTGATGATGGAAAACCTACTGGAGCTTCTTTTGGCAAGGCTATCCCCAATATAGAAACAGCACCATTCAGAATGGGAGGGACTGGATAGAAAGTCCCTCTACCTTGGTTTCTCCCTAAGATGTGCAGTCAAATGAAAAGATTTCCCTTTTTTTTGTTTGTTTGTTTTTTTTTGAGATCCACGAGTATAAATCCTTTATATTTGGAAAACGTCTTTTCAATACTCCTCTGATCTTTGAAAAGCGCAGGGTTTGCGGTTCTTTTAAGTATTTTTTTTCTAGTAAGATCCCATGATTGTCTTCACAGTGTTGCTACCATATTACCTTGTCTTTTCAAATATGACTCCGTTCATCTCATGGAGCAGTTCCTTGCTAGGTTCATTACAGGTTTGTTAAATATTCTTTCCCCCTAAATTCTGAAGTCCCAACACGTTCACTTTCCCACTCTCTTCAACAGGGGTGAGGGTAAGGGCAGAAACAACAACAGATATTTGAATGAATGTTCCTCATGCCTCAATAGGACTGGCTACCATGCTGTTGGGTGTATCTGGCAGCTGTGAGGACATTGATGCTACTTCACTTCCAGTAGAATTGGAACCAGGTCCTCCTTCTGAAAAATTAACCTGCCAAAAAGAAAAAAAAAAGAAAAAAGAAAAAAAAAGAAAAAAAAAAGAGAGGGAGAGGAAAAAAAAAGAAGAAAAATAAGAAAAAGAACTGTTGCTACAACTGTAAAACTCAAAGAAAAGTAGCAGGCAGAGAAGAACACAAAAATAAATATACAAAGCTTGCAGCCAATAGGCCTGATACATCTCCACAGGAGGCTGTGTCACTGCTGGTTGCACTGTTTAGCTTCCCCACTGACTTCACAGGAACCTTCTTCAGGCCTTTGGCCAAATCACCAAGAAAAAGTAGATTTAAAAAATGGAAAAAGAAGACCAAAAAAATCAAGCAAATAAACAAACAAACTTACTAATGAGTCCTTCTTCCCTGTCTTGCAAGAGTGACAATCCCAATAGGATGTTCTAGTCAATTATTTAAAAGTGCATGTGTTTCCTTGACATGAAACTGAAAGATTACTGTTTTCCCCTTTTGTGCACATACCAAAATAAACCTGGAAGAAGCATCCAGGAACAGAAGGCATTTGAAACCAGCCATCCTCTTTCATTCCTGATTCGAGGCTGGTGCTATCTCTTCTTAATGAGAGTCTGTGTGATAAAAAAGGTCACACTATTCCATCCTAATGTGCCCCGCTGCTCCCGTTGGTTTAGGAGTAGTGCTGGGAAAAGACTTGAAGGGTGGAGCTTTGTTAATCCAGAGGCATTTCTTTGGCACCTATTTAGCTGGCCAATTCTGTGATTAAGGCCGTTTCCAGATTAGAGCCATGCCTTGAATGGCCAATGAACGGTCTGTTCCTTCCACCTTTAGTTTAACTCTTTTCTCTATCACATATTATGTCGATTGGATATCAATATTAATTTGTCAACCTAATGGTCTGTTTACCTAGATGTGTATATGTAATTGGACTATCAGTCTTCCATACTGCTTTTTATTTTCCTTTTTTTGGACTATTTAATACACAACCTCGCTGCATCAAAGAATTTTAAAGTCTTGTATTTTGTTAAGGCACAGTAAGTAAAGCAACCAAAGGAGATAATTTTTTTCTCCCGTCTGATGGACAGCTTGATTAAAGCAGGAAAGGCAGTTGTTGCTTTAGATGTAAGAGGATGCAAATAGCCCTGCTGCTGTGCTACTGTTTCCTGAGCAAGCACAGGGTGCCAGCGAGGGGAGCACTCTACAGACTGCTGTTGGGCAAAAGAAAAGGGATTCTGCAGGAGAGCATGATACTAAACTGAAAAGGTCTGAACACAATGCTGGATTCAACTACAAACCTTTGTCTTCCATCACTAGGTGTAAGAAAAAGAAAGGGGAAAAAAAGAAAAAAAATAAAAAAAAAGAAAAAAAAAAGAAAAAAAGCCCAACAGATCAAAAAAATGTTTCATTGTTAATTTTTTGTAGCTGTTATTCTGAATCCCTGAAATACTATACACAACGTACCTTATTATTTTAAATATCTGGTTTTAACACACTTAGGCCAGGAAGCTGACTTAAGACTGAACTTCTTTCCTAAATTCACCTTGTTGGGCCTAAGTATTGTGGGTGATATGGACTCATATGAGCTGCCAAGTCATGCAGGCATAAGAAAGTGTGTTAAGGACAAAATTTATTCTAAAAGGTCTATATGATTTTTTTTGGCTTAGTGTAATTTATTATATTGCTTGAATTTTTCACCTAAATATGTACTAGCAATTTCCTTCCTAATGATCGACATTTTATGTAAGTTTTGTATATATGTATAGATTCATGTGTTAATATATAGATACATAAAGTTATATCTGGAAATACATGCTTAAGACACGGACTTTGAAATTTTAATTAAGAGATCATATTTGTCTGACAAAACAAGGGCCCTGGCTGATGCTATAATAACGTATTTAAAATTCATCCTACAGCATAAAGGCAAAATCAGCCTGAAGTGGGGAGGGATGAACTCTAGAAACTGTTTTCACAAATGTAAGTACAGTTAAGTGACATATAAAGAATGTCTTGGTGAAGTGCTTTCAGTTTTTAGAAGTGTGCAATCTATTATCAGACTTGAGTCGGGCCTTATCCAAACTCACACTCAACTCAGAAATATCTCTACTGTACATTAAGATAGATTTTGCACCAAGTTCTGTGAAATCAATTCAGTTCTCTGCTTTTACAGATGCAGTCAAGCCTGCCTTGCAATTTCTGGAAAACCCAGCTAATCTGCATTGCTTGTCTCTCTGAGAGCATCTGGCACCTGGAGTGAATCACCCATTGCTCTCACCCGGGTACTGGCTGGCTCGGGCTGGGAACCGACACTTACTAGTTGCTGAAAAGCAGGTTGGTCTATGTCACTCTGCAATGCGAAGTCACTCAGTACTTTCCAGGGAGGTTGGTAACTCTGCACCTCCACGGGGTTCGCCTGCAAACCGCCGTCATGTCTCTCCGGACTAGCAGCCACCATTGGAGTTCCTGTCATCCCTTGGATATTCTGTAAACAGCCCAGCAAAAGATGTTAATGAGCTTGGTTAGCTTTATTGTATATAAACGCTGAGTCAATAAACTGCTTTCTATCTTATCTATACGGTCGCTTGTATTTGCTTTGTTAATCTGCTGTGAATGTCTTACTCTATTCTACTCTAGGTCAGCCTGTTTCTATTCGCTGCATTTATCACGGTGGAAGTTTACTTTCTTTCCCTTTAATCCTCCTATTCGTCTCAAGGCACGAATCCCCTCCGCCCCAAGCTGTCTTGAACACGAGCACTCAGTATCTCGACTGCCAATGGACGTCTCGGAATGAGAAACGGATAATCCTGCTCCCTTCTATAGTTCGCATTCAGTGTGGTTTTGTTTTGCGTGACCTTAACTGGATCGTATATCCAGTGCACGGCAGACCTCGGGTACGTCATTACCGCGCTCTTTCCAAAAAAAAAAAAAAAAAAAAACCCAAAAAAAACCAAACAAAAAAAACCCAAAACAACCCAACCAAAACACCCAAACAAACAAACAGAAAAACTCCAACACCCCAGCACTCTCTCAGCATGCCCTGTTGTGCAGGCATAGTGTCCGACATAACTCCAAGCCTCGACGAATAGATTGTTCAGGCGAGTTAATAACACCGTGTTTTATTGCATTCCAGCAGGGTAAAACGAAACTCCTTAAATTCCACTTAACTAGGCAGCCTTATGAATTAATAGTCATTCTAGGGTCAGTCAATATACACAGGGAGAGTAACAGACTCTTCTTCAAGTGGACTTACAACAACAATAAAAAAAGAAACAAATTTGGCTTAAAATGGAGACAGACCATTTGTTCTGCTAAACCCAGTGCATTCCGCTTGTTTACATCACCCATGCATATATCTGCAGAAAAGAGCTCTACATAGAAATAACTCTATGTAAATTTGTAACATGTAAACTTGTAAAAATTTGCATTGAATTTGTCTTTTTCTGCAGTAAGTGCATTGATAAACACACACACTTTGTAGTGTATAAAGTGCTAATAAAAAACCCTCTTATTTTATTTTTACTTTTTTTAAACTATTTTTTACTTCTGGGTTTACTCCTGTTTAAAAGCACAGAAGAGTGCAAATGCATCATTTTCTCCTTAAGGAGTTCTTTGCATTTTCAGTATAAGTATTAGACAAGACTGGGTTTATTACATCCTATAAGCTCTGTAGGTCTCATTCATGATTCAGAGAAGATGGTCTAAGATACTGTGTACCCTTAGACCGACAAATTCTAAGCCTAAATCGGCTCCTCGCTGTTTCGATTGCACTGACAGCAGAAACTAACAGGTAATGGCTAAACTGTACCTTTTTCATTGTTTTCAGGGAGATCACAAAAAATTAACAGCATCAAACTGAGCCCTGGGGCTGTCTGGGCCGGACTACATCGAGGGTTTCTCCTTGGGAATTAAGGCAACACACAGACAGAGGCTGAAGCCACTTACAGTTTTGTCATTGGGTTGCTGCTGCTGAAGTTGCTTCATCATAATGCTCCTTTTTTTGTCCTTGCATCGCTTGTTTTGAAACCAAACCCTGATGACCCTCGGGCTGAGACCAGTCATTTCTACTAGTTGCTCTTTCATGAGGGCGTCAGGTCTGGGGTTGGCAGCGTAGCAGGTCCTCAAGGTGTGAAGCTGTTTTTCATTAAGGACAGTCCGGACTCGGGTGGTCTTCTCGGGCTGCTTGTGGACGTGGGGCCGCAGAGCTGGCTGTCTGGCAGAGATAGGTTCTGCTGTAAGGGAAGGGGAAGGGAGGAACAGGATCCCCATGAGTAGGAAGCAGGGAGTCTGCAGAGACTATGAATCTAAGCTGGTGGGACAGAGGAAGGTGGCGGGCGGGGGGCGGGTGATGAACCCTCTTTCAAAGGCCATGCAAGCACTCACATCTATCGGAGCTGCTGCAGCCTCCTCAGCTTTATGCACTGGTGGAGTGACTGACATTTCTGACTCCACAGACAATTAATTTGCAAAAACAAACCACCCCCCTAAAACCCCTAATGACAGAAGCTTGAACCTGTATGGAACTTGACAGGGGAGGGCAAGTTAACTAAGGTGTACGTGTGCTAGAAAAGGAGCAGGAGGGTTTTATGTATTTCTTTTCTGACAAATCACCAAAACAGACTTTTGGCTCGAAACTTAGTGGCAGAATACTTCTTAAATTTATCATAATTCAGGTCTGCTTCTTGTACAGTGAATCTTGCTCTTTTTAGCCAGAAGCAGAGATAACGAGCAATGGCTCCTGGTAGTTTGACTCTTCCAAACCAGAGCAAAACAAGCCAAATCCTCTGCACCATGCCAATGGGAAAAAAAACCCTGTGAGAGTTCTGTATCCCAAAGCACAGGATTTATCTTAAAAAGTGGAGGTGCTGGATGCATTTGCTTATACTTTGGATCAATAATTAAAAATATTTATCTAGTGCTTTTAAAAGGAGAACAAGCCCAGAAATTCGTGGAAACTGCCAAGAAACGCAAAACTAGGGGTGGCATCACATCAAGAGCTCAAAGTGTTCCTGGTGTTCAGCTATTCTGCTATTCTTCTGCGCGTTGTGTACCTGTAGCTATTATGTGTAACCTGACCCAGTCGAGAGAAAAATAAAAACAGAACCTTTTTTTTTTTCCTAAAACTGTTTAGCTAACAGTCAGAAGTGTTCGCTTTTGTACAATCGGGTTCCGACTTTTCTATTTGTAACAATACATCAGCAAATGCGATGGCGACGATACGAAGGCTTCAAATCTTATCAGTATTGTACCTGCCGACACGCTAAGCCTTTCAGAGACATGCACAAACACGATATAAGGAGTACAGTCTCTGTAGAATCCTTCCCTGATCAGTTACAGGATTACTTCTCCCTATATATAGATATGTCACCTGAAAGCTGCTCAGAAGAGGGAAATGAACCCGTTTTAGAATAGCTGTACTTACAAATTACAGTTCCAAGTTACAGTTACTTGCACAGCAAAAAGGCTGGCCAACCTTGTATTGTCCAGCCTAGTTAGCCTTAGGGAAGTGTCCCTAAAGCTAAGGATCTCTGAGTAAGCTGACATACCCATCGAGAACTGGAAGTGTGAATGAAGCTGTAAGGTGGGGCGACTCTGAAGTTACAAGGCTGAATTTTGAGATGAAATTCTCATCAAATTACACGAAACGTTTCAAGAAGGCAAGAGTCACTTTAAAAGGCAATTACCGAAGATTAGGTTGTTGACAGTTTTAAATTACAGCCCAAGCGCCAGCCTGTAGTTATGAAGTCTATCTCTTTTCAGACCCCGCTTCCTCCAGCGCTCAGAACAGCTTCTCCGCTCGGTCCTGAGGCAGCGGAGTGGTCTGAAAGCGCAGACCTGCTCCCCGCAGCGGCTCGTCCCTCTCCGGCTCTGGCTCAGGGCTGCCCCGGGCTCGGGGAGGGTGATGGAGGAATCCCGCGCCCGGTGCGCGGTGGGGGCAGGAGGAGGACAGGCTGGCCCGGGCGGGGACACGGTGCCCCCGCAGGTGTTCCGCCTCACGCGTCCCGCGAACGCGGGCAGCTGGACCTGCAGGAGCCCCGAGCGTGAGGCGCGCCTCCGCCGCCGCCTCTCCGCAGGCGCGCACACTCGGGCCCGGCTCTCCACGGAGGCGCGGGACCCGGTGAGACCGTGGGGCTCTCCCCGCCGCCCGGAGCGGGACCGGGCATCGCCAAACCCCGCGGGTTTCCGCGGCGCTGGGCGCGGGCGGTACCTGCCATCTGCAGCGGCCGGGCGGGATGCAGGGGGCTGAGGGGGTCCCCGCCGCCCAGGCTGGCCCTCTCCACCACGTCGTGGTCCGCCCGGCAGAAGAGGCCGTCCTCCCGCAGCGCGAATTCATCGCCAGGGATGAGCTGGCGGCTGCAGGCCACGCAGCGAAAACACTCGATGTGGTACACCTTGGCGCGGGCGCGCATCACGAAGTCGTTCTTGCTGAAGCCGATGCTGCATTTGGCGCACTTGATGCCGTATAACCTGAGCAGGGCCCAGCCCAGAAAGAAGGAGAAGGGAGGGAAGGAGGGAGAGCACGGGAGGGGGAAAGGGGAGGGCAGGGAAGGGGCGGGGGGGAGAAAGGAAAGGGAAAAAGAAAGAGGTTTTCACTCCCGCTCGTGGGCAGCCCCTGGCCCCGTGTAGACGCGCCACATGCAATCCACTGCTTTAAAAAGCGTGGAAAATACAGAAGCCAGAAGAGGGAAGGAATAAGCCGGATTCACTCGCAGACGGTACCCTGACCCCCGTGCCGTAAAAGACGGAGTGGACAACAAACACATTGGTGGAAGAGGAGAGTTGAGAGGCAGAGGTGTAAGAAGAAAGAGAATAAAATGACCCCTTTTCTTCCCGAGGGTATCCGACCTTTCCCTCTTGCCCCAGCGCTTGAGCTGCTGCAGGAGTGGGGCCATCCCTACCCTCTCCCTGCCTCCTCACCTGACCTAGCTTGGCCTGGGGCAGAACTGGACTAACCGAGCACACCAGAGAAAGGCGAGACTGCCGAAGCTGCCATCCCGGACACAAACCTGCCAGCTTCACCAAACTGTGATACTTTTTGCGCAGAACCCACTCAAGACTTGTGCCACTTGATGTGTATTCGGACTGCCGTCAGCTTAGCCTCTGGGACCCAGCAGGGATGACTGCCAGTGCAGGGTCTCTCCCCCTAGTCCCCTCTCACCAGATTAATTTGTGTACAACAATACAAGCATACTGACTCCTCAGGGTCACATATAGAGTAGTGTACGCCTTCTCTCCCGCCCCCAGAAAAAAGGCAGTTTTGGTGCCCTGGCTCTGCAGCTTGTCTCTACCTTAGTGTCCCTGCCCCGTCTCTCCTCCTGACGCTCCCACCTTGAGCCGGGAATCAAGCGCTCCGGTAGGAACGAGAGGGCAACCTCTCGCTGACAGCCCACAAAGCAGATTATGAGTTTCTAAAGTGGGTGGCGGGCTCCTCGTCTCCCATGCAGGAGCGGGTTTATCTCCCACTAGCAGATAAACATAAGAAAATGCCCCAACTCAGGTGTTGAACTGCACACTCTCATGTCTCCCACCGGGTACTTCTTAGCCAGAAGTCCTTGGTATGATTAAAATTAACATCTTTCCACAAATGTATGAGTACCCATGCATGCTCACAATTCTCAGAAATGTGAAAACTGCTCCTAAAACTGAGCTAATATTTATCCCTACCAATTTCCTCACCAGTATACTTCCTTAGAGATACAGTCTGTAATGCATGCTTTTTTAGTTTTTACGGCTGTAGAAGTGTACCAATCCTATATTCAGAGATACATATACCCGAATCACGCAGTTTTGAGAGGAAAAAACCCCAAAAGGCTAAACAGCAAAAGAACAGAGTGGTCGTAAAGTAGGTGCATTCAAAGGTACAAAAGTTGCGGTGGTTGCCCTCAGATTTGACACTTAGAGATTGGCTCATGGTCTAATTCAAAGCCAACTTGCACATAATATACTTTTTCCTTTTTAAATTGTCTCAAATTAAATGTACTCCATATTAATTTAAAAGAGCTGGGGTTTTTTTCCTGCTTAAATTTCTCCCGCTCAATTCTATAGGGAGGTAAGTGAACACATTTCAGTCCAAACGTTTTCCCTCCATTTGAACTTAGAGAAAGGACAGCGTTTAAGAGAACGGTTCCAGTGTTCTTTTAAAAATAAAGAATTAAAAAAAAAAAAAAAGCTCTGGTTTTCGCTGTTTTAGAATTTGGAGATTAATCTCACAATGGCTTGAAGGAGTCTGCTTGTAAATTGTGCACTAGACAAGGCAAGACTCGAGGGTTTTATTTCAACTCAGAATTATACCGAAATCAGAAGATATCTTAGGTGGCTAGGTGATTTGCTTCCAAAACTTTCGAAAAAAAAAAATACTGTTCATACCTCAGTGTCATACAAACTTATGATTTGGCAAACCCAGTAGGCGACACTGAAACGGATCAGCATGACCCAGGAGCACAAATAATAAACACACTCGAAATTCCTGCTTTGGTTTCTCTATAGTGTCAGCATTGGCAACTCTCACATTTTATCAGTTACCAGATTTTAATGTGAGGAAGGAAGCGGTTCCATTATCTAAATATACCCAATTGTTCGCGAACAGATGATGGGCAATTTGATCTGCTCTGTCTAATTCATCAGTACAGATAAGATAAGAAAGAAAAGGCAGTCAGATATCACCAAAGGGGTTAATATTTAAAAAAGATTAAATGTCAGTTATTTTGGCTAAAGAAACATTTCGGTCTAGGTTTTAACATCCCCATAAAAGGATTCTCCAGTCCGAAGGAAATTTGGTGTTTGTTCTTGTTTTACTTTTGTTTTTTGTTTTTGATAGGCCTAGGTTTAATAGGGTTTTCTTTTTCTTTTTTTTTTTTCTACCCGTGTATTTATTTTTACGGCATACATGCTTGAAGTTCCTTTCTTTTCAATGCCACTTTGCATTTGTGTGTCTTTGCAGAAACACAGAAATGCATTTCTCAGGTTGTCTTAGAAAATGACCTGCTCTGTGTTGCTCATAATATCTACACTATTGAAAATACTCTTCGTTATCTGCGATTCCCCCTTGGTTAGAGTCACAGGATGCATTGCCAAAGTCCTCGGAAAGGTCCTACACGGTCCCGAACCTAGTTCTAGTGATACAGATATTTGCATTTGAAAAGAAGAAATAGAAAACTTCACTACTAACTTTTTTTCTCGCAAGTCTATTCATGGGAAAACACGTAAAAACATCCCAATTATCTTTTACCCGCTTCCTCACAGTTTTCCCTCTTAATTCCTCCGTCAAATTTATAAAGTTGAAAAGAAAAATAAAATCTCACCGAACAATTAAACAGCGTAAATGGCGTACCTGATATAATCTCTTTTACAGTAGGTTTTGCCATCCCTAACAAAGCACGTACAGGTCTCGTCCAAATACTGATTACACTCTGCACACTTCAAACACGCCGCATGCCATTCCAAATCCGGAGAAACCCTCAGAATATACTGATCGTGAATTTGATTGCCGCAACCAACACATAGGGAAATCAGACGTTTTTCTGAAATGAAAATAAATACATGATTGACTAACCGTTTGCTCTCCTACAGAGATAAACACACTTTTAATGTCATTCCCTTATAAAGCGTATTGTGGGAGCATTGTTTGATTTCTGCCTTTTTTTTGTTTGTTTACATATTTATGTGTGGGGGGGGTGGGTGTTTGTTGGGGCTTTTTAGGTTGTTTTTCTTTAAAGAATATTACACTTTTGGATGGTAATTGTAGTATGCCATCAAAAGCTTGACTCTCTTAGAAAGGAGGTGGAACATATGTTAAAATACAAATGTGAAGAATCTTTGGGATGAAGATCCTCATTTCATAAACCTTGCACGGAATCAAAACTCCAAACTCCCACGTTGTTTAATTTTTATTTTATTGTTTGCTTGTTTGAATGCCCTACCTTACGAGAGAGACCTATGTGTTTCATTTCTTATTTTAAGAGGCTCTGACTGGAAACGATGAAGCATGGTTGGGTGCACTTCCCACTCAGCCCTTTGCCTGAGAAGAAGGGAGTCGAGGCTTCTAGCAAGAATAAGCATCATTACGGTTGTCACTAGCTCTCTTTTGCAAGTCTAATGCTAATACCGCTAAACCGACTAGGTGCTGGATAGTCAGACAGCCTCACTACAGTCTATCACGAGAAGAATTTAAGGCTCCGTGGTTGGAGATCCCATCAAAATCCTGTCTGCTCCCCAAACTTTAAAAGAGAGTAGGACCCCAGGCTGTTAACATATAAGGCTACGACAGAGAAAGCATGCAGGCATGGTAACAAAGGCACCTTCTCTACCATTCAAATGAAGTTCAACACTTTAGCAGTTCGTCTGCCTGAGACGATTACAATAGACAGCACATTTATTCCAACAACGGTAAAGATTCCGCCTTACTTTTTGGTGGGTCTCCCATGTCTCCCATATCTGTAAGAGGGTGTAATGTCCACAGTGAAATGGTGTACGGTTTCGTTTTAAGACCCCAAAGTAGGTTTGAGAGCTGTCGCTAAAAATAAGAATAATAATAATAAAAAAAAAAAGCAGAAGTA